>RZIO01000009.1:1756441-1802890 GCA_004338095.1 Gloeostereum incarnatum
TCCCCAGCAGCATTTTCTCTTTTGTATGTATCCTATTACCCAGTCTTACAACAGCATCAGTAGTCGTACCTTTACAATCATAGCCATCATCCTCAGTGCATAATTGGACACGCGCTTTACCCTTTGGTCCTCTACATTTCTGTTTGATACAGGTCTAAGCCACTCGGCCCCCTATTACTGCCACCGGCATCGAGATTTGCAGTCAGGGTCAGCAATGTCTGCCAGTAGCTCAATACAAGCTCCAAATGGCAAGACGTGCGGGGGGATTGCAACATAAATCATGTCCGAAAAGGACAGTCCACAGAGAATACTATTGAATGACTCAGGACCACTATAGTAGGCATCTGTAGGCATGCGTTGGAGGCGAGTGAGATCCAATGGGTAGCAGCTGCCTCTGCCACGCCACACAACCTTATGCCATCAGATGCGAACATGGAGAACTGCAAGTATGAAGGTTTTGAGTTGGGATGAAACAGCGATCGATATCGTCGGAAGCGGGCGCAAACTCGGGGAAAAGCTCATGCCTGCCTCAAGAGACCAGGGGGATATGATTTATGATACACGCTCTGGCTTGCGGCAAGTCTCTCTCAGCCTCACGCTGGAGGCTAGTAGGATATTCTTAGCCTGCGCAACGATAGCGAGAGAGTCTAAACAGTCCTCGTATTTAGGTATTCACGTTGATACAAACTCGGTCGCATCAACAACGTTGTACAGCAAAAAAAAAAAACGAACCATTATACCTCTCAGGTGAACAAAAACATACATATTTCGATTCTACTGAGCGCGCCCTGGGTGAATGCTCCGAAAATAAAGAGATTCTTAGCATTCTCCGCTTCTGGTTGTTTAATTTGGAACAACATAGTCTGCGCAGGGATCTCAGGGTCTGTGTAGTCGATGAAGACGCCGACGGTCGAAGGATTGACGGAAGGATTCTCTTTGATGTGCTTGGCTTTCAGGCGGAATAGCTCCCGAGCTCGATTTCGCGCATCATGCGAGAGCATGTAGTGCATGAAAGCGTCATCCTGGGCCGAGATAGGTTCTGGATGTCCTTCTGTGACAAATATTGTAAGTCAAAATCTCCTAATGTGCCAGTTCAATTGTTAAATCTTACCTTCACGGCATTTTCGTCGGCGCCTACAGTCCCGAGCGTGGCCTGTACACCATGCACGAGCCCTACATTTCTCGGAGCAGTATGTTTCCCTTAGACAACCTCCGCATCGAACGTACCTATGGCATGGCTCTCCTTTTGCAAGAGGACACTGATGAACCTGGAAATCAGAGATTCGAACCAAAGTTCACACTTTACGAGTGTCCTCACCTTCCATAGGTTTCCGCACCTGTCCTTCGGATGGTCTTTGTCATATTTGGATTTGATATCGGCACGTTCCTTTACAAATTCCTTGAAGCGTATCCACGAGTCCTTGAAATCAGAAGGAGCCAGCTGCAAATCGAGCTTTCGCTTCTCGATGCCTCTGATTGACCTCACGACAACTCGCAAAATGCTTCGATAGGGAGTATAGGTTCGAATGATCCCGAGTATATGGCTTAAACATAAAATCATCTGCTCCAGGACCAGAACAGTCTCCGGAAGGTGTGGATTTCTTTCTATCACCCGCTGAGGTGAGATGATCATGAAGGGGAGGAGATCGTTTGTCAGGGCGTCGAGAGTGAAAGAAAAGCTCTCCGAGCAAACTCGTGCCAAGTACAGACCAGTCTGTCGCACAGCATTTACTGTGCTATGCAAAAGACTGTCGCGGTTCGATGTCGATGGTCCGATGTTAAGTAGATGACCCTCGAACATCATTTTAGAAAGCACGATAGGAATAGATCCATTGCCAATCAGTCTGGCGTGGAGAGCAGGATTGTTAGAAGAAAATTTCTCTATCAACTCCAGGTCGCCGTCTGAAACCATTGCTGTGCGGAAATGAGTTAGACATAGTACCGCCAGTCTGTCCACATCGCCTTGGATGGTGTCAAGGATGGGTCGGGGGTCACTCATTCCTGAGGTGGCAAGTATGTTCGCGGGTTGACAGAATAGGAAAGCATTGGAAAACATGTCCTCATGTACCCAAGCAGCTACGACACTAGATAAGGCTGAAGGCACAGAAAGTGCTTCCTCCCAGTGGAGCTGCACCGAGAGGATCAGATGAAGAGAAGGGCAGATAAAAGGTATGACCGGTTCGACCCCGTATATCTCTTGATTAGATTTTGCCCAATGCAATGACTCTAAAGCAAGATATTCACACCATTTCCACAATGGTGAATCAGATCCCAGGCCCGACAAGTAGGAAACTACGGTGGAAATGAGGTGGTCTTTAGGGGGAGAGGGAAAGTACGGCAATCCCTTGCTGGCACGAGTGATCCCAGCAGTGAATATTTCGATTGCTTTGACAGCAAGCTGGACATCTTTATTAGGGACCAATGGGTTGAATGTTTGAGGTCGCTTCTTAAGATTGAGCCAGGTTGCGATCAAGAGAGGAGAGATCTCAAGAAGGAGATTAGCGTCAGACTTGATTCGTCGCAGAAGTTCATTTCCAGCTTCAAGAGACCCATTCTTCACACGGAGTTGGAGCAGGTATTTCGACTAGCAGGAGTATAAGGTAAGGTGCTATTGCGATTGAACAGTGTCGAGGAAACAAACCGAGGTTCTGTCCATGGATTGGCTCTTCTGTCGGGGCGTTCACGTCCACGAATGCTACTAATTAGTAGTAGTAGTAGTAGCGAGCTTGGATGAAACTTGCGGTGTAGAGTACTGTATGACAGTGTATTATTTAAGAAGCCAAGGCCCAAAGGGGCCCACAGCCATTACTTATCGATCGCCGATCAAGCCCGTGGGAGCCGTATGATGGAGAATAGGTATGACTCACACAGATAGCTTCAAGTACTCTCGAGGTTGCTCGTCTTGACAACAATAGCACCACAAGCCGAGGGAATGCTTCCAACGACGTGAGTACCGACCAGCAATGGAGCCAAGTGGTGCAACTGAATTATCTTTCGAGCCACATCCAGTAAGCTTAAGGAGCGCCAGCATGACCGGCATGATCACGAACTCGCAACTGTCATCTCAGCCGTCTCCTCCTGATCCGGTCCCGGTTCCAAGTGGAGTCATTATTTGACTGTGATATCAAGCATAGAAATTTGATCTACAAAGAGCAGGCCCCCGTTTTTTGAACTCGATGCCCTCAGAAATTATCTCCACCGTTCGCCTTTTCCCGAAGCCGATCGAGACAATTCCTCGCGATGTCTTCCTATCCATCCTGGATGCAAATGTCATCACTTTCTCTCCAGGTGCTGCAGTCTGGATGTACGATGCATCGAAGACGGATTCATTGTCCCCTGCAAGACTCTCCGAATCCCTCCAACAGACTCTAAACGCATACCCTCAATGGGCCGGCCAACTTAAATTCGTCGATTATGATCCCCAAGTAGACGAAGGACACACTGGTCGTTTCCGCCGCCTGAAAATCTCCTACGGCTACCCCAATGATCCAGGCGTACATTTCGTAGTTGCCCACAACGATTCTACTCTGGCCTCTTACATCCCCAACCACGCTGAGCGTCCAAACGAGTGGGATGCAGACCACATCCTATCAATGGGTCTTCTTCCCACGTCCCCACCACTGGTTCTGCACAATCTCGCAGACTTCGCCGGTCTCCCGAGCATGATTGTGCAGATCACGACCTTTGCCTGCGGATCGACAGTCGTCAGTCTGAAAATGGCTCACCCTCTCGCCGATGCACAGTCGCTCACGACGTTCGTGAAAGACTGGGCAGCTATACATGCAGGAGAGATCTCGTCTGCGTCCCCGGTCTTTGATCCTGCGTCGATTGACGGTGCGGCGGCGGGAGACATTGACAGCGCTGAGCCTGATAGAGAGCTCATTAGAGTATCCCGCTCTCTCCCCCTCAACCGATTCGACATATGGTCCTCTTCAGACGGCGCTGCACCCTTCTTGGAAGGTGCCACGAAGGTCCCGGATATCCTTGCCAACAAGTCCGTCGAGCGGGGTACACCTCTCCCCTGGTCGGAATTGGATTTGAATGTCCGAGTGAAGTACTATCTCGTGCGCTTTACCGCGGAGGAGATTGATAGAATATGGACGGTGTCTAAGGCGGAAGTTAGCGGGGAAGGAATAAGCAAATTCGACGCGTTGCAGGCGCACGTTTGGTCTGCCATCATACGTGCGCGGCGGGACGACGGGTTACATGGAACATTCCATCTAAATGTTACGCTTGGTGTACGCGACAGGATTATCCCGCGCCTTCCGAGCAACTTTTTGGGATCCCCGATATTCGTCACGTGCGTGTCGGCCCAGGCGGATGCCTCGTCTGGTGAGCTCGCTGCGAGCATTAGGAAGACGCTTAGGTTGTTCACTCCAGAGAAAGTTGGCGCATTGTTGCATAGTATGGCACATGAGACGTGTCTGCACAGGATATGGGGCGCGTTTTGGGGGAAGAGACATTGTATCGTGACGTCGTGGTTAAGGTTAGGCGTATACGACGTGGATTTTGGGGCGGGTAAACCGAGACTGGTGGAGGGCGTCATGCCGAGTGTTGATGGTTGCTTGCAATTCATGGAGACGGGGCCGGCGGTCGATGAGAGGTGGTACAGTGGAGGCATCACTGTTTCATTGCATCTCGCTGAGGAGGTCATGGCTAGGGTCCTAAAAGACCCAAGATTGAGGGCGGTATGAGATGGATTGAGGTACATACATACGTGCCAAATGGTTAGGAATCCCGCTTGTTCCGTTGAACAAGCCTTTGCTTCTCCCATTCCTGCCTCCATCGAATCCAATCTGTCTCCCGGCCTCCGTCCGACCATACACCCCACCCATCACGAAGTTGAATCCAAACCGAAACAGGATTATCCAATATGAAAAGCTTGATTTGTCCGAGAATTGACGCCGGGCGACGAGTCGGTATCAACTCGGAAACGACATAGAGAAATGCCCCGAACACAACACCGATACCGTAACCCCATAGGATTTGATGTAGGGTATGATATCCCAGGCTATATCTAAAGATAGCCATCAATTTAAGTCCTGAACGAACGTTTGAGGGTCAGGTACCTTGAGTACGCCACACTGACAGAGAGAAGGATGATGGCCGAGTACACTGTCATACGCCACAGTTGATCGAGTACCTTGTATCCGGTCGAAGAAAAGCGGTGTCGAAAGTAAAGATGACACGCAAGAAACGCGGCAAAGTAGCCCATATATTGGCTGTGAGAAGAGGGGAAACCGTAGCCGTTTCCAAGACGGTCTTTGGTACGTGTTGGTATAAGGAAAGAAGAGAGCAGCACGACGGGTTGCGTACCTATTGGCCTGTCTTGTTTAATGAGGTGTTTTAGAAGCCAGTTGAAGCCCTCACAGGCAAGCTGGCCGGCCCACATGGTTAGAATGAGATACTCTCGTGTCTGCACGGCCAATGCGGCATATGCTGGCTACAAAACAGGTTAGAGATGGCCAGAGACTTGCAAGGTGAGAAGATTATTGACCATGAGTAGTATGGGAGTCAAAGTAATGAGTGCCAGCAACAACGACAAGTGGGAAGAATCATCGTCTAAGAAGACCCTAGAACATTTGAGAACAAGTCAGAAATATGAGCAGACTTCCATACAGATAACATGAGTAAGATCTAGTGAAGTCTCTTGACCAGACATTGAAGTGTGAGGCAAACGTGTATGATGCTGACATAATATGACGCGACATCAATCAGTATAAGACCCCTGAGCCGGCCTCGTTCCCTTTCCTTCCACCACTTCTTGTTGGATAATGTCCTTCCCAGTCAAGGAGATCACCACAAAACCATTCGAGGGCCAGAAGCCGGGCACCTCTGGGCTCAGAAAAAGGTATCAAGTCGCGCTTTTCACTTTTCCTAGACGTGATCATTGACGATAACTATCGCAGAGTAAAGGTCTTCCAGCAGGAGGTGCCATTATCCTCGACGCGATTTTTCATTTCATTTCCTAATCTTAATTCTACAGCATTACACAGAGAACTTCATCCAGTCCATCTTCGACTCTATCGAGCCGCAAGGAATCACCCTGGTCATCGGTGGTGACGGTCGTTTCTTTTCGCCAGAGACCGTTCAGACGATCTTGAAGATCGGCTCTGCCAACGGGGTTGCAAAGTTCATCGTCGGAAAGGACTCTATTCTCTCCACACCAGCAGCCTCCAATGTGATCAGAAAGTACAAGGCCTATGGTGGTATCCTCCTCACCGCTAGTCATAACCCTGGAGGTCCCGACAACGACTTTGGTATCAAGTACAATGTGTCAAACGGAGGTCCAGCCCCGGAGAACGTTACCGACAAGATCTTCGAGAAGACCAAAACCATCACAAAGTACAAGGTCATCGAAGCCACCCCAGTCAGTTCCG
Organism: Gloeostereum incarnatum; assembly: GCA_004338095.1. Classification (NCBI taxonomy): domain Eukaryota; kingdom Fungi; phylum Basidiomycota; class Agaricomycetes; order Agaricales; family Cyphellaceae; genus Gloeostereum; species Gloeostereum incarnatum. The sequence continues at coordinate 1,762,822 of RZIO01000009.1, forward strand.
TCCCATTGCTATCGTTGAGATCGCTTATCCTGATGCACGATATAGGTCGACCTCTCCAAAGTTGGCGAGTTCTCATATGGCCCTGCCAAAGTCTCAATCATCGACTCCGTGGAGGACTATGTCATCCTGCTCAAGGAGATCTTTGACTTTGACCTCATCAAGTCCTTCCTCTCTTCCTACAAATCCGACTTCTCCGTCCTCTTCGATGGTCTTCACGGTGTCACTGGCCCGTATGCCTCCAAGATCTTCGTCGACACCCTCGGTCTCCCCTCCTCATCAGTCCAGAACTGTATCCCCCTTCCCGACTTCGGTGGAGGTCACCCTGATCCCAACCTCACTTACGCCCACAGCCTTGTCGAGGTTGTCGAGAAGAACAACATCGCCTTCGGTGCTGCCAGCGACGGTGATGGAGACCGTAACATGATCTACGGAAAGGGCGCCTTCGTTACCCCGTCCGACTCGGTCGCCATCATCGCCCACTGGGCTGATTCTATTCCCTACTTCAAGAAGGGTGGCGTTAAGGGCCTGGCTAGGAGCATGCCGACTAGCAAGGCTATTGACTTGGTCGCTAAGAAGAAGGGTCTCGAGTACTTTGAGGTACCGACAGGTAAGATCGTGCCTCTTATTCCAGGCACGACATGATCAATGTCGCTATCGTGCAGGCTGGAAGTTCTTTGGTAATTTGATGGATGCTGGAAGACTCTCTATCTGTGGAGAGGAGTCCTTCGGCACTGGATCTGATCACATCCGGGAAAAGGACGGCCTATGGGCTGTTGTTGGTCAGTGCAGCTGCTCCCTTCGTGCCCTGTTCCTCCTGACCGATGGAGTCTACTAGCCTGGTTGAACATCCTCGCCGCCGCTAACAAGGAATCCCCCAACAAGCTCATCGGGATCAACGACATCCTCCAATCACACTACGCCATCTACGGTCGATCTTTCTTCAGCCGATACGATTACGAGGAAGTACCCTCGGAAGGCGCCAACAAGCTCGTCGCGCACATCAACCAGCACCTCGAAGCGCAGTCCCTCATCAACACCAAGCATGTCTCCGCATCGACCTCGACAGAGTTCACCGTATCGGAGGTGTACAACTTCACGTACACGGACCCAATTGACCATTCGGTGTCGAAGAATCAGGGACAGGTGATCACCTTCAGCGATGGCTCTCGTGTCGTTTTCCGTCTGAGTGGGACGGGAAGTCAGGGCGCGACGGTGAGGTTGTACGTGGAGAGGTACGTGGGGCCTGATGCTGGGGAGGCCGAGTTGAAGCGGGATACGGCTGAAGGGCTGAAGGGTTTGATCGAGGTCGCGTTGGAGATTTCAAAGTTGAAGGAGTTTTTGGGTAGGGAGAAGCCCACTGTCATCACGGTGAGTTCCGAGGTTATCGGCTTTGTTTTTCGCTTACTGACTGGCATCCGTTTTTCTAGTAATTTGGTGCAGTCTTGTAATTGTAATGGAGGGAAATCGATATAATTTACGGACGCCACATGGAAGAAACGAAGTGTAAAAATACACGTCTTAGATTAGGAATCTGAACGAACGGATGAATGAAGTATGAGTCACTGAACTATGGATACATTTTGGGGAGAGTACATCTGAGTACATTTTCGTTAGGTTGGTTTACAGCTTCCCCTTGTCTTCTCCCTGCGTTGCGCCTCCAAAGATCTCTGCGAAGGATTTTCCAATCTCTCCAAGCATATCTTGAGTGACTACTCCCCGGCCTTCCTTGTAAAATGCTCGATGACTAGCAGCACGAGTTACCATACTCCCTCCCACGGCGGCGAGAAGCGGCATACGGGATGCAGGGATCGTCTTATCTCTGTGGTGATGAACTTGAGTATGATCGGCAAAGAAAGACTGGGTAGGGAACTAACCCAAAAGCACCATCTTCGTAACACTTTCCCCAGGCCAAAAGTGTTCCTACCGTCCCACTCAGGATATCACCTTGTCCTCCGCACCGCTTGAGTCCTCCTTCGATGTCGACAGCGACGGTCTCTTTAGCCTGCTCCTTCTGAGCATCAGCCCCTTTAAGGTGGCTCGCAGCGAGGTCAGCAGCATCCCCGGTGGTATCAACCGATATGATATCCTTTGGGCCTTTTTGAAGCACAGTCACCCCGCCCAAAGCCTTGGAGAGCAAACCGGCGAGCTCATCTGGAGGGGCGTCCGGGTTGATATCGAGCTCCTTGGTGAGACGCTTGAACTCTACGACATTGGGGGTGACGACTGCCCTTCGGTAGCCTTTGATGATGGATACGTCCTGACCGACCATCCAGAGGGCGTCAGCGTCTAGAACGACGAACATGCCTGCGGCGCGTGCGAGGGATAGGGCGAGTTTTGCGTAAGAGATCATGTAGGATTCACGGCCTAGTCCGGGTCCGATTACAAGGACATGGAGGCGAGAGAGGAGAGATTTGAGTTCTGGTTGGATGGATTCTGGCTTGCTGGAAGGAAATTACATATGGTAGATGAATGAATGGAGGGGACAGACATACGTGTCTTCGCGCAGGATGGGGTGCACGATGAGGTCCGGAGAGTATGACTTGATCGCACCAGCTGCGGTGGGCGAGCATATTACATGGGAGAGGTCAGCACCCTGGGGGAATAGCTGAGCTCAGATCTACAGTCGAGGCAGTGTAACTTTACAAATCGGAGAGCAGACATGGAAGCAAAGAACGGTGCTCCAGTATAACTATGAGAAGCGGCGTAAGGAGAAGTATCATAGCCTGTAGCTTTCGCTTACTCGAGTGCGCCCCCGAGGACAGCAACTCTCCCTGGAAACATGGTTAAAGTTGAAATGAATGTAACGAGGAAGCCAAACCTGATTGTCCTTTATGAAGCGTGCCATTCAGAGGCGGAATGATTTGCTTGATCTGTTCCAGGATGTGGCGCGGAACCGGCATGGTGGTCGGACTCTAGGCTATCACTGCTTACGTCATATAGACCGACGCGTCTGGCATCCGCATCACGCGTGTTCACACCTCATTCACGTGCAGTTTGCATAGCAACGACGTCGCCGAGATGCCGGTAACCGACGATCCTTGCCTTCTCTTATTCTCGATTTGGGACTTTGCAAGTACTGGCGTAAATACAGGTTGTCTAAACTCCCGAGGGAATGTGAGATGCATCGGAAACATGGGACAGGAAGGCCATCACCAACGATCAACATGTACCTGACCGGTCCTGGCCAAGCTTCCTTGCTGTGGTGCTGGCATCTTGTGGCAACCAGACCCAAAACGTGGCCGATCGCATAAATAGAACCGGACTTTGCTCCATCGTTTCTCTCTCATTCACGCTGCTTTGTACCGTTCTTGTATTTTGGTCCACTTTGTCTCGGTCCTTTGTTCAAAAGTGTCTCTAAACTCTCGTTATAAGGACCTGAACACTCTCACATTCACTACACTCTTCCCATTCTCTCTCGGATCCAAATGCGTCCCTTCTTTTTTGCAGTCCTTTCCTTGCCCATACTCGTGGCATCTGCCTCTAATGGCTTCAGTCGATCTCACCGCCGCAGACACGGTACTATTCACGTTCGCAACAATCTCAACTATAAGTTGACAGACCTTTACCAGGGCGAGGACTTCCTCAAGTGCGTTGTTTCACAAAGTGCATTTTTCAGATCTTTCCCCTGACATTACCCATTTCCAGCGAATGGTCTTTCTTCTCTGCTCCTGATCCAACTCACGGTATGGTTAACTACCAAACCCTTGAGGATGCCCAGGCAAAGGGGCTCGCCTACGTTCAAGAAGACGGCACCACTGTTCTCGCCGTAGATGATACTACCGAGCTGCCCAAGGGCGAATTCCGGAACTCGTACGCATATTTCTCCTCTCTCTCTCTCATTCTTTCCCTTTACCGATGAATATCCATGTAGCGTTCGTATTGAGTCCAAGAAACAGTATGGCAACGGTCTCTTTATCGCCGACATCTGGACCATGCCCCATGGCTGTGGCACTTGGCCCGCCTGGTGGACCGTCGGCCCCGACTGGCCGAACGGTGGCGAGATCGACGTTATCGAAGGTGTCCACGAAAACACCGCCAACCAATATGCCATCCACACCTCCGAAGGTTGCTCTCTCGCCGACAACCTCAAGAGCTCCTTCACAGCGAACGTCTTTGGAACCAAGTGCGCTTCCAGCAACGGTGACAACTCTGGTTGCGGATTCAACGAAGTCGACAACCGCACCTACGGCACCGGCTTCAACCTCATTGCTGGTGGAGTCTACGTACATGAAGTCGCCAGCACCGGCATTTCTATCTGGTACTTCCCGCGCGACGAAATCCCGGCTGATATCACTGCGCAGCAGCCCAACCCGTCCACTTGGGGGACACCGAGCGCGTTTTGGAGCTCGGACAGCTGTGATATCGCCTCACACTTTTATGAGCACTCGCTCATCTTTGATACCACACTCTGTGGAGACTGGGGTGAGGGTGCTTATGCCAGCTCGGGGTGCCCCGGTACATGCGCTGATGCTGTGATGGATCCTACGAACTTCAAATGTGAGCTTTTTTCCCCTTTCGCTCTGTCGGTTGAAAAGCGTATTGATTCGCATCGATCCAGTTGCCAAATGGAAACTCAACTACGTTGCTGTGTACACCAGCGAGTAAACGTCGTCCGATTCATCGGCCGGGCCCCTTGTTGTTATGCTGTACTTTCAAATTACCCACCGACGCCGGCCGCCTCTCTCCCGTGGCGAGCCACGAAGATTTATCCGTATATCATTTACGCCACGACGCATACCCACCCTCCTGCATTTATTTTCTATATACTTAGACCGTTTCTTGGGTATAATCGTGTTACACTCCTTGTTATGTTGTTGCTAGATGACTTGGATTCTAATATACGAGGCTAGGCCTGTTTGTCTTTTTTGCGATGTTGAAGTTTTTGGAGTCTGTCGTGTCGATACGCCAGACCCTGTCAGTGCATGCATTGCACATTTTGTCGAACGTCAATGGGCTGTTGGGCGAGGGTTGAGGCGTTCATGTACAGTGTGGCGGCGCCTCTGACCGATCTTCCGATACTTACCCGGGCCCAATCAATCGTTTCTGTCAATTGACAACAGATCTAGAGTCAACACCAGGCCTGTTGCATGGTGAAAGCCACATCTTTCTTCCTCGCCTCGGAAAGACTAGCACTTTATATCGAAAGCAACACGTATTTGGGAAAAGTGGACAGAAACAAAAAAAAAAAAAAAGGACGAAGATGTGGCTCAATCGCCCTGTGAACACCTCTGCATCGATATTCTACTCGAAAGCTCCGATCTCAGAGCTCCTCACCCGGAAAAATGGTGCCGTTGTTGATGGCGGCGACATGGGCACGAGTGAGCATACCGTACGAGACGAGGTACCTGAACAACCGCAACTCAGTATTTCGACTCGATAAGCAGACTCCATAACCACACGTACTCATCGTAGTAGGGCAACAGCTCGATGGCCCCAGGCGACGCCCTCCAATCCCTCATGAGATCCGCGGTGATGGCGAACATTGAGAGGACATAAACACCAGCAGCCCTCATCCGGTCGTTGGCGTCCCGAGCAGTCTTCTCATCGAACGTTCCACTCGCATCCGCGTTGGCGAATACTGTATAACCTTCCTGCACCAAAGACAGCGCGAGGAACGCAGTGCAAACCTTTGGATACGCGTTAGCACTAAACGATGACGCGTAAAAACACCGATTTACATCCGTAGTGATTCCACCAATGATAACCTGTTTCTTCCCAGTCGCCTTGATGGCCTCGCGGAATTCCGCGTTATCCCAGGCGTTGACCTCTCCCAGGCGCTTCACGATAGGGACGTCCGGATACATGTCGGTGATCTCCTTGGGCAAGGGACCGTTCGGACCTAGAGAGGATCGATTCGTCAATACATGGACTGACAACTGCAAGATACCTGCGTACCTGTCTCCGAGCTAGTTGTCAGGACCGTAGGGAGATTGAAGGTCTTTCCTATAGCGGCATGGGCCAGCACGTTACGCTTGTACTGATCTGGCTGGATATCGCGAACAAGCTGGAATAGCCCGACCTGATGGTCGAGGACGAGCAGCAAACTATCGTTTTTGTCGATCCTGACGAATTCAAAAGCTGAGCAGCATGGAACGTCGTTGAGCACGACTCGATGAGAGAGAGAGCAAAGAGCGCCATACCTGTCGCGCAATGGGCGAGTCCGACAACGGCGAGAGCAATAAGGTTTGTGAAGTGCATAGTGTTGTAGCTTGACTTGGGGCCGACTGGTAGAGCTCGCGGATGAGGATTATGCTCCTTTTCGTCACCCTCTTTATACCCCCAACCTGAAACTCATCGGCAACATAATGTCGTCTATCCACCCTAGTCAGGTATGTCTTTCATAACTGCCCTCCTAACTTCACCACGTACCTTCCCATATTCTACCTAGAGACACTCAGGCTGCCCATGGCAAACCCGAGATACGATCGCGGCGGAGATAACAGAGCGCCCATTCTGATGACGATCTCCTGATATGTGCAAACGATACCCATGCAATGCCCGCGTCCTGGGGTACGCGAGGAAGAAAAAGGAAACTGCCTGACGCGTCACATTGTTCAAGAAGTCGTGCTCCGCTCACGGTGTCGACTTTATATCCCGCGAGTCGCGGAAGCATTTCTCATTTGTTCACCCCGAAAATTTCCCCTGCCTTTCCATCAGAGTCTAAGGGAAATGCCTCACGAATAAGGCAAACGCGCCTACGTGACTATGCGAAGTTAATGAGCCTTTCCTCCCTTTATCATAAGTTAATATGTAGCACTGAAAGCTATGTCGACCGACGAGCACGGAAAGGTATAGTACCGGTTTCGAAGGAGCAAGAAATACCCATGTTCTATACATATGTGTTCGTACAAGCACCTTCCGTGATAGATGTTTGTAAGTGGTGGCTGAATTACCAGGAATAGACACACTACATATTCAAGGGTTTGTAACAGGCGCTTTCTGACGACTTCGTAGACGGATGCATAGACACTTGGGCGAGAATGAGCAAAGCCAAAAAGAAACCACTTGGTGAATAACCTCACGTTATCTATCATCCCGTTGAGGGCAGCGGCCAATACCCTCAGAAAATGTCTCTGGTAAGCACTCCTTCGGAACGACATACACCCCATGGCATGCGACGCAAGGAAGTCGACGGTCACTGAATCCTCGAAAACACTCACATGTAGCGTCACTCATGGTCAAGAACCAAGGATGCGCCCAAACAAACCCACTCGGTGAGTGCATCTATATCAATTCGCAGTCACAGATGCTGCACTGATGCATACCCCAGTTCTCGCAATCTAAATAACTGACCTTTGTCAGACTCGAAGGCATCAACCAGGCCAAATGCGGGACCGTCCGATCAGTGAAACGTGGAGCGACCAGGTTCTGTGCTGCTTTGCCGCATGCTTCGTGAAAGGGTAGGAGTCGGTATAGAGCACCGCAGGAGAAGTCTTCCAGCTCTGAACGAGCAAGTTCTTCAGAGCGAACATTCAGAGAGCTTAAGCTGTGCGGCACACTTGGTCACGTCTGTCCAGTCATACTATATCCCTAGGAAGTAGCATCGAATGGAATCCGTTCGAAGCAGATCGGAACATAGCAAGTCGGAGACGTTCTTTGGAAGAAGGAACCATGAGATATTTGTTGCAAGTTGGAGCTCGGTAATTGATGTTAAAGGAGGGCATCCAATGGTGGCAAATGTGCAGGAGCATTCGCAGGGTGTTGCTGTCATCCGTAGTTACTAGTGGGTACGACAGGTAGCTGGTGGTGCTGGGCAGTGTCAGGGCCCGGCATTCCGTCGGAGAAGAGGTTCGAGAAGAGCTGGGAGGAAAGGGAGACCATCGTTCGGTTGACAAAAAAATGAACACTGTCAGTGGATAGCAGGACAGCATTGGGCACTAGAATGTAATCGAGATTTCCGGATGCAACAGGAGGACCGAAGAGGTAGGGGGGATTGGCAGAATTTGCGGGGGACCCAGTGGCCGCCTGCGGGTTGTTTGAAGAAGCCATTGCTCATGAAGATGATGGAGGGCAATTTATACTGACGTGTCGCAAAATCGGCCTTTACGCATGTTATGGCTGGGATTGATGATAGAAGCTTTCGATAATAGTTCGATTCACCAAGGCGTCAAGAAATGTGAACTCCGCACGAGGGAAATGAAAGGAGTGCATTGGTGCAATTCCGACGGGTGGCGTGTCAGTGTTAAGAGTAGTTTCTCCGACATCTTGGGTAACAGTGATGGATTTCCGTATCATCAGAAGATGGGTTCGTCGGACAGGACACTAAAGAAGAAAACTTTGCTAGCCAGGGTCTTCTCTGACACAGCCACTCAGGACAGGCCTGCACGTAATCAGACGAATTATCTTATCTGATCCGATTGTCAAAAAAACTTGTCGGAGCAAATGTGAAACCGTGACATGGCCTCAGCAGCGAAGGTTTCTGACAGGCTAGCATCGTACGACGGTTCTACATAATCCAATAATAAATGTTGTCCCGAATACCTCCTTCTGCCCACTGCCTCACTCGTAGCTGGCTTCACCGCGCAATGTCCTCCTCGTCGAGCTCTCTACCAGCCACATCGTTCCCTATTTTCCAGGACGTTTCATCATATAGAGAATGGAGGAGAAAAGCTAGGGACGAGAAGAAATCGGTTGGATTCGTAGCCACTATGGGGGCATTACACGAGGGACATCTGTCGCTTGGTACGAGTAAGGTCGTGGTAGCAGTTCTCTCGCTAACTCAACATTCAGTTCGCAGAAGTCTAGCAGAGAATGACCTAACAGTTCTCTCTATCTTCGTGAATCCCGCTCAATTTGCGCCACACGAAGATCTGGCGACATATCCTCGTGCTGTCCCAAACGATCTGGAGCTCCTCGATGCTCAGACCGTCTCTGTCCCGAATCCCGACGTGTCCGGGGCGAGTATAACGCGTACGGCCTCGGCCGTGTTTCTGCCTACTGTGCCGGAGATGTATCCCTCTGGTATCAACCAGGAAATATCCTCCCAGAAGGGTACCTTCGTCGAAGTCAAGGGCTACGGAGATCAGATGGAGGGCAAGAGCCGGCCAGCTTTTTTCAGAGGAGTCGCTACAGTTGTGACAAAATTATTCAACGCTATAGAGGCATGTTGCCTTAAGCTTCTCTTTCCTCCTCATGCTTACGCACTCCCAGCCCACTAACACGTACTTTGGGCAAAAGGACATCCAGCAAGCTCTTCTTCTTAGACGGCTCTGCAAGGACCTCTTGCTCTCTCATCCAGACCCCGAACATCTCCACATCGTTCCCACTGCACGAGATCCCTCCGACAATCTCGCCCTATCTTCTCGGAACGCATACCTCAGCACCGACGGCCGTAAAGTTGCCACCACACTCATCGCAGCTCTCAAAGCCGCAGAGACCGCGTGGAACGGAGGCAAGACCAAAGACGAATGCATCAGCGTTGCCATCCAGGTTGTTGAGCAGAGGAAGGAGGATGCGCGCTCGCAAGGGCTAAGCGTCGAAATGCGGTTGGACTACGTGGAACTGAACGATTCGGACACTTTCGAAGTCCTGGCCGGTTCAGACAAATGTTCCTCGGCTGATCTGGACGCGAGACCAGTCATTCTTAGTGGAGCACTGTGGGTGGATAAGACCCGTCTGATAGACAACATCATATTGGGGAATACTGGGAAGATCCTGGTGTGAAAAAAAACGCTGGTATCTTTATTATTAGTGAGGCGCTGAGGCGCGATAAGTCATGAACACAGCCACATCTGATTTCTCCTGCGTATGTCTGAATTCCCTCCTGCTTTCTCTGGTTTGGATGAAAATCAAAAAGGACCGGATTATGCTGAGCCTGCGCCAGTAAAACAATGTCAACATTGCTTCAAGGCCGAAAAGCTTCCAACCGTCAGATTGATGTCCTGTAGTGCTTGTAGGCAATGTCATTATTGCGTATGCCCCAACCCATTCGCCAACCCGCTAGTATCCTGACATCCATTATCAGAATGATACTTGTCAGAAAGCTGATTGGCACAATCACAAACAACTCTGCAAGATGAGAGCCAATTTCAAGACGAAAGTGAAATCACTGAACGCCAGTACTGGTGCTCGTATTAACGTAGACTATCGCGACATGCAAGAACGCTTCAAGAAGTGGAGACAGGTACGTTTTCCCACCTACTGCTCTTTGTAACGTTCACTGACCTGATACGAATGAAGGCGCATAAAGATCTGTTCCACTGGGCCATCGGCCACGCTTTGAACGTCAAAGACACGCCCGAACGTCTAAAGACGCACGGTCTTTTCATCAACGTCAGCCCAAACCCCCTCGCGGACGATAAAACGCCAATCCACTCCTGGTTTCTCCTCCGCACCATCGAAGTCAGACCGCTGACCATCATCGGTGATTGGATTGCGGGCAATCCCAGCCTAGACCCTGCAATGAACGAAGTCACAGCTGATTTCCTCGGGCGACGTTCGGATGAGCTGAAGGCTGCTGGAGGGATAGGCTTCGCTATCTGTGTGGTTTCTCTCGTGCTAAATACGAACGAAAAGGATATCACGCCTGTGGTTGTTCCTCTCGGGTTCATGAAGCTTTCGAATATGCCGATAAAGTCTGATTGGGAAAAGGAACTTCGGGAGCTGATCACTTATGGGTGGGAGAAGCGGATCTAACACGGTCACTCGCTAGCACTAGGGATACCTTTGAAGTCCCATCTGGAACAAGATGTCCTCCATCCAAAAACCTATCGTTAAATGATAAACATACGGAAGCAACTACTTGATACAGTACCAATAATATCATCATCCATCACCAAGGCATAACTGGTCATGAAGTCATAACAGGTCGTAAGCTGTCATGCTTTGTCTTTCATCTCTCCTAAACCCGCCGCCATGATGACGGAACGGTCAGAACCAGCTCAGCGTCCGCCACCTTGGAATCTGCCTGCGTCACTCGCAATCCCCCAAACACCACCGACCCATTCAAAGCGTCGAGCCTCCGTGGATCTTTCTGGGTGTCGACCCGGCGGTACTGGGACGCGAATAGCAAATTCCTTTCGTCCAACGACATTCCCTTCTGCTCTTCCGACCTGATACGAACTTGAAAGAAGGCGTAAATGGAGTCAAGCACGTCTTGTATTGTGATCGCGCTACCCTCTCTTCTAGGAGTCACTTCGATAACGCCCCATCTATGCACACTGGGATTTGGACAGCGGATGCGGATCTTTTGGACAGACCCATACGCTGGAGCACGCGCGTCGTAGTGCCCAAAGGACGGCGAATACATGAGGTTCCACCGGATGGGTGTTGCGGTACTCAGATCACTATGGAGTAACGACTGGCGTTCGCGTGATACTGCTGCTGGTGTTGCTGTCGTCCCTGGCAAGGCGGCGTATAGGCCGCCCATGTCGAATGTCGCACTCTGTTGTGGCGCTGGCGTTGGAGGAGCGCCCCACGCCCGGCCCGTTGGATAATTCCAGATATAATCTGGCGGGGACAATACCACTGGCTGTTGGGTAGCGATGTGCGGCGTCAGTGGCGCGGGTCGGGGGCTCCAATAGTGCGCGCCGGGTTGAGGTGAAGGAAGATAGACTGCGGGGAGACCCTGATATAGGGGGATCGGGGCCTGAGCGAAGGGAGTACCACTGCGAAGTGGGATGTCGATAGATTTCCCCCTTGAATGGCTTACTTTGCGGCGATGTGCCTCTGGAGACCTATAATGTGCGTTTCTTGAAGTAGAGGGATGGTTACCATGTTTTCCGTTGACTCTAACAGATTTCGTCCTCCGGTGGCCTAGGGCATCATTCAGAACCAGTGGCTCAAGGGATGAAAAGATTGACCTGACCTTTGGATATGCCGCCACTCTCGTACCCGGACGACCTGTAGAAATGACTCCCTTCTTCCTCTCTCAGAATCGAATACCTAGGACGAGTGGTACGATGCCGAGGACGTCCATTCACGGCGGGGGTGTCATTCTCTGCAAAGTGGACGTGGCGTCTAGGCATATAGAAGTTGATAGTAACGGTAAAAGGGAGACCAGTCAGGATTGAGGCACCACGCGTTAATGTACTGATCGTCGACCATTGTTCCACCAAACGCGTGGCTTTCCACGAATTTGACGACGAGGGGTCCACAAGCCAGCGAGTGGCGGTGTCACGTCCACATGTCGTGTGACTACCAATGTCTCAGCCTTATGACTCATAATAGTATGACCGGAAGAGGAAGATGATCGCCCCTAACATACCGCCTCCCTACCTACCACAACCTTGCACACATTGTCGGATCGAGAATGTCCATCCAAGGCGATACCTCTGCGCAGTCGAATAATAATGTTCCGGTGGTTGCCGTGCCAACAACTCAGTGGAAGCTTCCTCCGTACGTTTGCCTCGAGCTAGTCTGTCTTAGAGACGGTAGACCAAGTAATGGAATCGCTTTGACAGTAACTGGAAGCTCGTTGAGGAAGGCGGACCACAACCCATATATTCTCCTATTCGTCCATCCCACCCTCAGTTCCGCCGTCTTGAGGTCTACCAGGGCGTCCTCATGAACCGGCTCGTCGTCCCCAAGAAAGGCGACAGTCTCCCAGAGGCTATCACCTTAACCGTATTTATCTTTCACGGATGGGATAGGGAGCGGGAATCACTGGAGGAACCGGAGCCACGATATGTTATGACAACTGGACCAGGCAACTCTTCGTTCGATTTCAACGCTTTAGATGATGATTTGAAGGAACTGCATGTTCATTTGCATGTTTCGCCTGATCCTGATATCAATCTTTGAAACTCAGGGACCTGTCTACCTTCTCACTCGATGGACCTCAGTCACATTATTGTTTGTTCTTATCTTAATTGTATGTGTACCCTATGTCTATCTTCTCCTGTCAGTGTGGTATTGTAATACCATGATGATATGATTTCTCAATATAGACCATACCAAATATATAGGCGATGGTTCAAGCCTTCAGGCTGCAGCCAGCAACAAACCACAAATTATTTAACCCCTGTGGCCTGAACAAAATGCGATAGTGTATCACCCACATCACGACTAATCCAAACCGATAGTGTCCCCTTTGGGGTGACACACGAAAAATTGGAACGCTACAGAGAAGATTAGCATGGCCCCTGCACAAGGATGACACGCTCTCTCGGAGTGGTAGACCTACGTGTCTCAACATTTTTGGCTCTTTTTAATTCATCGGTGCTGTTCAGCGACTTCTATGATGCCGTGAATGTATCTACATGCATCACAGGCTAGAGCGGAGTCATTTATGTACACATACGAACCATCACATTGATTTCTCTAGAACATCGCGATTCGCAAGCTTTCAAATCTGCCTCCTCAGATTCGTCGAGACTCGACGCCACATCCCTCCGTGTGAGGCGGGCTGGGCCGTGTCTTCCGACATCCGACATCCGACAAAGTGTGAAAATTGCAGCCGCATTGCTCATGGTCGCGTCTTCATCGGTAATCATGCGGGACGCAGAAGACTTCTTCGAAGCTGCAATCTTCTTAGCTATTTACCACCACCATCCATGACCCTCGCTTACCCACAGCTCACCGGGGGCGCATCTCTCTTGCTTTCTTTCCGATTGCACTCTCGACAAGTTCTTATCATTGGTTCTGGGGACTCTCGCTGCCTCCCGTGCCTTTGCTGCTCTTGAAGCCGACTCTAGCGTTGTAATTCTGGCTAAAGGGGGTGCGGCGTCATCTTGCGATGAACTCCGATGGAGATCGGAGAAAGGGCAGGTGTCTATCGTTGACTGGGATTCTCTACCAGGATCCAGCTCTTCCTCGGATGATAGAGATATCGAGTCCTTGAGATATTTTCTGAACTCCTCTTCTCCATTCGCACTTGCATGTGTAACCGACACAGTGATTGGAAGTACACCGAGGGCTCTACACAGTGCTCGAAAACTGTACGAGCTCTTCCGAAACAAAAATATACCTGTCAATATCACGGACGTCCCTTCCTTGTGTGACTTTTCCTTTACCGCCACACATCGATTTTCAGACTCTCAGTCAGGGAAACCATCAGCCCTTCAGGTTGGAGTCACCACGAACGGGCAAGGTTGTCGTCTGGGAGGGCGGATTAAGAGAGAGATTGTTGCGGCCTTGCCTAAGGAAGCCGCGGCTGCCGTCGAGAAAGTTGGGAAGATGCGGACTATGACAAGTGCTGAAATCTCCGGAGAAGACTCATTCGATGACAGTGGTGTAGCCACGCCCAACAGACCCGTCCCAGTACGAACGTCGAGCCAAATAGAATCGGATGAAGAGGGAAGGAGGAGAAAGATGAAGTGGGTCGCCCAGGTCAGCGAGTACTGGCCGCTGAAAAAGCTTGCGTTGCTGGAGGAGAACGACATGCAGGAGGTTCTAACAGGAGATATTGCTGTCCCAGTCATTGAATCGCCGAGCACTGCGAGCTCCTCTGTGCATGGACTTGATGTACGCCCGCCCCCGGGACGGATTTATCTCGTCGGCTCTGGGCCTGGGCATCCTTCCCTCCTTACGATCGCGACGCACACTGCCCTTACAAAACTAGCGGATGTCGTACTCTCAGACAAACTCGTCCCTGCAGCCGTCCTTGCCCTTATACCTCCAACTGTTGAGGTTAAAATTGCTCGAAAATTTCCTGGAAACGCTGATGGTGCACAAGAAGAACTTATGCATGCTGCTGTCGAGGCTGCGATGCAGGGAAAGACTGTCGTTCGAGTAAGCTTTGCTTCATGTTCCACCTTTTGTCATTCTGCCGACTGATCCTTTTTCTCTAGCTGAAGCAAGGAGACCCGTCGATCTACGGGAGAATGGGAGAGGAAATCCTCTTCTTTCGCTCGAAGAACCTCGAACCTGTACTTATTCCAGGCGTGTCTTCCGCCCTCGCCGCGCCCACCTTCGCAGGAATACCCATCACGCAAAGAGGTGTAGCAGAGTCTTTCATCGTTTGCACCGGCGTCGGAAGAAAAGGGAAAGAGGTCGAGCTTCCTGGATACGAGCGCCCACGCACCGTAATCCTCCTCATGGGTGTGGCGCGGCTCGCTCAGATCGTGTCCGCGCTTTTGGAAGATGGAAAAGGCAGGAGAGCTGGCGAGAGATATCCCTCTTGTACTCCGATAGCCGTGATCGAACGCGCTTCAATGTCCGATCAAAGGATTATCACCTCTACGCTGGGAAACGTCGTGCAGGCGTTGGACAGTCATGGAGAACAGAGACCGCCAGGG
The DNA here is from genome assembly GCA_004338095.1 of Gloeostereum incarnatum. Taxonomy (NCBI): domain Eukaryota; kingdom Fungi; phylum Basidiomycota; class Agaricomycetes; order Agaricales; family Cyphellaceae; genus Gloeostereum; species Gloeostereum incarnatum. The sequence goes on from RZIO01000009.1 coordinate 1,777,998, forward strand.
TTGATTGTTGTTGGCTGGGCGGTTTTGTCGCTTTGGAGAGAGGGAGATGTTGAGGTGTTGGATTCAGAGCAAGATGATGCCCAGCGCATAATGAAGTGGCTCGATGGCGAGAGGTGGAGGAGCTGGGAAGGCGTCTCTGAAGATTGGGATGTGTTTAAATAGGCCATGCACATTGTACGGCTCGGTTGACCCTCATCAAATCGAAGAGACGTGTTACCATAACGCGGTCTCAAAGTTATGCCCTGACAAGCCCTGACCACCGAGTCTGGTTGATGCCTGCGCTGTCCGCCAAGGTCTAGCGTACAGACGCTTTCCTCTTTCCCGCCTCCTTTCGGTCGTCCTGGCTAATTCTGCAAGTTCCTGCCTTCCTCTGGGTTCCGCTCGGGATTCGAGAATAGGACAGTGACCAAGGAACTTTACTCGGAACTGTGCGAAATGTGGCCCCCATCTTTTCCTTACAGGAACACGGCATATAGCTTCTGTACTCTGCGTCATTATGATAAATGGAATTGGCCAATGTACTTGACCTGGTTCTCTAATACTCCCCACGTCATGCAGCTTTCCCTATACAGTTAGTTCTTCTGATAGGTCTTCTATAGGGACTGCATATTGCTTGTATACTTCAAAAGACATATCTCTCCCTCCTGGACCTCCTGCTGACCCAATCATTGGCCATCTTCGTACGATGCCCACTGATAAGGCGGATGTGGCCCTCCACGAATGGGCTAAGCAATACGGTATGTTTAACGTGTTGATGGTTTGCCTCATCTCGAAAGCGGCTTTGACTTGAACAATGCAGGCTCCATGTCCCTTGCAAAGACATCATCGTACTCGACACCCCCGAAGTGGCGTCAGAGTTGCTGGAGAAACGCAGCTCCAAGTATAGCAGTCGCCCGAGGTTTGTTGTCTTCGAGCTGTAAGCCGCATCCTCCACTTCAGTTGAGACTCGAAATCGAGCTGCAGTACTTTCCTTCCTGGTTCCCAGGCGCGTACTTTGCTACCTGGGCAAGATCCTGGCGGGGGACCATTGAAAAGTTTCATGACTACCAGCTTTCGAGCATGTTAAGAAGCAACTGGTAAGTCAAGTCGAAGCTCACGCGGTTCCTTTTGTTTTTCTTACTTCTTGGATAGGCTAACAGAACTGCGGGTCCTTCATTCTTGGCCAAGCACATTGAAACTCTGTCGCCAGGGGATGAAGCTGATGAAGAACATATCAAGGATGTTAAGGGCGCTGCTGGCATTTTTGTCGCAGCAGGTGTAGATAATGTACGTGTCATTCAACGCTCCACTCGCATTGAAATAGCTTTAGACGTGGTCGACGCTGACGATTTTCATCCTTGCCCCATGGTCCTCCCTCCGCACGATCAACGTAGAGCTCAACTGGAGATCGACTCTGTCCTTTCTGGGCGACTTCCTGAGTTCGAAGATAGGGAGCGTCTATCATATGTCAAGCATATTTTGCAGGAGACCTTGAGGTGGGCTCTGTTTCATACAAGGGTCTTTGATGTTACTGACACGCCGCATATGCGCATACAGATGGTATCCAGCCGCTCCGCTCGGTGGAGCCTCTTTTTGTGCTGTGTGCGAGTGACAAGGCCGATGGAATCCTATACAGGCGTTCCCCACTGTTTGACGGAGGATGACGCCTACAACGGCATGCTCATACCCAAAGGATTAGTAGTATACGCCAACACCGGGTCTGTCTTCGTGGTCATCTGTTGTGTTGCCCAGCTGACGATCGATCTCCAGCGGTACGTGTCTAGACGAACGAATCTATTCCAATCCTCGTGAGTTCAACCCTGAGAGATACCTTCCTTGACTCCGGGGGAACAGCGAGCCCTACATCGGCAGCTCGGTGTTTCGATTTGGTCGCAGGTATGTACACCTCTCTATTGTGGAGAAGTATGAATCGTTTGGCGTGCTAGAGTTTGCCCCGGACAACATGTGGCCGATGATACTCTTTGGATTGCTATTGCGTCAATCTTGACTGTTTTCGAATTTGTGAAGGTGGAAGAGGATAGTGGGAGATTGTTCCGGAGGTGCAGTTTACGAATGGTCTTGTTCGGTGAGTGACTTGAGTGGCGTCGCTAGTAAGCTTAAACAATTGTTGTGCCAGCCACCCGGAACCTTTCAAATGTGTCTTTCGGCCTCGTTCACAGCAGGCGAGGGCGTTGGTAGAAAGTTATTAAGCACATTCATTGATACCCACGATTGTGGCGTTGGCACTATCTGAAGAAGGACGATTTGATGTCGGACGCGGAGATTATTGGGACAATCATTCACCATTTGAGATTCCTTAGATCTGTTAGTAGGCCATTTGAGAAGATCCAGTAAATGGACCCTGTGGCGTAGATATCGGCGCCACAACGCATGGCAACGTGATGATTGATGACATCGACTGTGTTTGTCTGACTGCGCCTCGAAGGCCTTGTACTGCTTGTACTGATACCGTCTATCATGACTGCATCTGTCGACTCTAGTGGAATTTCTGATAAATTACAAGCAACTAGTATAACAGAAGATTCCAACCCTTGGAAAGAACCTGGCAGCAGCAAAGGACTAGACACTCACAAGGAGCGTGCCCTCCGAACACCAGATCCATCCACGCTGGACCCTTCCATCACAGCTGGATTTAGCGGAGACGAGCCAAGGGAAGAACTCACTCATCTAGATTCAAAGGAAGTTCTTGATGAATTTGATCCACTCGCCAACGAAGAGGAGAAAGATTCTAGAGATGCTTGGGGGAACTCCGAAGGCCATCCTCCGCCCCCGCCCCAGCCTGAGCGTTCCACTTCTCCTCCACCACCAGAACCACCGCAAAAGGACGCGCTTCCCCCCGCTTCTTTTCCATCTCTGGCCGCTCTTGCCCGCTCGTTCTCTATTCCTACACTTACCCGTCCACGGCCTCTCTCTTTAGACTCGGCAAAGCCAGTTCCTTCCCCAGCAACTCTATCCTCGTTTGCCTCACAGCAAAACAGTCCTGGACCGTCTCGAGTCGGCACACCCAGCTCTCGGCGGAGAAGCACAGACTCATCAAGAGCGGGGAAGGACAGGGATCAGGGAGGCGATCCACCTTTTGATTTCCAAAAGTTCTTGGATCAGATGAAGACAAGGAGCGCTGAGCCAGTCTCAAAGTATCTCAAGTCGTGCGTCCCTATCTTCTTTGTCTTCCGTGCTCTCGTTGACCCTCTTTATGTCGCAGGTTTTTGAGCAACTTTGCTAAACGGACGTTTACCGTTGCCGATCAAATCAAGATCATTAACGATTTCCTTTTTGTGTGTATGCTTCATTGTGAATGGAATATATGTGGGCTGATCCATTTCCATGGCAGTTCATCGCGAAACAGATGAGGGAATGTGATGTCTGGAAGAACGCGTCAGATGCAGAGTTCGATAACGCGATGGAAGGGATGGAGAAGTTGGTCATGAATCAGTTGTATCAGTTGTACGTCTTCTCACCATCGCCTGCACCTGGGATGCTAAGTCCAGTATGTCTTCAGCACCTTCACACCTCAAATTCTACGGGTGGTGCCCCGACGGCAGGTCACAGCGGATGACCTCGAACGGGATCGTGTCCTGTCCCAACGCATAGCCCTATTTGGATGGATAGAAGAGAAACATCTCGATATTCCAGAGGGAGAGGGGAGCCAGGGCTTCATGATGTTCGCGCAACAAGGTCTGTCTCTTGTGCTCCTTCTTGCTTGTTGTCTGACGTTTTGAAGAGCTCCTCAAGATCAACCACTACAAAGCACCGCGGGATAAGCTCATATGTATACTGAACTGCTGCAAGGTTATTTTCGGTCCGCTTCCTAGGTGCTTACTTCACATCAGACCCTGTTTATTGACTTGGCTGCTTCATAGGGCTCATACGGCATTTGCAGAAGGAGGAGGGCGCAGACGCGTTTGTGCCTATTCTGATCTTTGTCGTCTTGAAAGCCAATCCAGAGCATCTGCTGTCGAACGTCGAGTATGCTTTTTGGCCTGTCTGAAGGTCGCCCGACTGACAATTGGTAGGTTCATCAATCGTTTCCGGAATCCATCAAAGCTTCAAAGTGAAGCTGGGTATTACTTGTCTAGTTTGGTAGGTCCAAAACGGATGAGTATAGCTACGGCTGACTGAAGACTTATCGTTAAGATGGGTGCGGTCTCCTTTATAGAGACGATGGATCACACGTCATTATCCAACATCAGCCAGGAGGAGTTTGAAAAGTAGGTCTTCGTCCTTTCTTTATTATTCCTTCTAACAAAGACCACAGGAATGTCGAAGCAGCAATTCAAGCTCTCCCACCATCCGAGACCAACACGCCCTCAATCCCTCCCTCAGACCCCTCTTTCTCCTACCGCCCTCTTCCTCCTCGTCTTCCTCAAGATCCGAACACACAGGCGAAGAATCCGCCGAACCCCTCTCCCTCCCCGTTCCCGCCCCTGGCCAGACCCTTTCCGAAGACGCTAAACGGCTCATCCAGAAGACAGGCGACACTATCTCCAAGCCTCTGAACGCCCTCAGCCGAATCTTCAACGAGGCGCTAGATAACGCCGAAGGGAAGCTGGCCAGCTTCGAGAGGGAGATTGCTAACTCGTCCCCATCGACGTCTTCGCAGCATTGGGCTCATCCAGACCAGATGGATCATTATAGGAGTGGATCCTTTGGTGCGTCAGGGTTACCTCCGCCGCCACAAACACCTGCTCCTAGTGGTGGAGAAGGAGGGTATCAGCCGCCAATACAGACGCCGTATAAACCACGCGTGAAGCGCGTCCCATCGCCTTATGGATCCCCGGGGTGGTCCCTTGACGATACACCTTCTCGGAGACCCGCGAGCGCTACGCCGCCTCGACTGAACAGTGGGTTTGATTCCGCGCACGTCTCGCGAACGCCGACGCCGAATTTAGATTTGGCGGGTATGCAGGCGGAGATTGACACGGCGCATGAGCAGGCGGCTGTAGCGGCCAAGGAGACGCTGTTGCAGATCTTCCCGGGGGTGGATAATGAGGTCGTGGGGTGGGTGTTGGAAGCGAATGAGGGGGATTTGGGGAAGAGTATAGAGGCGCTTTTGGAGATGAGTACCGGGTCTTAGAGTTGCTGTATCATTGTTGGTGCGGATTGTTGAGGTCTATTAATAAATGCCGGTCTTAATCAGAATACAAGTTATCTTGTAATGTCGAACAACCTCAGTGCAGCTCGCAACAGATGGTATATTAGTCTCGCTTCCATTCTCTATATCATAATGTGAAGACAGTCGTTCACTGATATAATGGTATATACCAAGTGCACATGCATACATACATGCACGCATCACGGAACGTCGGACAGACAAACATTTTTTGACGATGCAGGATTTAATAAACGCAAGGATTATTTACATACCTGTCTGGAATCACCGTGAGTTATACATTTAGTCTCCTCATAGACGCGCTGAACTCCTCTGGTCAGCATCGCTGGATCGTCCCTCGAAAGACCCCTTAACCCTCGTCTGCAAAGAAATGGAAGACCCCTGGCTCATCGCATCCTTTCTTAACTCCCTAGGCCTAGCTACTACCTTTCTTTTAGAAGTATGTCTCAAGAGATCTCTCCGCTGGTAATGGTTGTCAAGATGTCTCTACTAGCAAATTCCATGAAGGGATATCATACAGGTACCTTCGTATGGCTGCCCTAGAGACAACCCCCACATCCAAGCTATCGAGTGGAGTTGCTATCCATTTACTTCTCGCCCCTCTCCTACCTACGGCCTCGCCAACGACGTCGGTTTTCTGCTCCAAAGTCTCCCCAACACGAAAGGATTCGTTTCTAATCCCACCCCTCCTCAAATTTACCGGTCTCAGAACCGGGCCTTAGTGCAAACGATCATTAGAAAGGTTCTCACCAGCCGGTTCCTCGTACTTCTTCATCTCGGGCGTTGCGTCCGCAATGCCCTCCCCAAAGCACCTGAGTCCGATATCTCAGAGCATATCTCCCGGCTTTGGCGGCACTTTCAACTCACTCACAAGGATCACATTGACAAAAAATTTAGTACCCGCGATGTCTTCTCCTACATCTCTGTAGAGATTCTAGCCAATGTTACCGCAGGATGAGAGCGTTGGTGTTCGTCCTATCGTTCTTGCTGACGCTGGCGCGACAAGGGATACTTTCGGGCTTGTTGGGTTTCGGGAATGGAAAGCTGATGAGGACGACCAACTGTAGATTGTTCTATACATTATGATCGTGTAACTGTAAGCTTGATCTGCAGCGGGGAAATAGTGACCAATAACGACTCTTATCGGGAAGAGTCAGGACGGCCAACTCTTAGGAAAAACTTTAGCCATGGGAGGATGAGACACGTCACACGTGGCATTCTTCAATGGTCTCCATCACCATCACTGCCGCAAACGCCAGAGCACCTCCGTTTGCCCGCAAAATTCTTCCGTTGACGATAGATGTTTCTCCGGAAAACACCATTGGAGATGTAAAGGCCAAAATTGCTGCCAAGATTCCTAAATTTTACACGTCGCGCCAGAGACTAACTCTCAAAGGCGACAGGAAATCCCTCCCTGATAATGTAAAAGTCGTTGACTTGGACTCTGCTGAGCTGGATGTGAAGGATTTGGGTCCTCAAATTGGATGGAGGACGGTGTTCTTGGTGGAATACGTTCGTCGTTTGTTGTTTTTCTCAAGGACATCGTCTGAATTGAACTCCTATTAGGCGGGGCCAATCGTGATTCACTCACTCATCTATTTCCTTCCACAGTTGTTCTACGGAAAGTCGGTTGAGCATAGCGCGTTGCAAAAGTGCGTTTTTTGACGCGTCGTTCTAGTTGTTATTTGACATGGGGCTCAGATACGCGTATGCCTTCGTGATCCTACACTTCCTCAAGCGGGAGCTAGAGACCATTTTGTGAGCACAGTACTCCATGCCCAGTAACATATCTGACGCACTCTTTCACCAGTGTTCACCGCTTTTCTCATGGAACGATGCCTTTCATCAACCTCTTTAAAAAGTGATTCTATCCTGTCTATCTTGCCCGAACACTTTTTCACCGGCTTATCCTCTCCAGTTCGGCTCATTACCACATACTTTCGGGACTCTTCCTTGCCTACGACGTCTACCGACCTGGTTATGCTGTGAATTCTCCTTACATCAAGGGAACTTTCCGGGACGATGAGAGGTATCTTTGGGCATTTTCTGGCCTTCTCGTCGTACGCGTCTTTAATTTCCCTTTTCACTATCAAACCCTCTAACACGTCTTGCTTGTAGTTCTTTGAGCTCTCCAACTTATCCACACATCTGACGCTGCGCAACCTCCGACCTGCGGGAACCACAAAACGTGCCATTCCGTTTGGATACGGCTTTGGCTTAGTTTCGTGTCCCAATTACTGGTTCGAGAGTCTGGTTTGGGTTACTGTCTGTGTGATGACTGGGAGCTATGCATGTACGTCACCCTTTCTCGTTGTAGCCCTGGCTTTTATGCTCAGAGATGTCTTATAGGCTACCTCTTTACTGCCATTGCCGTTGTCCAAATGGCGATCTGGGCCGGAAAGAAGCAAAGCGCGTACAAGAAAGAGTTCGGAAAAGAGTATCCGAGGGGGAGAAAGGCTATGATACCATTCATCTTATAATAGTGTTACTCCCGTGGATATCTTTCCACCTCCGGATGCCCTTCGCCGTTGAGAGCCTCCCAGTAAACTTGTTCAAGACCAGATGCGTCTCACTGCCCCGAGTATAGTGCACTGCGCCGCAGTAAATCCTCATCTTCCGCTCTCATAAGTTATTCTGCTCCTACCTATTTGCGAGAACATCGGGACATTTTGTGTAGTAGAAGCCTAGAAGGCCTTCAGGTTCGTGGGGCATAAGTTCTCGTGTTTTGACTGTCGGCAGGTAAAGAGTTCCTCTTCCAGCATGCCGTACGCAGGACGAGGAATGTATATTCTTGATGTATCTCTTCTACTATGTAGCACTGCGGCGTAGGTAAATGAGCCGCCGCCACTAAAAGTAAGTCGGACCGGGGAACCGGGATTTGATCTCACCCAGATCCTCCATCATGCCTTGCTGTTCAAGCCCTCCTATATCGGAACTCAAGGCCTCTAGTAGCTCTACTGAAACACCGGCACCATGTTATCTGTTCGAACCAGACTGCAAAACGAACGCAGATTGTGATTTTTGTGAAGGTCTTCAAGAGATGGACGAGAAAAGACCACCTTTACAAGAGGTCGATGGACAACTTAGCGCTCTCGGTAAAAGAATCTTTCCTCTATGCACCATCTTGTACCAACCTATAAAAAGATCTCTTCAAAAGCCTGAGTTTCTTGGACCGTTATCTTGCTCTTTTTATCCTTGTGGCGATGATCATTGGGGTTCTCATCGGAGTCTACGCTGTTCGTACTTTTTACTCTTGCCTTCCGTCATCCATATCCATCTGAATAGATTGATATTGATAGGAGGATGGAGTTCATAGAGCTTTCGGAGGGTCGGAATGGGACGGCGTCTCTATACGTGAGTGCTTTCAGTTCACCAAGTTTTGTCGGAGCGCCTTACTCTCTTTCTAGCGATCCTCGTAGGGTTGCTTGTCATGATTTGGCCTGCGCTGGCCAAAGTCCAATGGGAACGTCTGCCCGATATCTTCTCGTCGAGGAGGGTATGGATACATCTAGGGATGTCTTTCGTTTTGAATTGGATTGTCCGTTTCTTTGCCTCCATAGCCTTTACCTTGGTGTTTATCGTTGGGTATTGTAGATTGCTCCTTTTATCATGCTCGCTCTGGCATGGGAAACGCTACCTGATCTGGAGAGGGAACGAAAAGGAGTCCTTCTAGTAGGCGTTGGTATGAGCTGAAACGTCTATGCCCTTAACATTTGCTGAGGTTTTAGCCTACAGCGCGATGCATCGCAATGGTTCTCATATGGAATGCAATTAGTCGGGGAAATGCTGACTACTGCGCTATCCTCGTCGTGTTCAACTCGCTGTTGCAGGTTCGTCTAAAATTTCCCGGGCCTGGCCTTCGACTTTGCGTACTGATTGCGATCCTCCAGGTGGCCCTTTTCTCACCCTATGCGCTATTGTTTTGCAATATACTCGGCGCTTCAAAGGGATCTTCGCAGCCGGAGCTTCAGCTTAATTATCCTCAAGTTGCTCGAGCTGTAGGGATCGTACGTACCCCTTTTAGGTTCCTCTAACTCCTCACCTTTTATCCTCTGGTAATTAGTATCTAGGTATACCTCTGGCAGCTGGAGCTGTAACTCGGCTCGTTGCGAAGTTGACACTCACTTCGAGAGGGTTCGATCGATTCTTCACTTATTTCAGTCCGGTTGCGCTCGTTGGGCTCTTGTACACGATCGTCGTGCTCTTCGCAAACCAGGTTTGTGACAGTATTAGCTCATGTATGACGCCTCATGTAACTCGATTGATATACTATAGGGCCAACGAATCGTCAGTACCTTCTATTCTTCTAATCTTAAGCCGTATCTCAGTTCAAGTTATGCTTTCACTAGGTGGACAATATTGGCACGGTGTTCCGTATCGTCGTACCTTTGATCCTTTATTTCACAATTGTCTGGACTTCGACGTTCTTCGCGTTCTGGTATCTTTCCAATCAGAAGCGGTTTGCAAGTGCCATCGGAGGGTATGAGTATGCAGTTACGCAAGCTTTTACTGGTAAGCCGTGCTGTCTCCTCGTTATCAAGGCTAGACCACATTCTCATTATTCGCACGATTGATGCAGCTGGTTCGAATAACTTTGAACTGGTGCGTCGATTTTCCTTTGTCTTCCCACAATCTAACCAATTGTCAGGCGATTGCGGTGGGTGTGGCGAGTTTCGGTGTAGATGGACCTGAAGCATTGGCAGCTACGTGAGTGCTCTTTTTTAACGCTCAGGCTTCGAAGGTTACCGATTTTCTCACGAAGGCTTGGGCCGTTGATCGAGGTCCCTGTGCTGCTCGCACTAAGCTATGTGGCGCTGTGGCTCCGAGGGCGCATGCGTTGGCCGCAAGACATCTCCTTAGCTTGAAGAAATCTTTTGAATTCGATTGCCTGGAACATGTGTAAAGCAAAAGCTTTGATCCGTTGAACATGGAATTGTGATTAGATTTACGTTGACAGTTGAGCTCCAGCATAGCCCCCGTGGCCAGACAACGGAAGTTCTTTCTTTAGGTACCTCTTGAGCTAGAGAATAAGTGAATAAAGAAATACACCGCAGCAAGTAGTAGTTAGGTGTGGCGTCTCACGATGGCGACAGCGGGAGTGTTTAAGCTCGAACAACATGAGGGACATAAACCGTGCATGGGATAAATCGGCCAAGAGTAGGTACAAAGAAGCAAGGAAGGTGAGAACAACGAGGAAATCTATGATGCTTCGAGTTCGGCGTTGCTGCTGACGCTTTGAGCATCGCCACTCCGGTCCGCTCAAACTCCGACGGAAAATTTGGCTAAACCAAACAAGACGAACGCGTCTCTCCTCCCCTTCTTCTCCGACTACCACCTCCCACACACTTGGTGCTAATACCCTTTTTCAATACCCTTTTCTTAAAAGCTTTATATTGTAAAAAAGCACTCCTCTACTTTATTCCTTATTTCGCCCTCTAAAAGTATCGCACCGACCCCGTCATCACATTCAACCATGGGCAGAGCACTCTATTCCCAGATGATATTCCAATCAGCCGCTGCTGCTGTACCTACTCCTGAAATAAGGTCTCCATCTCCAGAAGATCCTTCGGCGGAGGCTCCGATAGTCCAGTATCAGAAATGGAGTTCGACCAACAATTTCGACCCGGACTCTGACGAATTCTTCCTCAACGCGGAGTGGGAAGCCTTCTTGGACCCCCCTTCCCCTGTTGAGGACTCCTCCTCTTCTTCCTCTTCATCTAGCGGCGACGAAGACCGAAGCAGCCCCATGGCGGTTGGCGCTGACGATCCTGCTGCGATGATTGCCGCAGCTTATCCCTCTGCAGCCTCTTCTTCGGAATGGCGGCAGAGATTCCTGTTGGCAGGCTCAGCAGGAGCGGGGGAGTGGTATTTCGCCGGTACCAATGAGAATCTAGATCCAAGGGATAGAGAGGAGACGAGAGAAACTCCGAGCGAGGACGCCACGGATAACATTGCTCCCCCGTCCCCTATCTCGGAAGCGACAGCTAGACCAACTACGCCCATAGATATCCCTGGTAGGGATACTATGCCTGCCTTGGTCGATTGGCCAAGCACCCCTCCCATCTTCTCTTATGGTTCTCTGGGGTCGTCGCAGATGAGCCCTCCGTCCCCACCCCCGACAGTCTCTCCCCGCCTATACACTTGGAGCCGTCTCCAGGCATCCCCTACTCCTGCTGCGACCTCGGGCCCACTCACCAATCCCAGTGCTCGCATGAGCTTCTCCCGCATCACCCCCGTTGCTCGCGTTCGAGTTCAAGGCTTCGCTGCTTAGACTCCGTCAGGCTTAGGTTTCTTTCAGGTAGTCATTTCGTGGGCGATCTTTTTTTTTCTTCCTATGCTTCCACACTTGCTCCATCATTCTTTCTCCTCTTGGTCCTGGATCTTTCCCTCAGTCTCTTCCTTACGCGCACGTTCCTTTTACCCTATCACGCAAAAGCTATCATCACTTGTGTCTGTATCACATACGTACCCCCATACTGTCACTTTATATAGGTATTTATAGATAGGCTATTGCGTTCGCCGCTTCTGTATTCACCAAACATGCACTTTCTTTTCTTTCACGAACTTGGGGTCTCGACCACGATGACATAAGCGTCTCAGTGGCAGTGTCGGGATATACCCGTTGACCTCTTCCAACTCATAATGCATACTTCCACGGATATCCTTACAGACACGATCAAGCGTAGAACCTTCCTTTTTCCATTCACATCAACCGTACAACGGTGCTGTCTTCTGGGGTTTTTAATGGTCTTGATAACAGAAGATCAACAACTTTCGAGCGGCATCTGAATCTGTTGTTTGCTCCGAGGCTGAAAAGCAACCGAAAAGAGTCTCCGAAAAGATTATATTCATGCGTTTCTGTTATTTGACTCCCTGTCATCCCTCTCCTCGCCTAGTAGCTCTGATCTATTATTGCATAGATCTCTCTTCTTGGGTTCACGTTTGTCTCAATCGATATCTCTAGAGCTAAATATCACTCGTGAATGCTGGAGTCGTTCAGAGTATCGACATCTCCGGAGTCGTAGCATCATTGTGATCCTTCCCGAGTAGCCCTAGTCCAAAATTTCTCACTATCTATGCTGATGACTACGGCAAAATACGTGTGTTCCTTTCGTTCTGCATCTCACCTACATCTTGCCTTCGTTCTCACTCCATGCTTGCCATGCATGACTTGTGTATATCCCATTGCTTGATTCACATGCGACAACGCGTCGCATCCGAAGCCATTGCCGCATTCGACTGAAGCACGAATCGACTGTTTTCTTCTACGTCTTTGACTTTCATGGCACGCTAGAGGAGCCTGGGGATGATAGAGTCCCGCGGTAGCGGTTGTTATATATGTTGAACCTTCGAAATCTGTGAAAGCGTTAAGCGCTGAGCGTTCGCTTGGTAGACTTCGGATATTAGGGTGTATTAGTTGGACGTTAGTGGTCAAATTTTCGGTATATCCCGAAGATTTTTCACTATTGGAGCTGGGTGGTGTAGTTGATGTAGGCGGGTGCTCCAAGTGCTGAACAATGCTATATAAGTGCCATATAAAGTATCCAGGTGACGTCGGTCCTCGTTGGTGGAGCTATTTCACTGTTTCCCACAAGGATTTCACTCGCTGGATTTTTCAAAATAACGCCAACTAATACACCCTATTATTGCTTGGGTCGAACCCCGATCGATCGTTCTCGGCACCTTTGTGGCAAGGCCGGCTGCATTTCATAGCTCAACTTCCATGGGTGGAGAGCTGGAGCCGCAGTCCTACTGATAAACAAGACACGTCGGAGTTGTCTCATCAGCCAGTTTATAAATAATATTTCAAGCTACGTGGCTTGGAGCATAGAGACAAAAAATGGAAAATATTCTCGGCGAGTATTTGAGAAAATGAAGGGGCAAAACACCTAAGGAAGAACATTGTCGCCAACTCGCAGACTTCCTTCCAAGACCTAAGCCTAGATGCTCCTTGTTAATAGGCAACGTGATACAAGATAGCAACAACCCTTACTATGGCAATGCCAGAGTTTTTTGATGTGATGTCAGGAAGGGCAATAGATTCTGAGTAGCTGGTACCCTGTTCAATCTCAGTTTGTACTCGCACAAATATTCCTATTGTCACGTACAATATCCTTCGGATTCGCAAAGACGACGGTAGAATCCTGGCCTCTTTTGCGATCGACATTCATAAACACCTCTGTGCCCTGATCAAGAGTTTTGGTGAGAAAAATCTTGAGTGCATGCTTGGATAAATACCTGTGAACTATCGCCTTTTGCTGGAGGAGAAAAGGTCCCAACGCTAAAATGGGTAGAAGCAGACGCAGCACGGAGCAAGATCCGACCATTGAGGCTTCATGAGGGATCAGAGGAGGGTCATAGTAATAGACAAGTGACCAGGCGTACGATGCCAACAGTGAATTCGAGTACACTAGCCACGACACGACGCTTCGTGAGAAGAGTTCGTGACAATGAGAGATCACTTACATTTTGCGGCAAACAGAAGAGGGCATAACCAAGCAGCTGTGTATGCGATAAGAAATTGTGAACGGTCTTGCGAAGATGAAAAATTGGTTCTTCAGTTCTTACTTGTGTGTGACATCGTTCCTAACTGCAACACACTGATGAAAGTCTGGAAAGTCTCGTGACAGTATTACACGTACCAAAATAACGCCTGAAGTGATACATATGCTTGGAAGAGAGTAAGGTGCGACTCGTAGTTGCGACTAAAGCAAGCTACTAACCTAGTTATAAGTCCCGTTTCTGTCGAGATGCAATGCATGAGGACCGAAAAGGTCCAAAAAAAGGAAACCTTACCAACAGTCCACCTAATGAGGGTGTCAATTGTTTTCCGTGTGCTGGAGGAAGTTCAGATTCCCAAAGGAAAAAGAAACAGAATAGTTAGGAGACATGCCCGTGAATTTCACCTCTGCTCTGATAAAGATAGTAGCACAAGGCAGATGTATTGGCAATATCGACAGTTGCACCAATGGCAAGGGCGAAGATAGCAGGTGCCAGATATTTCTCGGAGAAAAGCGAGAGGACTTTCAGTTGCTCTGAAAGTACGGTGCACATGATAGAGAGTCCTAGCCGCACAATTGAAGCAAGAACAGAGATGACGGGGTAGATCCATTTGTTGGAGAGTGTGTAAACCCGATAAGTGAAAAACGTCTGAACCGAGGACGAGACCATGAGGAACGCCGACGATTTGAGATTAACTCTACCTGGACAGGCGCGCTTACGCACGTCGATATTGTGACCGATGTAGAAAGTGGCCATTTCACGATCGACAGATAGGCGTAGTCTCCGTAGTGCTTAACAGTAGCTTCGTAGAGATATACCAGAATAAAAATGGTGTGGATTGATTCCGCAATACTGTAGAGGGTTAGGGCAATTGGGATGAGCAGTCTTTTGCAGTATCTTTAATTGATTACCAGCACCAAGCCACCTGGAAAAAGGACAAAAGTATAAGTATATGAGGTGCGAGCTGGATCTAGAATCTAAGGCAACATACTAAGGCCTTGACGTAGAGCGGGTCGTTCTTGAAATCAGACTGATAATATGTAAAAGCCTGCACACACATAACACCGAAGAGGAAGACAGAGATGGCAATACCAATCTCTACTGCCCCGAGAGTAGAGTCCAAAGCCGGTGCAGCGTGTGGCGAGTCCATTGTGGGGGAAAGGGACGGATTGCACCTATAGAGTTGGCTTGAGGTTTAAAACAACAAAAGCAGCAGCAAGGAATCTCACATCTGTCAGTGGCGCGGCGCGTCTACATAAAAAGGGAGAACCACGGAAGCATTGAAAACGTCACATAACCAAGATTGAACCTCATCAAAAGTCAACATGTGCTAGCCTGGCGCCAACCTGGTTCTATCGAAACAGATGGTATAAGGAGTCGACAAAGAATTGTGATGATCAAGAAGGGATCCGGAAGTACTGATAAGAGATGAATGGATGGCCCACTTTGATTCCTTCCTTCCTTCCGTACGTGTCAAAGACCTAGCTCACGCGCAACAAGATTCAAGCCCCAGTCACGATGGCCAAGAC
Organism: Gloeostereum incarnatum; assembly: GCA_004338095.1. NCBI lineage: Eukaryota > Fungi > Basidiomycota > Agaricomycetes > Agaricales > Cyphellaceae > Gloeostereum > Gloeostereum incarnatum. The sequence goes on from RZIO01000009.1 coordinate 1,793,139, forward strand.
CGCCTGTCGAGAACGCCAAGCCAGTTGTTCACTCATCTCTGATGGTTGAAGGAACATAATTTTGAACCAAACATCATGAACGCATGTGTTGACGAAAAAGTACAAGTGAGTATAATATTTACCCCAGAAAAACTTTGGAAGTGAATCGGGTGGGAACTTTCTGCCCTCGTTTAGCGCGCTGGGGCTTCAGTTGGTGAGCCAGATGAACCACTTGAGCGCTTGAAGCTTGAGCTTGAGCAGTGAACCTAGGGCGCTTCAGTACTAAAGGAACCGAAAAATTCCGCGCCGGGCGTTCATGTCGATCAGATTCCGGAATCCGAGTCGGCGAATATAAAAATTTCCGATCACTGGTCAAAGTGTAAATCTGGAGACACTACTGATCCGCGCTCGTTTACAAGCGGCACCTTCAAGGCGTCTCTGCCTATCTGCCTGATCATAATAATGCACGAAATTACGTGGGTGTTTTTGGAAGCAAAATCACCTGTCTTTGATGATCAAGTAACAATGAAACTTCCGACACACAGCGCCACACGAGATGACGGACGTGGGAGCCTTGCAAGCCTACCAGCGTTCGGCCCAAGCGGTACCGGTACCTTTGAAGTACTCCCCTTCACCTCTTCCAAACGATGGGAGTGCCGACTCGGGGAAGAATGGATTCTTCTCGAGGTCTTCTCGAGGGCTGACTGAGCATTGAGCACCGCCAGATGTTATGCAATCTCACCCCGCCAGAGTTCGGCTCCAAATTACGCCGTTGTTGTGCGATTGACCCGAGGAGATGGTAGTAGAACATGAAGTCTTCTTTGACAGAAATTCTGAACAAGGGACAGATAGATTAATATTACTGCGGGAGACCTTCTATTGATGTTCATAGACTCAATTATGATCCTTCCTGGGCAGAACAACGGGTTTGGGCCATCTTTCGTGAACTGGCAGCCTGTTATCGAGATCCTGATATAACTATGAATGATTATTCACACACAAAGGTGAACCGAGGCGAGCTACACATAGAAGAACGCCACCGAGAATTTCATGGTATTCCCAGCTCTTCTCTTCCACACCGATCATCTATTGCCCAGCTATCATCTGTGGTGCCATGGAGTGGCAGCGCCTTCATGGCCAAGCTACACATCAATCCGATGGCACCAATGCCCAATGCCACCTGCCACAAGACGCTGAGACTGCCAGCGAACGCATCCTGAATTTGATCACGAAGCTCCGGTGCGAGCTCCCTTAGAAGAGGAATCGTCTCGTACGCAATTGCCGTCCCTTCTGGAAATTCGCGTGAAAAAGAAGACGGCAAGCGATGCTTCAGCTGGTTTTGAATGATAGTCGCACCGATAGTGATTCCCTACCAAGTGCCAACATGTCAGTGCCGATTTTATAAAAAATGCAAGGAGAGTTCGACGTACCCAAATCTTTGAATTGGTTCAGAGATGAATGTAGAGCAATGTGGATATCGACAACGTACCTGACCGAACGACCTGGAGAACATGAAAAAGGACAAAGCTTGGGCATTGGCAGAAACTGGGAGCGGAGCGAGAACAGGGAAGTAAGTGGTAGTCGTCAATATTCCAAGCCCCGAGCCGGCGAGGATCTGATATCCAATCGACGCACTCAGTGCGGTATTAGACTTCAGAGAACTCATGCCTCCCAAGGCGGCTACGATGAAAGCCCACGCTGCCCAGATCTGCAAGCGATAACTCTGCCATCGAACAACTGATGCGCCACCTAGGACACCAATCAGGGGCACGCTGAAACTCAAGCCAAACGCATTCACTCCGGACTGCGTTGGAGAGGCGCCTTTGCAAGCCTGAAAATAGACAGGGAGATAGTCTATGATGACTAGTGAGAATCTACTCGATGAGAAGGTTTAAGATGAACTCACAAACTAGCAGAAAAAGGAGAATCGAGACGATAAAGGTCTGAACATATCTAGTGAAAAAGTGAACACGATGCTTGTCTGTGAAATGATATGATACACACCCGCTGATCGCTGTTCGAGATGTCATCAGGGAAAAGGGGACCTCACGTTCAAAGGTAAGAAGGAAGCTATTGTTACATATCATAGAACTAAACTTACAATAGGGTGCCGTTCGAGAAAATAATCATACAAGAATAGTCCACACATCCCCGCGAGTCCAATAACAAGAGGAGGAAGGACATGTTTAGACGTCCATGGATATCGTATTCCTGCCCATGTCAAAGCTATCACAGTCGAACTCGATGCGGCAATGACCAGAAAATTTCCGCTGGTTACGAAGGTCAGAAAGCACATGTCACATGGGCTCGCTACACGTACATCCAGTCGAGTTGAGCCAACTTGTCACGCAGCTTACCCTGAGGTGTTTTGAGACTCAAAAGAAATAGCACGAGATTGCCGGATAACGCGGACGTAAAGAGGTTCATGTCTGTAAGAGCATCTTTTCAATCCGATGCGACGAACAATCTTCAATCATGATAAACCCACAAAAGAGCCAACGCCAAGCTCCACGATCGGCAAGTCCACCTGCAATAACAGGAGCGGCACAGACAGCCACCATTGACGCAAGGCCAAGAAGACCATTGAAACTACCGCGCTCTTATAGACATCAGATAAAACAAGACCAGCATCGTAAAGGTAAGCCTAACCTTTCAGTGGTACAAGATCTGACAGAACAATTTGATTCAACGACATTATTCCTCCCGCGCCAACGCCCTGCAATGCTTTATACCAGTCGGCTTATCGGTTTGAGAAAGATACACGATACGTACTACGAGCGACTATCAAGATGTCCATGTTGCGAGCGGCGCCTGCTAGGGCACTTCCTAGGGCAAAGAGCAAAATTGCGCCAAACAGGACAGAACGTCTGCCAAAAGCCTAAATTGAAAGTTCAAAGGTGTGCTCCTGAGTCCAAAGAGTCCGTTACCTGAGCTAGGCCGCCACTCATCGGCAAAAACGCAGTAGAAGCAAGAGCATATGCAGACCCTACCCAGACAAAATCTGAGGATCCTGAGCTTCTGAGATCGTGGGCTATGACCGGAAGAGCAGTCGAAATGGAGAGCTGGGCAGACATTACTCATCCATACAGCGTCCCTCATAGCAAGAATACGCACATCCAATGAAGAGGTGAAATTAGTAACGCATATTGCAAATATTATGCCCCAGAATCTCCAGTTCCTTGGACGACTGCCGCTGTCAGTAGAGGTAGGACCATCCGGTAAGACGCTTTGTGGATGCATCGTAGTTCGTTCCAGAAAAAGATACAGAACTCATATCTCTTTGCTGCAAGAAGAAGAGTGACGACTGGTTTGATAAACTGGTTCGCTCTGGCGGAATTGAATGTCAGTGGGCAAGGTGAGATCAATCAATCCAGAACTGAAGCCGGCGGCATTCAGAAATTCTCCGAACTGCAAGCAATATGTATGCTTCTGCCGATTGAACGATGTTCTGCAATGCAGTTTTGATTTTGCTTAGAGTCCCACGCATTTGGCTTGAATCTCCGTCTCCATGCTTCTCGTGTCTTACTAGTGTTTGTCTGGCTGCCAACTTCGTCGTCATCGTCACTCTTGCCATCCTGCCGAAATGGTCGTCGTATTCATAACTGGGTGCTCAGATGGAGGGATTGGGGCAGCTTTGTAAGTCCTTTTATCTTCGCCAATCCAGTATGCTGATGTGAATGTAAGCTGCGAAGAGTTTCTCAGTAGAGGATGTGTTGTCTACGCCTCAGCCCGCTCCCTGTCGTCAATGACTGGACTGGATCACCAGAATCTCCGGAAGCTTGAAGTAGATGTTACAGTGACGGCGTCCGTGGAGCGGGCGGCAGAATTGATCCACACAGAGGTCGACGCTATTGATATCCTTGTTTCCAATGCGGGCGTCACGTTTATTGGTGAGCTAAGAACCCCATTTCTTCTATACTATCCGACTTCCTAAATGGAGGCGCAGGTCCTGCTCTTGACATATCTGTGGAGAAAACTGAGCAGATAATGGACGTCAACTTCATGGGCACAGTCCGTGTCGTGCATGCGTTTGTCCCCAAAATGGCAGAGCGTCGCCGTGGACAAGTCGTCGTCGTAGGCTCTATGTCGGGAGAGATCGGGCTTCCCTTCAGCAGTGTCTACAATGCTAGCAAGGCAGCACTTCACGAGTATACTGAGACTCTGGGGCTGGAATGTCGTCCTCTGGGGGTTGATGTCACTCTCATCAGTGCAGGTACTGTTACCAGCAACATTATCAAGGTAGTACAAGGTCTCTCATTTCATTCGGGCGATTTTGACTGTCGAGAACAGAACCATCTTGCTGTGCAGAAATCTCCAGAAACATCTCTGTATAAAGAATTTGTTGCTATCTTGGACAGGCGTGTCCGCATGTCACAAACGGCGAGCGCGATGCCCGCATCGACCTTCGCCCACAAGGTAGTCGGTGAAGTAATGAAGGCTAAGCCGCCGAGCTATCTATGCATTGGAGGACAGACCGGTATTTACTATATCCTCAAATGGTTGCCTCGTTCTCTTGCCCTCTCTCTTCTCTGGCGACACTTTACGTCGTAAACGAGTTTTCTTGGTTTTTTTTTTCTGTTACCAATGATCACCTTGCTCCGAGAAAGCTTATGACAACCTATAAGAACTGAATGATTTCTTTCCGCGATGTGTTACTAGTGTCGATTCAAGACATGAATATCTATGAATGGCTAAGTCAACTTTGCAGGAGCCATGCCACGCGTCATTAGACTATCGACAAAGACACCCCACTTCTCGTCGGAGACCAATGGTGCACGGATATACGGATCCAGCTGTGCGACCTGGAGATGTTGCTCTAGACGAGGAAACACAGAATCAACAGCACTCGCTTCCATATCCCGCTGAGCAGCCCTGGAAAGCAGGCCAGTCTCGGCGTACCATGCGGAGTCCAGTTTGACACAGCTGGCGACGTAAAGGTCAATGAGGGACCTGTCGACGCCACGAGAAATAGCCGCGTCAAATGCAAAACGATGGCCAATAGCTTCGACGAGGTTAAAGCATTGAGGCAAAATGAGGCGGTCAAATTCCTTGCTCCGGTGAGTGGACATTTTGGCCAACTCGGAGCGCAGTTCTTCGAACATTCCAGCCTCGTGTTTGGCTAAAATACTGTCGTCGACAATCGGGTCCGGAACAGAGTACCTTTTGAGGAGCAGTTCCGTCGCCAGACCTATCACGCTCATCAGGAAGAAAGCATAAGAAAGTGTGAAGACGTACGGATAGATATACCAAGAAGATCTCCCTCTGCAATTGCCATTCCTCGAGTATCTGCCTGATTCTCATCTTGAGTTGATTCTAGCGGGTAAGAAGCCAGACGACTTACATGCATCAAGGAGAGTTGGTTGACTTCAAAGAGCCCTTGGGCTCCACAACGATCCCCCAACTCAAGTTGCGCACGCTGAGCATGCTGGATAGCGACTACTTTCGCGATGCATGCAATGGCATGACGGACGCGAGGGTCACGAGAACTATCAGTAAAAATACCAATAGCTTGACTGATCATGGCATCCATAACTGACGACTGGGCCAAAGCAGTCAAGACCGGTATTTTTTGCGTTCGGAACGAGATGATGGGTATGTTCTGGCCGGTACCATCCATAACCATGCGGCGAACGCTGTACTTTGCGGAGATGTGTGCGGCGACTTTGAGGTATGGCATAGCCACGGCCGCCATACCAATCGTTCCTGACGCCACTCGAGAAATGTTGATGAAGAAAGTTGCCCTGGGATCGACGGGTTTTCGAATTGACCCAAGAAGAGCAGAGGGTTCGAGCTTGACATTGTGAAAGTACGTCAAAGAGTGCGGAACCGGGCTTGACCCGCCACGATATGGAAGCACTCTGTTATCGATATGAGAAGGGCTGTCCCAAGAAACTAGGAGTTACACCTACTTGCAAACAACGCCTTCGTTCAGGTTGGCACCGTCATGAATGGGAACAAGGAAAGGTTTAATACCATGATCCTCCTTGTTCACTAAAGTTCTAGCATATACAACAGCGAGACAAGGGACCCCAAAAGGTGCTGTTGGTGCCATATACCTGTGCGCACACATGAGTGTAGTATTTTTCTTATGAAAGGACCTTACTTGGCAGCGCTGTCACATGGGGTATTCAAGATGAACCCACCAGAATCGGGCAAAAAAGTCGCCGTCGTTTCGAGATGTATAGCGTCTAGCCCATGACCAAGCTCGGTCAAGCAGAACAGTCCTCTGAATATACTTTCGTTAGATGATCGCAGTGGTTAGGGTAGAGAACTAACAGGCACTCGAGACTCATGGATCTCTTCAAAATCGCTTCGAGGTCTTGACGTTGACCAGAGAACATTGCCACAGTCCCAACAAATAAATTATACTGAATTGCAAGGAGCGTGCCAGCAGCCCCGTCAAGCGTGAATATGGGATCGGTGTGAAGAAGCCAAAATTTCGATGACATATCCTTGACATCTTCGGGAGTGAGACCTAAAGAGAAAGAAGAATTTATGATACATTTGACGATGACCTAAAAAGACCTTACTATAGATTTCAGCAATAGCTCTGGCCCGATTATATGACTGGATTATCCGTTCTTCAGTCGAAAGAGAGATAGAGGCAACATCGAACAAGGACGTTTGCGCGAGATCCTTCGTGAGGTGCATCGGTTTGACTTCTCCGATCTGTAGTAGTCTGTAGTAGTAGGTTTCAAGGCTCACCTCGAGAACGATAGCATTTATAAGAAGTTGCCTTTAGCTCAGAAAAAGTAGGCATATGCATGCACCGATCAATCAATCAATGCAGTAGTGCTCTACAATCAGGGATGTGTTCATGACTGCAGGCTTCGTTTGATATCATCCATCCTGGGGCGCGGGGACGTCTACTGAAACTTCTTCGGAGGACATTTGGTTCATGGTCTGTTTCGAGAAAACGAACCATGCGGGAAACCAGGTCGTCTGATCTCAAGGATCATCATGGAGAGGTGCTTGAGTATTCATTTAACTCATACTCTACAGAACTTCCAGTCAGATCAGTACCAGTTCGACTTGAATTCGTGATCAGTGTCATCTCTCCGTTGTCTTTGTGACCAGAAGCTCAGATGCTTTGTGCACTATGTGTGGGATTCAGAGTCCTAGAGTGGTTCGTCAAACTTGATCAAACTTAAAGGAGGAAGGAAGTCATAGGTTCCGGCCCGACGATCTTCTCTCGGACTTTGCCGGGCTCTGATCTCAAGACCAATCCACAGCCTCAGTCTTGTTAGACACAAGATGGATTCAGTACAACACGCCATATATATACATCACTCTGGTTTCATATCACATACTTCTGACTTTAAGAAGGATTTTCCACCCCGCCGTGAGCAAACTCGTTGAGAATGTATGCGGCTGCGAGTCTTTCAATCGTCTTTCTATCCCTTGTTCTTGTCTTTGCTCGAGCAAGTAGGAGCCATCCGCTTCCGCCAGGCATGGTCTCTTAACCTTAAATCGACTTGAGTACTAACCGGCGTTCATCATCACCAGGTCCTCGTCCTCTTCCCTTCATTGGACATCTCCGTTACATGAGTAGACCGAGGTCGTTTCTGACCTTCCGGCAGCTTGGTCGCGTTTATGGCATGTCTTTGGTCCCAGTACACTGTGGCCAGTTTGTGACTCCCTCATCCAGGGCCCGTGATCGCGATGCACGTATTCGGCCGTCGATTTGTTATATTGAACAATTTACAGAGCATTCTTGACTTATTTGAGCGCAAGTCTTCCATTTATAACTCAAGGCCTCATGCGGTGAGTATCTACACAGACATTCCTCGACGCTCATATTGTTTACGATGTTTAGGTCATGGTAGGAGAGCTTGTAGGTCGCGAGAAATATGCTCTCCTGTTCAATAAATACGGAAATCATTGGAAGAAGACGAGGAAACTTGTTCACGGATGGATTGGTCAACGTGCTAGTTCGGATTCATGGGCTCAGCAGGCCCTAGGATCATTCAAGCTCTTACGTGCTCTTATAGAATCCCCTGACCAATTTGCAGATCATGCTCGAACGTACGTGCTTTGAGAGGCAAAAAACATGAACTTATCCATTTACAAAGGTACACTGGATCCGTAATTATGAAGCTCACATACGGAATCGACTGTTTACCGGTAGGAGACCCCTACATCGCCACCGCCGAACAGCTATCAGCTATCACAGCGACCGCTGTGCAACCTGGACGCTGGATGGTTGACTCTTTCCCCTCTCGTGAGTGCCATCGTTTCTCTTACCGGTTTTGTCTCCTAGTTCAGCCTGCAGTCAAATATATTCCCTCATGGCTACCTGGAGCAGGCTTCAAGCGCTGGGCGTCCCGATCACGTCAGATCTGTAACACTCTTGTTCGTGTCCCATACGAGAAAGTCATAGAAGACATGGTGAGAGACGTAACAGGTTGTGCTCATTCTACATTTTGCTTAATCTGTACAGCGTTTGGGTCAAGCTTTGCCGTCGTCATGGACCGCGAACGAGCTCATGGCAGACAATGGCATAGACGTCGACGTACTCCTGTGTGCTACAAGTAGCATGTATATCGGTATGCGATGTTTCTAAGTTCTTTGCTTTTGGCAATGCTCATTCATTTGGTGCAGGCGCTATTGACCCGGTAGAGTCAAATGATGTCAAAGTTTAGAAAAGTATACTTATAATGGCATTTCTTAGGTGGTCGCTTTCTTCAGAACTTTCATCTTGTGCATGCTTCTGCATCCAGATGTTCAGCAAAGAGCTCAGGAGGAAGTGGATCATATTGTTGGCATCGACAGACTCGCAACTATGGACGAAGACTACGTACCTCATCGAATGAAATACGTGGAGTCAGTAATCAAGGAAATCTTGAGATTCAATCCTCCCGCTCCCCTTGTCACGCATAGTCTTCATCAGGACGACGTTTATAACGAAATGCTGATTCCCCAAGGGTCGTGGGTTATGGCAAACTTGTGGTATAGCAATCATCCCAGGAAAAGGACTGATTTTTTCTGAAAATATTCCTCGTTTAGGGCGGTCCTGCATGATCCCGAAATCTACAAAAATCCTGAGGACTTCAAACCGGATAGGTTCTTCCAAGAAAGTCCCGAGAAAGATCTTACACCGTATGTGTGGGGCTTTGGTCGTCGGTGAGCATTATTCCCCGTGTTCCTGGAGTACCTGACGCTCAGGCTCTCGCGCTAGCTACTGCCCGGGCTACCATTTTGTACAAGCGCACCTATTTCTTTATGTTACGCATGTCCTTTCTGTGTTCAACATCTCGCCGATTGAAAATGAACCGCTTCCACGCTTTGAGTTTGAGGGCTCGTTGATTTCGTGAGTTCTGCCAGAGTCCTGACGCATCTTCATATTCTTGTATTGACCCGACCCTCCTTAGAATGCCTAAACCTTTCAGGTGTCATATCACCCCTCGTGGCAGTGAGAAGGTTGCATTGGTGTATCAGATTTTGGCAGAGGCTTAAAGGAAGAATGCAGCAGTTTTGTTGCGTCGGCTGTACACATGTAGTGCAGATGGCATTTATCCAAGTATGTTCGCGGCCATCTCCGGGAGTTCCGATAACCGTTTAAACGCTCATGTCTCCGACCCGGAGATCTTTGCAACCTCAGATGCCTGAGGGCCCTCGTGATATGTTTTGTGCCTAGAAGGACGTCGACCTTGAATATAATGTGACGACGACGCGTCGTCTACGCTGGGTATCGCCATGTTCCCCGCAACTCGTGTTCTTCACCTTCATATAGTTGAGAATACAGAAGCTTGCCTGAGGCTATTACCGGTCAA
>RZIO01000009.1:1804292-1818478 GCA_004338095.1 Gloeostereum incarnatum
TTCGGCCGATCGACTTAGGGTCGACGTTGAATTTTTCGAGGAGGCCGGACACAGCTGAAGCAAGTTTTAGTTGAAGCTTAGGAGATACCGAGTCACACGCACCATTGAGGGCAAAGGAGTTGATGTCCTCTCTGTCATCTGGCCATGACATGTACTCTTGTCCCAAACCAATGGTATACTTTCCCTTCGAGACACCATCGAACTCCTCCAAGTCGGCTTCAGAGATGCACTGATGTGGTGTTAAAATCATTGGGCACGGAAGAGAGAAGAAAGGGTAGCTTACACGACGAGGGAAGTAGGCTTCCAAGCCAAGAATGCCGACGTCCTTAGGGCGAGGGATATCCGTAGCGGCGGGGATGATTGGGATGGTCATAGCGATGGGTCTGAGTAGATGGTGGTGGTGGTGGTGGTGAGGAAGAAAGAGGGGAAGATGGGTTTAGCGGCCGGAATGTGGAGAGTTATATAGGCAGTATAAATGGGACGAGAAAATTAAAGCGGCATGCAAAAAAATGATATGGTACGATCGGATGTTACATTTGACCCCAATCGTTTTATTATCCTTTTTTGGTGTCCTTCTGGAATTTATCCTCCTGGAATGCACCTGTTTTTATTGTTTGCGTACGATTTTGCGGCCCACAGCACTAAGATGGTGTATTATAGTATATTATAGTTGTTGTACCAAGTCAAGGAGATCGTCTTCCACGTGGCCCGCAATGTCTGAACCTTTCCTTGTCATCTTGTGTCTCTGAGACCTCCCTCATCTTATTGAGCGAGATCTCTAACATATAATCGTGATCTGCATCCTTGGTGCATTACCAGTCTTGTATAGGTTCTTGTTCCGTTGACCCTTCCACTGTCGCTCTTATCGATCGCGTGCATACGCCTTGCAACATCCTCGCGCTTCCTTATGTATGTACCTAGATCTTGTCGTTTTCCTGTTTTCCTGGTCAGAAGCTCAGTCTTACCACGAGACTTCTTACGCCGTCTTCGCCTTGGCTTAAAGGCGAACGGACGCACAATAGCAAGGTTTTTTTCCCCTTGAAATCGCCGGATCGACGCCGATTTGTCCTCCTTCCTCCTCCGGACACGCAGTATACACGGCCGTTGCTGCAACTGGAAACCTGTGCGCATTTCGCTGAGTCTTCAAGTTCTCCTGCGGCCGTTTCTGCTGTAGAGTACCAAATATCGGACAACATATCTTCCTCTGACTCGGGCCCGTCTCGAGAGGAAGACCTACCGCATCCTTACCCTGCCGTGCAGTACAATACTGTGTACACCGTAAAGTTCTTGTGTCTTTAACACGCGTCTTCCGTGTCCCTGCGTATGCCAATACCTTGCTCAAAAGTGCCATCCGCACCCATGCACCATGGTCGAATCTCCATCTACAGATATCCCGGAGGCTGGCGCTTTGTCGTCATCCTTCTCAATATGCGTCCTACGCTACGGAGCACCGCCATTCCTTCTCTCGGAGCGGTCGAGCGGCCGCTCTTTCAAAGCCTAGTACATACATCACAGAGTACTATATGGCAAAAGTCAGTGCCTTGGACGTCTAAGTACTCTACGTCGATAAAGTGGATTGTCTACTCCCTATGCCATTGCAAGAAAGCTCATGGAGCCCATATCATCGATGCCGCTCAGGCTGGAGCGTTCTCCTTTCCTACTCGACGCTTCTGGCTCTTCTGCTCGGCGGCGATCTTGTGAACATTACACCAACTCTTCTATAGTGCGTCATCAATAGTCAGTCCAGTTATAGGACTATCCTGGACATGTACAGCGTGAAGAAGCCTTAACTCGCCAAATCCAAGGATCATCATTGTGTCAGTCGCATCCGTCAAGTACGGTCCATTCGGGATTCATTCCTTACGGCGGGGGTGCTTCGGAGCCGATGATTCTCTTGCCAATCAGTACCAGTAGGTACCAGTATGATACTGGGAGAGTTTGCACATCATCAGTCGTATCATGATCAAGGAATGCAAGGAACTTGCCCCTGCTCGCCGATCACCCCAGACTGGTGTCGTCATAGACTGAAATGTTTCTAGCAACTTGGAGTACAAGCAGCTATTTTCTCGATAGAACTTGCTCCGAACTCTCCAGCCTACTAGGTAGTTAGACATGTGAAAGAGAATGTAAAACAAATGCACAAGAGCCTTCAAGAGGCTGTTTGTTTAATGTTATGTTTGCTACGGCAATGTACGGCGCCTACCGGCAATTTCTTCTGGCAACTCTGCTTTTCTGCTTGAATCGAACTTGGGGTGAACGTCTTGAAAGCAAAAAAGAAAGGAAAAATCCACTGAACGCGAACGCCTTTGGAAACTCTCATGCTCTGCGATATCTATTGAAGGTGTGCGTTGTATCCGTTTGTCAAATGACCATAGACTCGTCGAAGCCAGCGCTCGCTGTTGTCAGCGAGATCCGGAATACAGTGTGGGCAAGGGTAGGTTCTAGCGATTCATTGCCAGGAATAGTACATTTAACCCACTTTCAGGAATGCATCAAGTCTCCTTCTCAACGCTGGTTAGATCGTAGCGCCCATGAACCATTGTGACTCTCGCCGCTCAGTGGGTGCACTGCACTGTACCTTGTCCATACGCCGGCGCTTCAGACTGACGGCGGTAAATCACTGCAAATCTTTGTGTCTCCTTTGCAAACCATCTCATTCGATGAGCCTTGGCCCCAATCATTGCCAGCAGATGACGGGATCTGTCGTTTCATTGCTCTGATGCCCCTTCGTTACTTTGACTCTGATCTCCCGTAGTTCGGCCTCACGGCTGTTGCTGATTGACATGGTGCGAGCGAATGAAGACCTGCCATCCACTGGACACTATGAATTCCTCGGCCAGCAGCGGATCTGATCACCACAACTTCCCAGTTACACTAGACATTTATACAGCCTTGGACTGTAGCGTTATCGTTTCGCTTTCCCTCCTGTTCTTCCTCCACTGGCCCATGGATGGATCGACACCCTCTCTTTTAGTACTACACTGCTGGCTGTGGAAGTCTGTTGAAGGCAGGCTTTCTGACAGAGTTCGAATCCTGAGATTAAAGAGGTGCGAGTCGTAATCGCTGTTCGTTCCTTTCTGAATGTGAATACATGTACTATTGGCAGCTCTCTTTCACGAGAATCCCTTCTTGCATTATATAGCCTTTACCGCTCCCACCATCTGCTGGACAGCGGACCTTCGGTCGTATCATGATCTCCCCTCGTCAATTAGTCCTCCAATCTTTAGTTTCTATTTTGCTCGCGAACCCCGCGAGAGCTGTCCCCCGAACAGTCATCATAGACGATGAACTTGGAGACTCAGAGACAGGAAAGAAACCGACATATACACCTCCCAATGGCTGGATCCAAGGATCTGAATGCACAGGATGTGCATTCCGCACACCAGCTCTTGACCCTACGCTCGCGCATTCGGGAACCTGGCATGATACCACCCATCACACGAACGATCCTTCGAGAAGCGTTATGTTTCCTTTTCGTGGTATGTTTCTACTATCCTCTGTGGTGGGTCTATGCCCTTGGCACTCATGTCTATGTCAGGATCATCTCTCGAAGTCTTCTGCATTCTTCCCAATCCTTCGGACCCAGTTCTCACTTCTATGTATGATTTGGAATTCTTCATAGACGGCAACTTTGTTGGACCCAAGTTTTTCCATGAAACCAACAACAGCGATACGTTCATCTTTGACGCCGTTGTGTTCTCCAACGACTCGTTGGGCGACGGTTCACACACGTTCAAGATGTTAGCTGCGTCTACAGAGGTGAATTCGACCATACTGTTTGACTATGCCACATACACGTAAGTCTCTACATGTTCTCCCCAATCGAATTCGTCCTGAATCGGTGGGGTGCAGTTATGAGGATGGTGAAAGCGTCACGGAAGCGAGCTCTGCACTGGATGTTGAACGTTCTGCAGCCGAGACGTCTGCGACGACGTCATCTGTAGGCACAAGGAAGGTTGCGTTGGGAGCTATTTTAGGAGGCGCATTGGGTGGTGTGGTCCTATTCACTGTACTGATTGCGCTGCTGGTGTGGCGTCGGCGCCGATCCCGCCTAAAGCAGAGCCCCATCCAGCCCTTTACTACCCAACTGCCGCCACCGCCGCCGCATATCGTATCTGTCGAAGGGCAATTGATATTCCCACCTAGGCTCGTCGGGAAGGGGGACAATCGCTCGAATCTATCCTTAGCACCGCGTTCGAATGCTCGTCCTCTAATGGAGCAGTCATCTAGTTTGTTCCCATCCCCGAGTTCCAAGGCCAACACGCGACGAGAAGTTATAAATTCACGCAATTCACGCAAGCATCGGAGAAACCTTTCCCAGCCCTTTTCGCAGGAGCCGCCTCCCAGATATACACCTTCGTATTAGCCACGCCCCCCTTTTTTCTTTGGGTTTTCAGTACCTTTTTGATATACCCCTGTACTCGACATGTATTACTATATCCTTGACAATTCGTCTACAACGCCATTTACTCGCAGCTTACCTTTAGACCAATGCTCGTTTCCAGCAATGAAGTCGCCTCTTACCACTTTGCCTCGGGAAACGACTCGACCCTCTCTCTCCACCTTGACATATACACCCTCCACTCGGCCGTCCCAAAAAGCTGACTGTTGTTGAACCATCGCTTTCAGCTCAGTGCTCGAAGGCATCAGTTTACCTTCGTAAAGTACAGGGACGAGCTGGATCGACGTCGGTTCAAGAATTGAGGCAACAGTGTGGCGATCAACAAACAAGGACATCGATCGATCATATAGGTCAAATGCCATGAAGCGGTCGGGAAGATGGGTGTAAGGAATAGAGTGCGTGGCATAGAGCCACTCTCCGAACAGGATGTATCTCTCAGGGAAGATTGGATCTCGATCCAATACTTTACGAAGATCATCACTATGGACATCAAGCCACAGTCCAAGCTTTTTGAATTGTTCGTGAGTAGATGGATTGACGTAGTGCGAACGATTCTGGACCACGATCTCGCGTTTCGGAGACAACGAGAATCCCATGTTTGCGCCATCCACTTTCTCAGTGATGACGACGTTCCCAGCAGATGATGTTAGCGTGGCGTCCAGAACGATATCGTCTGATCTCACTGCACCCAAGTCAAAGATATGAGCGGTGCGAGGGAATTTAAAAAGATACACAGGCGAGAGTTTGTTCACAAGGTCTTGCGATGCCTCAAATGATCGTATCGCAATGATACCAACGAACCCTTCCTTCAATGTTGGTGGAGAGAACATTCTCCTCATTTGATCCACAGCATTCCGTACACGGCTACCTGGAGGAAGGGTTGGATGGCCAGCTCGCCTCTGCGCCCGTGATTCACAGAGCTCCGGCGAATAATCAAACCAGATGCAAATTGCCTTGTTTGTTGCCCAGTTTGATGCTAGCGATAGCCACAAACGACGTTCATCAGACGAGGTGTTGCACCTATCGAGCAGCATCCGTCCATTTGGAGCGCGCCCTACTTCTGTCTCACATGCAGCTCGGCTTCCTGACTAGAGCATGCGTCAGAACCGTTGTGGAATATGGCAGGTTCGAGGGGAGAGTTACCTCGTCTTGGGAGACGCGCGTCCATCCAGAGGGATCTCGTGCTAGCAGCGCTTTCGAGAGCCACGATTTCCCACTTCCTGGGAGCCCGCATAGGACATAGAGCTGGGCACTTTGCACATCCTTCCCTTCAAGTTGGGGCCAGCAGGGTGGAGGCTCCGATGGGAAGTCAGGATAGATAGACTGTCGTTTCCATATTGTACTACACCATCGCTGAACAAAAGCTTCCTGCTGCGAAGTCTCCAGACTCCCTGGCCGTAAGCTTCGGAGCGCCGCGATAGCTTCGGTAGCCGCCATCTCAGGACGCTCCTGATTAGCTTTCGGCTTGCTAAATCCATACGCAGCGAGATAACAGGCAGCTACTGTTCCTGCACGACCCTTTCCACCACCACAGTGTATGAGCAAGGGCAACTTCTCAGAGTCCTCAACCAGTCTCATCACAATGTCCATCTGCTCAATAGATGGTGGGTGATAATTTGGAATGGGTAGGAAGGTATTTGAGATCGGCTTTCCAAGGAACCAAGACGAAGGAAGAGGCGTCTCTTCTGTGAGAGTCAAGATATGTCGAATACCTAGCTCTGGAGACGCTAATTTTGTTACATCATCTGCGGAGCGTGGAGTTGACATCAAAGCAATGTGGTAGGGAACGAGCCATCGGAAGAACCGCGGAAGCTTGTAGAAGCTGGGACCAGATGGCGACATGGTTGCAAGATGCAAGGGGTGCCTCGCTTCCAAGCGGAGAGTGGGAGTCAAGGTTGTTTCACTGAGGGCGTGGCGCAGTTCTTGGGGCCACGGTCTGAACAGATAGGAGGATACCTCAGAGGGAATCTGGGCGACCTCGGAATCATCGCAAATAGCTCCCCATTCTGTGCTCTTTGAACACTCGACGAGCACTTTGAGACAATAATCTCTTGCCTTCTGGTCCTGCGTGCAGCTAAAGGCGCACGCGTAGGATAGCATGGCGAGCTTGTATTGCTCCAGCTGCAAGCCGGCATCCGCTAGTCGTATAAACCCTCGATGAGAGTACGGAAACGCACGAATGAGTTCGATCGCGCGTGACAGTGCCGTGTAGTATTCCCCAAATACATGCAATGTGAACGAAAGATGATCGAAGAAGTCGATGTTCGGTGATTCGGGGAACTGTTCTGATACTAGTGAGTCTAAGCCCTTCTCCATACCGTGATCATCCTGAGTAGATAGAGTGATGTGGAAGTGTTTGGGGGGTAGACCTAGGCCCCGTCGCAGATTCTGTCCTGCTGCCCATATGATGACCACAAAATACACCCCTTCGGTCCTGCTTCCGCCAATGCCACAGGAGAAGATGCGACTGGTATCTACTTCTCTGAGTCGGGAGATAGAAATCTTTTCTGGGGAGAGATTCTGCAATTCTGTTTTAGTAATAACAGTGACATGATAGTGCAGAAGTGCTTCAAAGCTCTCTGGTTTCAGAAAGCTAGAAGCGCTTTGTATTGCAGAAGCTGCAAGATGGTCAATGGTGGGACCAACCAGTCCAATGAAGCCGTGTGTCTTCTCAAGACGGACGGTCATCGTGCAAATGGTTCGGTGGAGTTGGGGGATATCACGGCCGAAGCAGTGAATAACGCAAACTATAAATGTCGCGGGTCCTCGGGCCCAATTTTATGAGTCAAGGACCGTCAGTAGCGACGGCGGTGCGGCTGGATCATAATGGAAAGCATCCTCAACAAAGCGCTCGTATCGATGGAAGCTATCATATCATATCATTCGCCGGAAGGCTAGTCTTTGAAGATTATACAGGTAGATTGGAATTGTCATCACAAGGAAAGTCGTGCATGAATTGATCCCGCCGGCAGACTCGGACAAGAGCGGACAAGTCGGAAGATCAGAATGAGTCATCGAGAAGAACCACACAAGCATCAACAACGACATCCATGACGTTCCTTTTTGCGGCTGGTTCCAATGCCCACGGTCAGCTTGCGAACTCCACGACAGAGGACGCGCATACCTTCCAGAAATGTATCTTTGATCCCCCGATAGGCCACGGCTATACGATTCACGCGCTTGTCAGCGGCGCCAACCATACCATAGCACTCCTGAACCAGACCAACCCATTAGCAAAAGGTTCGAATGTTATGAGGCTCTGGGGAAGCGGAGATGGGAGTTTGGGACAGCTAGGGCCAGATTTCTTCGGTCGCGAGTCGACCACGACGTTCAAGCCCATCGATCAAACACTCTTCAAACATGAAAGCTTGCATGGTCGTTCTCCTCGTCTCATTGCTACTTCATGGCAATCAACATATTTGGTGTTCACCCGAGAGGGATACGGAGATGTTTTGGTCTCAATGGGGTCCGACGATTTTGGAGATCTCGGTATTGGAGGGCGGAAGATCAAGGGAAAGGGGCTTGATGAGGGGTTCCACATTGTGTGTTTCGATCATCTCTCCACCATAGATGGCGTGCCTCTCAGTGACTGTATTGTTTCGGTGCAATGCATCAGTGCTGGCCAGCATCATGTTGTTGCTCATCTCAAAGCAACTTCCCTCGACGGGTCCTCCCGATTACTGACTGTCGGATGGGGCACAGCCCGTCACGGTCAGCTTGGTGCGCATTACAAGGGTGTTTCGAAGGCACCTACTTTTGTGGATGCACCGAAGATCATAGAGGAGGTCTTGAATGAACCGGTTCTCTCCGTGTCTGTTGGTAGTCAGCACTCTATTATCCTTGTGGCTTCACGACGCGTCATAAGCCTGGGGACGAACAGGAAGGGGCAATTAGAAGGCGTAGACAAGATCAAGCACGCTCGACATGTCCGCTGCACGTGGAATGGAACGTATCTCGTTTCAGGGGATGGAGAAGGCTTTATCATCGCGACAGGGAGCCATGCGAGAGGGCAGCTTGGGCGACAGTCATCCAGCTCGAGTGGACCGGATTTTGTGCAATTTACTTTTACTCCAACCTCACACGGCTTGGTGGACATCGCGTGCGGGAGTGAGCATGTGCTGGCTCTGTTCACGAACAGCACCAGGAGAAAGGACGTATGGGGATGGGGGTGGAACGAGCATGGGAATTTGGGGTTGAATTCCACGGAGGATGTCTTCCTTCCCGTCCGGATATGGCCGCCTCCCATGTCGGATGTCGGGGGAGACGTGATAGGTGTGTGGGCAGGTGCAGGCACAAGTTGGATTGCAACAAAAACAGCACAGTGATGGTACAAACGTATGGATAGAAATATGAGGAATGAGCACGAGCGAGCGAGGCCTGGATTAATTTCCTGGGTATATGCTAGTCGCCTTCAGGTAGGTCGAGATCCTTATGTATCTGCCGAACGGTCGTCTCCTTCAGAGACGCCAGCTATATCGAACAAGTTATTTTAATAAAAACAGAAGTGAGAGGTGTGTAGCTCACCCTTCCTATAAGTATCTCCATGTATGCGCATTAGCAAGAGACATCAAAGACGTGTGGGTAAATACCAAACACACCTGAGTCGCGTCTTTTGTTTCATTATACTGGTGCAATAGCCTGATGTGATTCTTAACGATCTTGTCAGAGTCAACATCTGGTCTACAAAACGAGGGCATAGACATCAGCAACGTACTAGAGAACGGGAAAAAACGACGACATGGTACCCTAGAGCTCGCTGAAGACTCTCAGCCTCTTGTTCCAAAGAGGCGGTGCGGGCTTCCTGTTTCTTGTTCATGGTATGAGATGAAGGAAAATACATGCTGGAGGGGGTATTACTACCTTGGCTGAGAACGCGACGTGCATGACGGTTGAAGGAGAGGTTATGTTTACGCGCTGTTTGGCACGATCGCATACAGTACGCGCGGCGCGTACGCCCATGCAGCAAAGCAACATTATGCGATGAAGGTCAGTTAGATAGATCTACCATACATCCTGTTTACATCTCCAAATTTATGTAGCAGGTCCACAGCGTCGGAGGGACTGCCTCCTAGCCCTTATGGACCAAGATCAGAACGCAAGTCCACTGGCCACTCGCAGCGAAATCCACTCCACCATTACCTCTGGATATCCTTCCCTGGTATATTCTGTGCCGTGGCGCCCCGACGTCCGCTGCGATGGATAGAAAGGCAATCGTACCAAGTGCCGATTGGTAACGTTGGGATATAATCGTCTGGCCTCTATTGCTGAGATTCGCTGAAAGGCATATTACTACGACTCGGAATCGAGGAAGAAACACGCAAATGTTGATGTCGTACATGTAATAAGGCCTTCTCCAAAGCGTCATCGTGCGAAGGGTAACGCGAGCTTAATGGAATAAAGAAAGCACCATGAACTTTGTGCGGGGCCGTAGCAATAGTTGCCAATCTACATTCCAATGCGGGCACCTTTTCGGGTGGAACGTGAAGGCTAGTGCGTATTGAGACCTGAGTGCCATGGAACGGCGCAGTCCGGCAGTGAAGAACGGCATCGAAGACCTCTTTGTTGTGATAAAGACGTCGGAGGGCGGGATGAGTAGCTGTGTAGGTTTCTTTCTTAGTTGGATGCTTAGCAGCATGCCAAAGGTGAAACACCTGCCTGCTAACATGAGATGCTCACGGACACCTAGCGTTGGATCGGCTAGAATTATATCCATGATTTCTCTGGGAATACTGAAAGGCCATTCATAACAGTCCTCCACTCGGCGTTTTGCAAGAGCTTTCGAGGACTGTCGGATTTCTAGCAGAGTTTTGTTCTTCAGAGGAGTGGCAGGTGTAATATGTGTGCTGCGATTCGTTTTTCGCTTTCCAGGAGCTCGTTTAGACATTCCTACAATATCTGGGTAGCGATACAATATAAAAGCACAGCGGGCTACGTCACTCCCGTTGATGCCACAGCAAGTTCAACGCCAGCGGCCACAGGCGGTCACTGCACAGGAGGAAAATAGGAAAGCCTAGGCTCCGTATTGGGTCAAGGCCGAACGTTGCCGACACAATTTGTTATACAAACAATCATATTCAATATCGTTAGAGAGTGTACCGATAACCACTCCATTTGTCTCCCTTCTCTCTCTTTGCATCCGCCACCGTCTTGAACCTTCCATTCTTCTCCAGTCCTGTACTTGAGGAGATATCCTCGATGATTTCGTCGCGCTCTCCCCTCTCTCGCTTCCCGTTCTCCCTTTTCAAATAGGAAAGATAGATCGTAGAGAAAGTGATTCCGAGGCCGATGTACATCAGGACAAGACCTAAAGCCCTCGTTAGACGAATTGCATGCATGTGCATACTGTGAGGAATTTACCGTGTCCAAGCGGATACCAAGGTCGGTCCCTGGATCGATACTAGGTACCAATGTCAAGACATCATTTGAGCACAAAGATCCAGTCGCTACTTACAACGTTGGAGCTCACAGCTCCGTTGATGTTACCGCTGCCCAGATAATCAGCTACTGCCTCAAGGTCACTGTTGAAGTTCAACGGAAGGACTTACAAGCTGATTGTCATGGCTAAGGATACACTTCGCTTATAGGATCCTTCCACATTATTGGAGACCCAAGCACTGGGACGAGCAGTTCAAAGGAAGGTCAGCCGTGTCACGAAATGAAGAACTTACATAGTATTCGCTATAAGAATGGTGCAGACTGTCCAGTGTATTCCACAACAAGAAGAGGAAATAATGACGTACGGATCACAGGATAAATTCCGCTGGAGAGAGTTTCAGTAAGTCTTCCATCGTAGAGCTTATCGACGCACCAAGTAGCTAGGTAGACTGCAAAATAGGACAGTGCAGCATTCCGAGAGGAGATAAGGATGATATAGCCAGCGGCACCTTATGGAGAGGGATAAGCTGAATGACTTCGGTAAGAGCACACACATCCCATACCTAAAGATAAGAAAACACTGAAATAGGTCAGCGGGAGATCAGTAAGAAGAAGCCCAGCTCTTACAGATTGAAGTATCCTCTTTGCCCCCACCGATCGGCAAAGAAGCCAACCAGGCATGTAATGATACAGGCAAATGTATAGACCGGAACGGTGAGCAAATTCGCAGGCGTCGCGGAGTATCCTATCTAACTTTAGCTGTAGTTCAATAAAAAAGAGCCGTCAATCCTTACCGAGTTCCGCGATGATGGAAGGAAGGAACAATGAAAACGCGTAAAGTGGCATGTCGCATCCAGCGTAGATAATCACTGTTCAGGTTCAGATGGGTCATCTCGCAGCCAAGAAGCATAACTTTGTGAGGCTCACTAGAAATCCAGGTTTTCCAATCTAGCAAGCTTGCCCAGATGTATTTCATCTTCAGCTTCTCTCCAGCAGCGCTGAATTGATCGTCACTTTGAAGCCTTCGCACGACAAGGGTCCTCTCGGGTTCTGACAAAAACTTTGCGGTGTCTGGGAAGTCTTGAATGATCCAGAACGACATAAAGCCCGCGATGACCGTAAGCAATCCCTCGAGGATACTGTAAACAGAGGAATACTAAGCTGGCTATCAATGTGATCAGGGTATGCAGATGACGCACAAGATCCATGCCCATGCGGGCTTTCCTCCAATGCCATCCATCTTTGCGATAGCGGCCTAATAATAAAGGGTTTTTGGTTGGCCAATGTCATTAGGCGACAGTACTGGATGGATACGTACGGCGAGAAGGCCGCCGAAAGCTCCAGAGACAGTAGCCGCGGAGAAGAAAAGAGCGGCTCTGATTCCAAACTCCGTCCGCTTGTACCAGCTACCGGGAAGGGAGTGTCAGATACATTCCGACACCATATCGTAAGAGCGCACCATGAAAGATAGTAGTTGACTCCTGGGAATAAACCAGCTTCGAATAGACCCAACATCCATCTCATTCCTGGTGACGTCGCAGTCAATTAAAACATAAACTGAGAGTAAGCGAGGTGCACTTACCCAAGAGACCGCCGTAGTTGTGAACAAGACCTTGTACAGTCTGCGTCTAGCGTTGAGCGGCAATGCAAGATGCCCTGATCATAAATGCTCACCATCATGACTCCCCACAATAACATAAGAGCGGAGAGCCATATCGAGGGTCGTAATCGTTTGAGAAACACATTGGAAGGAACCTTTTGCAGATTTATACTTTAACACACGGACCTAGCATTCCACATTGATTCCAATCACCTCGAAAATTGAATAACTGATAACCGTCAGGCGCAGGATCCCGGTCAATCACAACTCCCATACCTGAAGAAAAAGATCGTCAAGGATAGCAAGTACTGGCTATCCGTCAGGCCGAGGTCTTCTTCGAGGTTGTATAACTGCCCAAGGAGGAATGTTAACACACGTCCCGCCTCGCACTAAGTACCCGTTACGGACCTTTGCGCTGGAAGACAGGTTAGCCAGCAGCAAACGTTCAAGAGGCAGTGACACTCACTTCCCAATACTAGTACGGTCGAGGAACGACAGAAGGTACAGAAGAGACAACCAGGGAATCAAGGCAAGATCTATCTTTCGGATCAACTTCTGCTCGTTTACCCCGCTGATGTCGACGTTGGCATTGTACAGAGGCGTATGAGTCTCAACCACCTGCACTGAGCCTAGTTCTTTGTCTTCAGACGGGTCGAAAGGTATCTCTTGCGACTTTTTACTGTGCGCGTCGGACATGATGATGGGGGCGAATAAGACAAAGCCGCAGACTCCATGCGGTCTTGTAAGCTGTATTTAAATCATCGGCTCCGGCATATACTATTATCGAAGAAGCAAGCTGGATTCTTTGACCCGGAAAGCTCTGATAAAGCGAAACAGAAAACGAAGAAGACGCATTCATGGAGTTTCGGAGAGAAGAACCCCACATCTTGGCAAAATGGGGTAAGGGTTCCCCACATAAGACCCCAGATTCTCAGACCGGTCCGAGATGACAAGGCGTCAAAAATGCTCGCAACACCCGTGGCCCCCAACGGCCCTCCGTAAATATTCAATGACGAACGCGGACCAAGCGACAGATCTTTCAGAGCTGTCTAGACGCAGGAATTGGCAAATAGTTGCGGATGTTCTTCACAGAGATTGGGGTCGAATTCCCTAGCATCAGAGGTAAGCGCGTCATGAGACTAATACCATTGGTGCCTGGGCAGGATGGATGTTTATTTGCCAGCCGCCACTTGTGGATCTCTACAGCATCTTCTGTATATAGATGCCTAGTCTAGCATCGTAAGAAAGGGGCGAAGTGATGCGAGCCAACGGAAGTCACCAAATTCTAGAGGCTGGTGTTTTGGCGACTGGCGTAGGCCTCGTGTTCAACGTGAAGTTTTTCGGAAGGGGAAACGGGAGCATCGATAGGATCGTTCTTATCGATACCATTGTGATATGGACATCACAAATCTTTAAAATGAAGCCGCAGCTGCGAGGTCATCCACATTGAGATAATCAACGCCAGCGTCTAACAATATCGACCACACACGATTCCTGCACCCAGCGCCGAGGTTAAAGCAAACCCAGCAAGAAAAAGACATGAAGGAATCACTGACCTCGCCCATGTCGGGAGAGATGGTGTACTCCAGAACCTAGTCATGATACCGCGGCTATGGGCCTCAAATACAATCCTACGAGTCTTCGCCCTGCCTCTAGGAAGAAGCCAGGAAGTCCCAATCAGCTGACTGAAGGACCCGCTAGCAAGTGGGCTCAGCGACGGTCTAAAAGTGTCGTTCAGGCTCCCAAGAGGGGCATCAAAGAATATATCCCGAGAGGGCGTGAGATTCTGTACGCTAGATAGAGGAGTGT
>RZIO01000009.1:1818527-1850858 GCA_004338095.1 Gloeostereum incarnatum
TCCGAGGGAAGAATTCCATGTCGTGAGATAACCTTGGGAGCGAAGAGGTTCGAGTGCAGCTTGAACTCGGGAGAACGTTCTGGTGGGGATCTCTTTATTAACTTTATTGTCTAGACGTAGATATGCTCACTCCTCGCCATCAGACTTGATATCAATGAAGAGGAAGAGAGTGAGGTTCGGTGCAGTATCGAACACGCCTCTAGTCATCTAGAGTCAGATGTGACCCTGAGGTGGGGTTCAAAGTTACCTCGGAAGACTCCCATTGTTTCTGTTCAAATTGTAGTAGTCCAGAAGGTCGACCAAAGGGTCAATATAAAGTGACGATAGTGTCCTGTCCCTGGAAAGGTCACCCTCCGTGTGGCCCACCTAGAACGAACAATGAAGAGAAACATTGTCGAATCAGAAAATGTAGACACACCAGGAGCGTCTCATCAACTAGCCAAACGTCTGCCTCCACTGAATACGCTTGAGTATACACGGAACTGATGACCATGGAAAGGCGTACCACTAGCGACACCCAAGCTGACGGCTTGATACAGCGGAACAGCATGTTCATCTGAAAGACGGTCAAGAAACATAGCCCGGCGTGTAGAGAAGAACATACAATCATTGTGAGAATGTAACCGCTTCGGCGCCACCCCAGCCGTCAATAAGCCCATAAATCGCGGAGCCTGAGCCATTGGAGAGCTAGATGAATATCTTCCAAAGCTGAGATTGTTACTCGTAGAATATCGTTGAGCAGGAGCGAGGAAGAAAGACAAGAAGAAAACAACAGATGTAGTCAAGAATACGCTCGCGCCAAAAAGCAATCTCCGTTTACGCGAAAACCGATGTGATTTACTGAGTGCCTCAGTGTTTTCGCCTTCAGGCAGCTCATCAATATCATTCGAACGGACATGCGAATAGACACTCTCGCGGAAGTTGAATAAGTTGCTCATTCTTCTTGTGACCGGTGGATCGCACAAGTTCAACTTGATCCACGTGGAAGCCAAGGGAGAGATAGTTGCTTGTCATGAGTGGATGGTTGACACCCACGTGGTTTTCACTCTGTGGCCTGAACGAAATGCAAGAAAGTGCTAATGACCATCCGACACCTTCACAGATAATATGTCCCCTTCGGGGTGACATACGAAAAATTGGAACGATACAGAGAAGATTAGCATGGCCCCTGCACAAGGATGACACGCTTTCCCGGAGTGGTAGACCTACGGGTCTCAATATTTTTGAGTCTTTTTGCTTTCAACCAATTTTTAACTTCACTTATTTGAATGCTACATAATGACTCTAATTACGAACGTCGAGTCCGAGCATCAGCCTCTCGATTCTAAACGTGCTCGATGTTTGTGCATATGCTCCATAGATTGGCGCAAATCTTCTACTTATGTCGACTCTTGGTTAACCCCAACGCGTATCCCACTTCCCGATGCTCTCAGCCAGAACCCACGTCCCCGCCTTTGTGAAAATGAGACTCCATGTATCCTCTCCCGACGTGTCTGGATAGCGCAGCGGGGCGGACTTCCCCTCCTGGGTTGGGAGATATGTCACAGGTGACCACGGACAAGCATGAGCGGTTATCGAGATGAACTGTGTAGAAGATACGCTCGAGCTTTCGCTAGATAACAGACAGTGTCAGCGGCAACAAGAAAACGACTTGGTAAGAAAAGTTACGCGAGAAGACCCTGCAGGAACTCGGACGAGATGAGGCCCGTCCAGCGCATATGTGTGATCGTTCCTTGATGGGAAGGAGACGGAGGTGTGTAGAGAGAGACGTATGGATCTGTTCGATCCGTCGTCCTCAGTCTATGATCACTGAGCGAAAAATCAGCAGGACATGAGAGGGATCGTCATACCGTTGCGCGCCTAAACAGGCCATTCCGACCCACTCAAAGAGCTCTTGGATTCCCTCTTCCCATTCTTCTTGATTGACATGGGCTTTTGGCTTCGGTACGAGGGTAACAGTGGGGATGTTAACGTCCGAGTGCGTTGTTTTGGTGAGTTTTATTGGTACGGGTGTCAGCATAGGTGTTTCCGTGTCTGAGCTTGATCAGCGCGAGAAACCCGGCAGCGAAGAAAGCATACCGCTGGGAAAGACATACGCTAGGTCCCAACCGCGTAGACCCTCCGCTGCCCTCCTCTCGTCCCACGCTTTGAGCCCCGCTTCGTGTCTCGCACGATTTGCAACTGACTGTCCATGAAGGGGAATGGAGATCACTACCCTTTGAAGACGCGTCCTCAGTTGCATTCAGGTAGCAGGAAGATATGAAGGTGTTTACCATAACGTTCATCCAAATGCTTCCCAGAAGGTAGCTTTTTACCCAAGAGACCGATCGATTGGTAGGTTTCTTTTGTGACACATAAAGTGAGAACATCGCGGGGATCAATGCACCATATTTCATCGGAGTGTGGCGTGACACTCAAAGCAGTACCTCCACTAGATGATTAGACCTAGTCACTCAGAGTTCCAAGATTCGCCTGAAAAGCATACCGTCGATTAGCAACAACGTCTTTGACGAAGCCAAGAAGAGTCTGTCCATTCAGCTTGTGATATACACCACCAAGTTTCTGCAGAGATTCTTGTAGAGTCTCACTGGAGGGAAAGACAACATCGACCTAGTTGAAGCTTAGAAAAGACGCGTAGAGAACAAGGGGATCGACATTCTTGTTGTGTGAATGGATGACAGTACGCTAATTGTTTGACTTTTGGAGTATCTAGAGTATTTCCAGACGAGATTCGCAGACGGCTGGATTCTGCGGACGGGTAAGACATGTTAGAAGGACGCCACACACCGGGATGGAAGATAGGAATGAGTCATTCCGAAGCTCGACTCGCACGTGGCATTCATAATCCTCGCCTCGACCGTCATGATGGGTTCCTCGATTGAATTGAGCCGAATCCGACCTCCAGACCCTTCTGCTTCTCGCTTTCTCACCGAAGATGCTCCAAATGACAGCCTGCCTTCCCCACAAGATGTTTCTGACATTTTTAATGCCAATTCGCGCGCATTCGATGAATCCGTGCTCTCCGACGTGCATCCTGTATGGAGGCGGGACCTAAATGCTCTCATGGAACAGCCGACGTCTTCTTCTAGCGCATTCCTGTTACACGTATTTATCACAGGACTCATTGTGTTCTCCGCCATCGTGACGGTCCTAGAAACCGTGCCAGCGTTTCATTCCATCTCTACGGGATTTTGGTTTGGCGTGGAGACTACTCTTGTCGCGTTATTCACGATCGAATATATTGCAAGATGTGTGGCGTGGAGCACGTCCTGGAGGACCTTGCTGAAATGGATCATATGTGCGTCAGGAAGCTATCATTTGGCAAAGTCTCAGATTGACTGCTGCGCGTAGCCTTCTTTGGTATCATAGACTTGCTCTCTGTAATGCCCTATTATATTGAAATAATGTTACAACAGGACACAGTGAGTTCCTTGTGGTTTCCCAGCCCCATCTAGTTCTGATGAACAGTCTAACAGTCCGTTCTATTTCGCTTTTCCATTCTCCGGATGTTCCGCCTTGTGCGAGTGTTCAAGCCATTCCGTCATAACAATACCATACTCTTGTAATTCCCTGTTCTTTCTGTCTGATTTTCTTCCTGGTGACCCCAATCCTAGAACTATTGAAGTCATGTATCTCTCTGTTCAACGCTCGCAGCACGCCCTCCTTGCCATCGGTTTCTTCGTCGTCATGGTGTTAACGGTATTCAGCACCCTATTGTACGTCCGTTCTCGGTTTCCAACACGAGCTATGCTCAGAAGTTTCAAGATATTTCGCTGAACGAGGAACATGGGATTCTACATTGGAGACTTTCGTCAACGCAGACGGAGACCCTACCCAATTTTCTGTACGTCTTTTTTTCTCTTGTTACCCGTAAGAAGCTCAACGAATGCGCTGATGCACTTCAAGTCTATCCCTGCAGCCGGATGGTATATTTTCCTGCTTGCCCCCGTTCGTGTATGTGGTGGCTGAATTTACGACTGCCTCTAGGTTCGTCCTCGTCAGTAAGTAGCCATACAATCTCTTCCTTATCTGAAAATAATCTGATCTTCGTCCTCGACCTCCAGCAATAACAACCGTAGGCTACGGCGAAATCACTCCTCGGTCATTCCTGGGGCGCCTTCTAACGCTACCTCTCCTCCTATTCGGTCTTCTCCTCATTGCGCTCCCCAAGCTTCGTCCTCGGACGCGAATTCAGCATCGTCTGGGAGAAGATGACAAACAAGGATCATGCGCACGTACGTCCACACATCCATCTCCCATCTGTATAGAACAGCACACTGACGCGTCCATTCATGTCATTAGCAAGACGAGAGCTTTATAGAATCGCCAATGTGGCCATTCTTGCCCTCGACCTCTAATCACGTCTCCACAAGCACAGCTCAAAAACCAGACCTGACCAACAAGAAGCTCGCTCAGAACCAGACCGAACTAAGTCGGCAGATCAGTGACTTGCGCGCAACAGTGGAAGCACAGGGTAAGATGATGGAGCGGTTGATGAAGATGCTGGATGGTGATGGAGGACAGCTCTCCAAAGCAGCTGGGAAACGTAGACGACCTGCAGGCGCGGCAGATAATAGTTAGACAGAGCGGGCAGCAAGCAATGCATTGAATTCCAAAGATATAACTGTACATCTTAGCCAAGTTCTGACTACGAAACACTGGGATACTAGTACAGACAGAGCACAGTCCAGAAAACATGGACGGGACCAACAAAGGAAAACTTTAGTCAGGTGGTTGATGCTGCACGTCAGAATCACAAAGCACTCAAGATCTCGCGCTCGACGTCGATAAATGACGCCGGCCCATTCCCTAACATCCCAAGCTGGAGAAGGCATACGACTGTGTGACGATACACCTTCTCCAACATGGCGTTGATCGGGCGACCTTGAGAAACTGAAAGGCAAGAGTCAGCTTCAATACCAAGAATAAGTAATGAGGAAGGGCTCACTCAAGATCGCCCGTCGAACTTCTTCCGCCAAGTCCTTCCGCGCCCCGTCTCCCGCCACTTCAGCCTCGACCCCTCCCGCCTCTAAGGGATCCTTGTATGCAAGAATCCCGAACGTCCGCGTACAGATCCCCCGTACCTCTTCGTCTTCCGTCTTATAGTCGTTTCGAAGAGCTTGTCCGTAGGCCAAGGCACGTTGTAGAATGGAATCATACTGAGCATGCAGCTTTCCAGAAGCAGCCGAGGGCGATGCCTTCCCATTGGACACAGAAAATCCGTTCGTGGCATCTTCGTGCACATCGGCCTCGTCGAAGTCCACGTCCATCTCCGCCTCGGCAGCGAGCATCCTCCTTCGGATCTCGACTGTCTCCAATATGAGCTCGACGAACTTACGGCAGCGAAGTTTGAGGAGCAAGATGTTGTAGGCTGTGGTCTCCTCCCCGTCGCCATTTGTCGACGAGGAGGATGGTTCATCCACGACGCCTGGGAACCACTTCTTTAGCCCATCAAGCGCGTAGTCGATTTCTCCTCTGGCGACGGCATTGACGACCTCAGTGCGTCGAGCTATGTCCGTTGCGGGGGACAGGCCGAAGCTCCGTTCTCTTGTAGACGAGGAAGGGGTAGCGCCTGGAGCCCTCGCAACGGCCATTCCATCCATCTCGGAGTCGACATCCATGCCATCGACCTCCTTCCCCTTCCCCTTCTCCTTCGCGCTAACGCCGCCCTCCGCCTCGACAAGCTTGCCATGCAAAGCCTGAGCAGATCTGACATACCCATGATGGTCCAGATATTCCAGGACAAGTTTATTCAATATGGTCTTGGTTTCATCCTCCACAGGCTCCTTATCCTTCCCTTCTTTCTTCTCCTCATTCTCCAGAGGCTTGCCGAATCGGATGGGAGTCTCAAGCACATCCGTCCATACGCGCTCCCGAGCCTGCAGCACATACCACTCAATATCATAACTGAAGCGTTCTTGTCCAAAGTTTACTCGTATTGCGTCATTGTTATTTTTTCAGCCCGACAGCAGGATAGACCTCCAAGGTCGACCCATTGGAATCGACGAGCGGAAGGGGATGAAACGCCGTGCCTGGCATCAAAAATACGTGTGAGCGATATATGATCAAGAAGGGAAAAAAAGACATTCTAACCGATCAGCTGCCCGTTCTTGGTGAAGAAGGCTCGGTTGAAGGCAAAGTCAATCCCACAGCCAATAACATCATTCGCTTGAGAAAAAGGTACATCAGCTCGTGTCCTTGATCGTCTGCTTATCAGAACACGTACCACCGAAGGGTCTCCCATAAGGTGTGCCAGTGTCCTGGGAAGCGTAGGAGCATCCATCGTCTCCGTGGTATCCCCACGAGCGGGAATCCCAGCCCGGCAGACGGTTAAGTGAAACGTTCGCCGCTGCAAAGCTACGCTTCCATTTTAAACAGTGGATGAGACGAAGTAACATTGCACTGACCCAACACTTATCCGAGCCTTTGAGCCCGAACTCGACCCACCTCTTGCTCGGCTTATAGTCACCTCGAAATAGTAGACCCCACACGCAGGAGGGATAGGAAAATTAGCCCGTGCTGCTGCGGCTTCCCGCTCTGAGCTTGAACCTACACAGAAGATGAGAGGCTAAGTAAAACAGAAATATGCAGGCCACATGCCGTTGTAAGTAAGCTCCCTGCCGTCGGCAGACACAGTCAATGACGCGTTGCGCATTTGCTCGCTCCATCGAGTGGGAAGCCGAATGGCTGAAGGGGGGTTAGAAAGTTCAGGAGGGGAAGATGTTGCCCGCGTGTTGGGAGGGGGCACGCTCATGTATTCGTCGTCCTCGCTATCAGAAGACACGACGCTCGCTCTAGAGGCCGATGAGCTCCGAGCCCGAGAAGTAGTAGACGGTCCCTCAGAAATATCTGTGACCAATAGGTTCCTCATGGCAGAATGGTCAAGGTAACTCGGGCGAGGGAAAGGTACAGGGCCAGTGGCGTGTATGGCGGGAGAAGGGGAAGGGGCTGTATGTGACCAAACAGGAGGCGAAGGGGAGGCGACGGCAGACACAGAGGTGTGTCTTTGCGAGGTAGAAGCTCTTCTGGGCGTGGGACCAGAGCCTGAAACTGTGGTGATGCTGGGACGACGAGGAACAGTAGCACTGACTGTGCGGTGTGGAGAAGGGGGAGGAAGTGAAGTAGATGAGGCGCCAGAGCCGGCATGTTCTTGGGGCTGAGGGGTAGCAGTAGGGGGGCAATCCCTAACAATCCTAGGTTCGAATGGGACTGCTGCTGCCAGCCTTTCCCTTGAAGACATACTATTCCTTGACCTAGGAGAGTTTCTGATAGGCATAGCGGCAGCAGGAATTGTGAATGAGCGAGATGTCGGTCTACCACCAGGATTGGTCCCGGAAGCAAAAGGCATGGAAATAACCGACTCAATACTGGCCCTATTGGAAGATGTAGGTGCCCTAGAGGAGTTGGAGCTCCTCGGAATAGGAATGGGACGAGATGACATGGCACAAGTTGGATCAGAGGGTTCCTATGGACTATGAGTCTGGACAGCCTACGTTTCAAGTTCTAGCCAAAGAATTCCTCCAGAGATCCCAAGAACCCTTGCGTACTCGTAAAAAATGGAGGTGTGAGGTGTGAGCGGACCCCTGGGATCGACAGAAGGTGGTGGTGAAAGGGCAAGCTCCAGCCTCCAGAAATTATAGCTTTCTCACACACCCATTTATGGAAGTGACGTCCTGATTTAACTTGCCTATCGTAAGTTCATCTTCTGGCATCTGGACATATCTCTGCCTAGGTGGGCTGTTTCTAGGTGGACAATCTGTTCGACGTTCTTCGCCTGTGCGCACTGTGTTGGAATTTCGAAAGAGCAATATTACATACGGGAAAGAATGTACTACATCTATGCCTAGGACCGTCCTATAAATCTCAGAGTTAACAGAGCGATCCAAAGTGATGCACTCTGTCAACACTATGTAGCATAATCACAGCGCTGAACGGTCAGCCGCCGCACTGCTTCCCTCGCGTCGTGGCGCCCACGATCACGACTCATGCACATGGCTTCTCGCGATCGATTATAAGCATTATTCTGCATTCAATGTTCTTCTCTACCAGTATGTCCAATACACCAATCAGCCTAACATCTGCCCGGAAGGAGTTCACATACTCTGGCGCCAGTCTTTTCAATGCAGAGTCTGATGGAGACATCATCGCGCGGTCTCTTCCTTCTTCCATCGATTTCGTTGCCCATAAAGCATTTTTGTCCTACGCATCCCCAGTATTCAGAGGCATGGTGTCCCTCCCCGATAAGTGCGACTCCGTCAATATGCGAGATGGGCGACCGATTGTCCCCTTCACTGAAGATGCTGATACTCTTGAGCAGCTGCTCAAGTGCTGCTATCCATTATCTACCGGCTCTGCTCCATCCTTCCGTACAGTAAATACCCTCGTGTCGAGTCTCGTAGCTGCTCAAAAGTATTGCATGGATAATGTTGCTCTGAAGATCAGAGAGCATTTTGCTACGAGCGATCTGGTTATCGACGCGCCCTTGACAGCGTTTGCACTCGCCTACCACCACGATCTCGCTCCAGAAATGAAGGTTGCTGCACGAAAATCCTTCCGCGTCTCTCTCATCGATGAGCATCGAGTTCCCGAGTTCGAATTGATCACGGTTGGAGTATATCACGCTCTACTCCAATACCATGCTCAATGCAGAAAAGCGGCTAGTGCTGTCGCTGCTCTCGATAACCTACAATGGATTCGGGATAAAGACTATGTCTGGTTTAACCGACGAACTTACACATGCTGTAAGAGGCACCTTAGTACCTTCGTCCGCATGCGACAGGACTTGGGACCAGCCCTCCAATGGTGGGGTGACTTTATGAAAGCTGCAGGCGAAGAACTGCAGACAAAGCCTTCGGGAACACCGTCAGAATGTCGTCTCCATTTGTGGTCAAGATGATTGCATCGTTGACCCGTGCTGGTGTTTGTGAAAGATGTGAGGGGCTTGTTCTGGTACAGATTGGACGGTTTTGCGAGAGCTTTGCTGCAGAGGTTGAAAAGGTCCTTGATGAGGCAAGTAACAAAAGCAGGGCTCGACTGGCTACTAGTAAACTGACTGAATTCTTAAAAGATTGTCCTGGATGTTCGTCTTCAGACCTAACCTTATCGATGCGAGAGCTCCTGACGTACGGTTACAATGTTATCTATTCACGAATGCGTCCTATAACAGAACTGCGTCGGGACAAAACAACATGGACTAACACTACCTTATAAAATGATGTCGAAATAATGCTGCAACTAAGATAAAACAAATATTGAATGGAAAAGATATGAAGGATGAGACGATCAAGAATGCACGACACAGGAGAAAGATGGGACAGCAAGTAGAAAAAGAAAGGATGCAAACTCTCAAAGATGCAAAGACTCGGAAGTCCATCGGCTGGGGATAAAAGCAGATGAGGGGATGGAAGATTGAAACCGAGGGTTAGACAACAATTACATTATGAACATTAGCAGACTTTGTGGAAATTTGGAAAGAGAAACAGAGAAGAAGATTAGACGCCGCCGCCGCCGCTGTTGTGCCACAGCCCGAGATAAGCCCCAGCGGTGTTCACTATCCCGACTGCGCGCCCGACGATCGTTCCGTCCTCTTTGAGGCTGCCTATCGAAGAATCCTTCTTGTGGCCAGGCGTAGGAGAAGTCATCCGAGTCCGAGGACTTGTCGGCGACGCAACCTTGGCAGGAGCAGTAGGTCGACTATTCAATTTGACCGCCGCAACAGGTGAGTTCGCAGGCGTAGGATGCAACGACCTCTGCGCCTCCTCTTCCTCCCTCGTCTTTCCTGAATCGGGGATATTGACTGGCGAAGAACTTTCTCGAACTGTCAAGGATGCAGATGAGGACGAGTTATCGGCAATTTCTGCGTCTGTCGCTGATGATGTGACCCCCGACACCGCGTCAGGGCTCAAACTGTGATTCAATCTTCTCTCTGTTCTTACCCTCCCCCGTTCCCCGTCCCTTCTGCCAGCAGAGATCTCGCCAATATCCGACTCCTCACGCTCCTTCTCTTTCTGATCGCTTCGTCCATTAGCATACGCCGCACCATATCCGTACTTGTTGTACGTACCCCCACTTCCGTCGGGCGACAGGCTTCCAATCGGTGAGGTGTGACTTGAGCGGTCGCGTGAACTTCGCTCCCTGGAGCTGCTGAACGACGACGACGACGACGACTCGTAGGGGTGTTGGAGGACTGCACTTCTACCTCTTGTTGGGGGCGACAGCAACGAATTGGTAGGAGAGACGGACGCTCGCGGTGGAGATGATGGTGATCGGAAGGGGGGCGATGATGCCATGATGGGAGACGATATCCCTGCAGACCCGGGTGGAGAGGACACGCCGGCTACAGCAGGCGATGGAGTCCTTGACCTTGACCTTGACCTCCCTCGTTCGGGCTCCCCTCTTTGTGACCCAGAAGCTTCAGACCGCAGAGAGGAAGAGCCGTTGATGGGACGGGACTTCCGAATGTCGTACGAGCCCCTACGCATATT
Source organism: Gloeostereum incarnatum (assembly GCA_004338095.1). Lineage (NCBI taxonomy): Eukaryota > Fungi > Basidiomycota > Agaricomycetes > Agaricales > Cyphellaceae > Gloeostereum > Gloeostereum incarnatum. The sequence goes on from RZIO01000009.1 coordinate 1,829,012, forward strand.
GGCCGCCTCACCGAAGTCTTCACCGAGATCTGGGCCTGCAAAATAGTCGTATGCGTCTTTGTCTTCTGCGTCTTCTTGGAATCCAACAACAGGGGGGGTGCGCACGACGATGGGAACAGACGACGAGGATGATCTCTTTGGAATCATCTTTGGTTTCGACACAACAGTGTTACTGTCCTCCGTAGAGAAGTAGGCCTGCTCATGATGCCAGACACGCTCATTGTCCCCATCGTCCTCCTCGAGTCCCGATGTCGGTGTGGCATTTGTATACCGTGGTACGTAGACTAGACCGCCTCCTCCGTTGGTTGGAACGCCATTAGGCCTGGTATCTGTCTTGGCACCATTCGCCCCATACCACTTTCCTGTGTTGGCGTACTCATTGTCCGACATGTAGTCGTCCCCAAACCCTTCCATCCATACCGAATCCATGTAAGGGTTATAGTTATGGGGGGTCACACCGAACCCGTCCCATCCGACCTTCAGTGTGGTCGGTGGGATGGGGGCGATAGTTATGTGCGTCGACGGGGAGGGAGCAAGCTGAGGAGACAGTTTCGGTGTCGACCCTCTCGTGGGATGATGTTGTCGGTGTGGAATGCCCTCTTGGAAATCCGCCACTGACGGCGACCGCTTCATTGCTCCGGAGCCACTAGGGGGAGGGACTATAGTGCCGCCTGAGCTCCGTCTACGTCTCCTTTCCTTCAAGACGCCACCCTTAGCGGGCTTCTGCACCTTCGGCGGTGGGCCACCGCTGCTACTGCTGTTACGTCTCCTGTTGCCGGTGGCTTGCCGTGAAGTACGCATCTCAATGATGCCTTCATCGTCCTCGTCCTCTTCGTCGTCGTCTTCACGATCGACGGAGTTAGACTCAGATCCGGAGGTGGTGGTGTCTTCCCAGACATCCTCGTAGGCATCATCGTCAGAGCTACTATGAACATAATCAGTCAACATCGGTCGTCCCATAAAGGCGTGGACGTACCTTGACTGAGCTGCACGCTGTTGTTGCTGCACATAAGGCGACGGCTGATCGGCCCAGGGCCGTGTCTGGGTATAAGGCGAAGAAGGCTCAAAAGGCGCCTCATCAGATGACGACGAACCAGGTGATGCAGAGCGCCTGTTCACACATATTCATCAGACGCCAGTAAGATCATAAGCGCGCAGGTATACTCACCGACTATCCTCGTCGTCGTCATCATCATCTTCGTCCTCCGCACCAACCCACCGCACGCCACTTGTCCTCCCATCCCAGGCTTTGCCCTTTGACGTCGACGTGGGCAAATTAGGGTGGCTCGTTGTTCTTGACGCCGCACCAAACCCATGCTCCCGCATGGAGCTAATGGTGGAGCTAGAATGTGATAATGAATGCAATCCCGGCGTGGGCGGACTGGGCTTGTCAATCGCGATACATTGCTCAACAAAGGTGTTGAAGGTGATGTGTCTCTGCTTCTTCTGCCGATGTGGATCAGGAGAAGGCGACACAGAGCCCGAAGAAGTCGTTGCAGAATCGTCCGAACTCCTCGAGGACGACGCCACGATCCGTGGAGGAGATTCCCTGCGGAGACCGAGTGCATCGAGGTGTTTCCCGGAAGCCTGCTTGGTAGCAGATGCAGTCCATCGTGTCAGATTGACTTCAGATCTGGTGTGGTGGGGAAGCAGTGGGCGCTTCTGGGCGCTCTCTGTAATAGAATTGCGTGAGATGGACCAAAATGGAAGGCGGCCGGGCACGACCAACCTTGTGCCATGTTCTGGTCTTCTAAGGGCTCAGGCTCCTCAGTGATCTCAGACATATTCTCGTCGCTTCCGCGGGTGTGACTAAAGACAGACGATGGGTAGTCACTGGTCAGCTGCTCGCTTATGGACCTGTGTTTGAGAATGGGTTTGTGTTTCTGAAGTCGCTGCCGGATGGTTGAAGACAGGTCAAGACGATCGTGGGCCGAGGAAGGGTCTTTGTCGTCAACCGAGGACGGATCTGGCTTAGGTTTGGGTGGTGGTGTCCAGTCGACGGCCGTGTGTAAGGGTCCGTATAGCCAAGTCACGTCAGAGTCTTTGAGCCTGCCGAAAAGAAAGATAAACGATAGACGAGTAGGATAAAGAATAAATATTACCAGTTCAAAGTCTCTGGAGAGATAGTCTTTAACTTGTTCCGTTGTTTCCACCAAGTTCTCCAACTGGCGTTCTCGAGGCGCATTCCGTTCGCAATCTCATTCTTCTGCTTCGTCATGTTCCTCCAAGATTTCCACACGTCCTCTTCTGCCCAGTCATGGCTGAGGTAGTCTACCTGGCCTCGAGGCTGAGTCTCGAGATGCGAGTCGTCAGAGATGAGCGCTGCATTGGTCGAGACGGAGACTAGAAGAACGGGAAGATAATGGGCCATTGTTGTTGAAAGGAATTAAAATAAGGAATAAGATGAGGGGTAGGAAAGTATCTGCTCGTCAATGATGGCGACGGCAAACAGGCTTTCGGAACTGTCGTCTGCGATGATGGTAAACCGTTCTTCGGTGTACCTGGATGAAAAAAGAAGGACAAGGCGCGAAGGCATGGAGCAGAATCGATCCGAGTTTCCGCGTATGACTAAGCCGGCCATCGGCCGTCCTCCGGCCCCCGTGGCGTATGCTCCGATCTCTTTCACGTGGTGATTTCATGGTTGTTCCGGTTCGATGCACATCCAGGGCCATTTTGCGGGGTATCAGGAAGGCCTCGTGAGGTTGATGTGGCGCAGGCGTGTTCTCCGTAACCAGCTGACCAGAGCGATAAAATAGGGTTTCCGCATTGCAATGACGCTGCTCAACTCATGTCTAGCATTTGCCCCTACCAACTCAATGAGATCGTAAAGAAACCCCTGGGCTGCACGCCCGAAACGTACAAGGAGCCGATGCAACGCAACCACAAATAGGCATCGTAGCACCGGCTCACAGCCAAGAGGGCCCGGCTGACATCCACACAAGCCAAGCAAGAAGGTATACCCCTTGAACAATACTCGCATACTTTCGTTTCCTCGTGAAATTCGGAGCTCAAAGGGCAAGACCCTTGAGCATGCTTTTGACAAGTCTCAGATGAGGTTAGTGCTCTAGTGCGGACGGAAGTTACACATGCCGCGCGATTGATTGCAAGCCGGGATTCGCAATACAAGAGTTTAAATAAAGTAGCCTCGACACTGAAGTCGCCGACAATGCACCGCGGGACAGATTTAGACTATGTACATGAGCAGCTAGAACCTCGAGAGTAGTTCTTTATGGATATATGTAAAAACCAAGTATTCCTGTCAGATGTCCATCCCAACTCTGAAGTAGATCGTGATATCCGCTGTAATTATTTTTATGGAGTGATTTTTGAGGAGCAGAAAATGTTGAGCAAACATGGACCAGTGGTGTCACCATGTCAGCTCAGCTGTGTGGGTCTCTGTGTGGCGTGTCACGATGGAGGCTATTACTTACATAATACTTAGTAACCGGGGTCCGAGTCTCCGAGAGTCGTTTGTCCGTGCTTGTCAAGTCACAGGGTCTGTGGCAGTGCAATACGTTCCGTTTTCTGCGTTCGCTTTTGGCGCAGGGCGGCTACAAGGCGGCTAGCAGGTAGGCATGGTCCTCATATCTGGACGTATGTTTCTATCCTAACCGTGAAAGTAGCAGGAATACAATAGCTTGTATCTCGAATAAAACTTTTCTTACTTCTTCCGGATCCAAGCGTTCTCTGTTTGTTATGAACGGTTTATACAACGAAGATTCCTTCAGGCCTTCCTACTACGACAACTCTGACTCTCGCTCATATGACCCATACGATGATGCCTATTACTCTGGAGACTCTCGAGGCAACAATTCTCACTCTTATGATGACTATGAATATCGTCAGGACAGGCATCATTCGTCCTCTTCTAATGCCTATGATCGAGATCGAGACTATGAGTATCAGAACGATGGCTCTTCGGACGGTCATCGTCCCTATGGTCACTCGAATGACTACTACAATAACGGTCAAGACTCGCACACTGATTACCCTCAGGACAGATTTTACGATCGCACCTACGATTTGCGCCGTGCCCAAGAGCCAGAGTATGATCCCTGCGACTCCCGACTGGACCTCTCACCTCGTTCCCCTCCATTTCCCAATCCAATTTTGCCCCCACAAGTGGAACCTGAGCCAACACCGACATCACCCTCTCCAGAATATATACAAGCATCCTTAGAACCTTCCACATCTCCGGTAGACCCACCCGTCCGGAAACTGGTCATCCTCGACCTGAATGGTACGCTCCTGTTTCGTGGGCAGCCTCCGCCTCTTCCTCCACCAGCTGTCCCTCCTTACAAACGCAGGCGCTACGAACCACCACCTCGGAGACAACGACCCATCCACCCGCGCCCCTACCTCACCGCCTTCCGTTCATTCTTGTTCCACCCCGAGACACGCAAATGGCTTGACTGCATGATTTGGAGTTCCGCACAGCCTCACAACGTCGGCGACATGGTCGACGCGTGTTTTGGTACAGATGGGAAGAACTTTGATGCCGTGTGGGCGAGAGATACGCTCGGGTTAGCAGAAAACGCGTATCGTTAGTCCTTCTTCCCCCTTCGTTGGTAACTAGCTCATCGCGATGCTAGATCAAAAATCTCAAACAACGAAAGACCTCGCTAAGCCTTGGAACTTCTTCTATGAATCGATGGGTACAGAGCATTCTGCCAGGACTACGTTGTTGATAGACGACACACCCGCCAAAGCGCATTTACAGCCGTATAATCATGTTTGTGTATCGGAGTATGTGCACGATGAACCCACACGTCCAGACAGCAAAATCTCGTCCATCTTCTCCTGAGAATAAGGAGGAACGAGCGAAAACATTAGATCCTCCTCCTCCTCCTGTCACCAGTTCTCGATACTCGCCTTCTCAGGTTTACCGGATCCTGCCTGCACCGGTTGCAGGCGAGACGGACCCTATATCCGATATGTCTCTGTCGTCTGACGAGGAGGCTGTGGCGCCGGTAGATGGGAAGAAAGAGGCTCCTCGTATGAGCAAGCGTGCACGGAAGCGTGCCAACAAACGGAAACGCGAAGCACCTGCCGACAATCATGCTGCGGATCCTCCTACGACTGCTGATACAGATGACGCAATCCCTGACGAAAAGCTCCATCCTGCTTCTTCCAGCGAGCCGCCCTGTATGATAATTTCGACCATGGAGCCAAGCTCAAGGGAAGGGCATCCCGCGTCGGAAGCCCGAACCGATTCTTCTGCACCAGATGATCAGGAGCTTGCTCTTCAGATGAGCAAAAAAGCACGAAGGCGGGCCAACAAAAGAAAGGCTGAAGCCGAAGCTTGTGCATCTTCTCTCACACCTGTCTCCGAGGAAGAGAAGGACGTGAGTCTGCTGGCGGTCATCGGTGTCCTCTCTACCCTCCGAGAGGAGAGTAATGTGGCGGGATGGGTACGTGCTGGTGGTTTAACAAGGGACGGTGGGGACGATAGGAACGGACCCAGCCCGGGTCCTCAGTCGCCGCCTCCGTCGGACCCGCCTTCATCTTCTTTGCCGAACCACGCCCCTTTTCCTCTCTCGTCACAAGATATTCCTGGTCTGCCTTCATCTCAGCCCGAATCTCCTTCAGGGCAGGATTTTCCCTTCCCTTCTTCCTCTCAGTCGCCCCAGCACGAGACACCAAAAAGGTGGTCTCCTTTACCGCGACCTTCACTACATCAAGAGACTTGGTTTACTGACGCCTCAACACTCGCGCATTGGGCTGAGTGCGGAAAGAGGGCGTTGGAGGCGCTGGGTATCAATCTTGATCTCTAAGCTTATACCATTCTTCTTGTTTCTTTATTATATCGTATGTACACTTTGGTGAACAAAACTAGCGTTAATGAGCTGTCATAATGTAGCCTTTCTTGTACCCTGCGCACGCAAACCTGGATCTTCATCGATCGTTATCAGCTTTCGCGTCCAGGTCGATGTGAATCCGTGTCAGTTCCTCGCTACGATGATAATCTCGGACTAAACCCCCGGACCTACCATGACCGGCATATGCGCAATGCGGCTGTTACCTCCTTTCGATCAGAAAGCCTCGGAGAACGGAGGGAATGATGTCGACTGATCGTCTTCGAATCCTTCCGAATCGACGGCGAGGACGAGAAATAGTCCATAGGCATTCAGTAACGCCTCACAATCCATTTAGGACTACTACTAAACGCTCGTTTCTGCTGGCAATCGGGGTCTTTATGTCGTCTATATTTACCTACTTTCATATAAGTCTCTAAACTACACTCGCTCGGAAGTATGTAGGAGATTATTGATTAAACAAGCTTTAAAGGCCCAGGGTATTGCCGCATGCCCGATTCCATATGTGATTTTAAGATTCTCCGACGGTGTACGTTTCTATGTTTACCGTATCGTGATGTCCTTGGCGTCACCAGTATTCAGAGACATGTTCTCGCTCCCTGCACCTGCTGCCTATAGAACACCCAAGAACATCCTGTTATCACCGCATCCGAGCATAGCTCCCTCTTAGAAAAGTTCCTCGTCCTCATCGACCCCCCGATCCCGAGCGATCGCTTTGATCTCTGCCATGCCGATTGACAATCTTTCGTTGAGTGAAATGGCTCAGATTTTGAGAATAGTAGATAAATATCAAATGGATGGGATTCCCTCCTTCGTCGGTCCTCAACTCGAGGAGTAACGGATCCTCTCCCAGCATACGCTCTGGAAGTGGGGTACTACTATAAGACTTCCGCCTGGGGTCGTAATATTACGGTGAAGGCCACCCAGGAAACTCTCAAGCACTCCATGCCAATTTCTAAGTTTCTCTTTCGATTCCTAAAGAATCGAAACACGGATCTGTATCTGACATGCTTCGATTGGTCCCGTATCACAGCTTATGAGCTCGGCTAGTAAGCTCACTTGCTATCGAGTGGAAAGCAGTCAATCAGCCTTGGGGCCTCGTCGATGTTCCAAAAAACCATTACCTAGTGAGTACCGGTGCTACATCCCGGTCTGAGGTGGCTAGATTATGTGCAGGGGGTCGCGGAACAGCTTTTGAGACATCCAAGTATCACCTCTTCATCACAGAGTACAGGCAATTCCAGGGAAACTTGAAGAAATCTCTGAAGGACACAGAAAAGATGCCATTGCTCTAATTCTCACTACAGGCATTGGTGGATGTTTACGGTCAGAAAACTGGTGAAATAAGGTTGTCGGAGGTCAAACATTACTGTTAGCTTTGGGTGGCAAGCTTGACAAGAACATGTTATCTGTTTATCAAAAAATCAATCAATTTTCAGTCGAAAGAGGGAGATAAACTGTTTTGGCTGAAAAAATGACAAGAACAGCTGCTGTTACATCCATGTTCTATCATCATTTAGATCAAAAACACTCTACATGTTCAAAAAATCAGAACATTCAAAGAAAAGGTGCTGAACATATCAAATCCTTCATTCTCATTTCAGCACCAACCACATCTTCAACATGAAAGAAACTTAGTCCATTTTTTCCTCTCTTTCTGAACTAAACTTTCTGCCCATGCCCACCATGCCTGTAGTGTCTACTGCTTTATCCACTTCAAGTCGTTCAACTTGAGACTCACCAAAAAGATTGACGAAGTTACCCAGAAATGGCGGACAGTCGCGATCTAGTCCCAATTCTACCTGGATTCAAGATTAAATGAGCTCTATATGAATGGTTATATCTTCTCACTTACCCTGTTTAGGAGCCGCCAAAAGCTTCAAGAGTAGTTCGAAGAGTCATACATGTCCTTTATGAAGTAAGTGTGTAATCGATGTGTCCATAGTTGGCTTCTGCTGAGATCCTCTGCCAGTAGAATTGTTTTCTCAGGTCACGCAGAATCCAGATCGCATCCTATAACTGTATGATGTCAGTCAACAGACAGTAGACGCAAGGACTGACTTCGTCACTCGTGTAGTGTTCAGATTCCAGATGCCCATTGATCTTGAATGGGCCTACTCCGTGATATCGGCGCTGGTAGTGAAATGTGTTTCTAGCCTATCTCTTTCTACCCACTAGTTCCCTCGCCTCCTCCAGATGGCGCTAAAAATTCGAGTATCTAGCTGCGCCCATGCGCGGCTACGGTCGAGAGATTGTCCCTAGAGGCCGCACCCGACGTTATCCGGACCATGAAATCCTGCGAGTGCTGTATTACAAGTGGGCACTTGCATTTCGGGTGGTTCAAGACTCAAGAGCGCATTTATCCAGGAGATCGACAAGGTTACATCACGGGTAAGTGAATCGCGGCATGTTGGGGGGCTTGAAGTCCCTTATTTTACGAAAAGATTCCTCTTGTATTGGAGCTACCAGGGGAATCGAACGGAGAGTAAAGAGAAACGAATGAAGCGTGAAATGTTGAATAGCAAGAGAGCATGTTTTTTTTAACCTGTCGGGCCGGGTCCAGTTTCCACGCACATGTGACCGCGACGCGCTGTTCAACCGAACCTCCACCTTGTCTCCGCCTCACCGGTTCCACATTTGGTGGCTTCACCGTTCTCGCCTTGAAAATCTGCCCCATCTCTTATAATCAATTACAAAATCGGTGAGAGAGAGTGTAATATATTTCGAAGTGTAAATCTCAGGTTGCTCTTCAGAAACCTTGCTTGAACCACAACCACGATGGCGACGATGCTCGAAACGCCATCGCGAATATGGCGCAGAATTGAGGCCGTAGAAGAACGCGACATGCCATCTCTTCCTTCCCTTCCCTCCTTTGACGATTCTGGTGAGGAGTTGTCATCTAGTATTGCTGTTCCACAAGTGGCTGTCGAAGAAGAAGACGACGACGAGGATTTCGATCTAAGCAAGGTTTCAGCGCCAATTCACTCAACTCCGACAGTCTCCTCACATTATATGTCAACCGTACGCGCAGCCTCTAGCACATCCAGCACCGCCAGATTTGCCAGCTCTCTCGCCCGATCATCTGTCCGTTCCTCTGTCGGCCACTCGCTTGCACGGGCAATGTCAGCTGAACAGTCACATCCGGAAAGTTTTGATATCAGTGCCATACCATCCCTCCCCAACATTACCACTGGGAACCTGACGGGTCACTACTCCGAGGAAATAGACATAGAAGAAGACAGAAGCAAGGAGAGCGTTCCGGAGGTCTACTTGCCGCCAAAAGAGGAAGAAGGGGATGCAGTCGATGAATTTTCCTTGAGTGACGCTCTAGAGTCAGTCAGTCGTACAAGCTCTCCATACACAGGGCCCCCCCAGGCCACCCCAAAGACGACGAAGTCACAGTTCGACTACTCTGTAGGCCTCAAATCTGAGAGAAAGGTGCGTACGCCTATTTTACGATATGTATCCATGTCTCACCGGTTATTGAAGCCATCTCCAGTCGACAAGTACCGAAACGTCGCCATGCGTCGACCATTATCCCGCACGCGTACCCCCTCCCTCACCCACACTTCCACGTCAAGTCTCAGCTCTTCAGCGAACTCTACTCCACGCAGCACTCGATCTTTGGCAATGGACCGTTCAGCCGCAAACTCTCCGGTCCCGGCTGCTTCTATCCCCCTTCCTCCATCCAATGTTGCCTCTCCCATCGTAGGACACGAATCAGAGGAAGAGGAAGTCAACCATGAACCATCCTTTGGAGAGGGAGACACCCGTTCCTCTATGGATATCACTGAGGCTCACATCTCGCCTCTGAAAGATAATGGCACCGACAGTGAGGAGGACCTTGGCCGCAGTGAAGTTACGGGTGGTGATGCTTCCCATGAAGATGCTCGTGAACCGACCTTCTCTTCTGAAGGGTCCCAATCTCCATATGGTCAGAAGAGTACAGGCTCTGCAGGGGGACTCGCCAGCGTGTTTTCTTCTCCCGCCCAGTCCATGGCAGCGACGCCGACACCCGCATTCCCTCGTCCTCGAGCACGTTTCAACTTAGCTACTGTCGTTGCGGCGTCCAGCAATGTTCCTGCGACCCCTGCGCAGCAGACCGACGGCCCTCTCACTCCTCACACCCGACGTAAATCTTTCCTCCTCTCTGTGATTAACTCTACGACGCGTCCCCGCCTCAGATATCCAACCCCTCATCCGCGCAATGAGGTGACCTACCCAGATTCTCCTATCACCGAAGCAGAAACAGAAACAGAAACCACCCCAGGACCCGTTGTTCCCACCAAGAACCTCCAAACGGCCTTTGCTGGAGTCAATCTTCGACCGAGAATGCGAGGTCGGCTCTCTCACCCACTGGCGCAAGCCTACACCGCTCCTTCCTCTGATTCGGACTCCCCTGGGTCGAATGGCTTGCAGACGCATGAGGGGGCGTCTTTCGTCTCCACAGCGTCTTCGCACGATTTGACTGCCCATCCGCGAGCGAACACGTCGTTTGACCCGTCTATGGGATTCGGCCTTGGTGCGCAGGGTGCTGTCGGTCGATTCAATGCGGGGAAATTGAACAACTACCTGCATGGATTGAATCGGAGGCTGCAAGAGGAGAATGAAGTTCTCGTCGAGCGGGTGAAGCAGCTGGAGGAGGAGAGGCAGGAAGAGGAAGGAGGAGTGGGAAGAGCATCAGCTTCACTTACCGCTACCAATGCTAGTAGTCGACGATGGAGCGTCGGTTCAAATCGCCGGATCAGTGCCGGGGGAACGGCCTTGGGAAATGTCAAGGAGGATGTGAGCGGTGAAGGCTGGGTGGAAGAGAAGGCCGAGCTCGAAAATATGATCGCGACTTTAAAGAAGGAGAAGGCGGAGATTGAGAACATCGCGGACGCCTTCAAGGACGAGAAAGCCGAGCTGGAAGCTATGCTCGAGACCTTCAAGGACGAGATGACGACGTCCATGGCCGAGAAAGAGGATGCTGAGAGGGCTCTAAATCAGGAACGTCAGGACCGTGCAAGGGACAAGGAGAGGTGGAAGGATAGGATGGCCGAAGTCGAAGAGGGCGTACAGACAATCGTGGAAGATCTGGAGCAAAAGATGCAGTCTGCTGAGAAGCGAGCGGCGGCGGCTGAAACTGCCCAGTCTCACAAACTCGACGACCTGCAGAGGCATCTTGAAGAAGCTGAAGAGGAGAGGCATTTGGCCAACGAACGAGCAGCCAAGGCAGAGCAAGCACTTGCAAGTGGTCAGGACCTCGGGGACGAGCTTCGGAGCGCTAATCAGAGAATCACTACCCTGATGGCTGATCTGCGCAATGCGAATGGTCAAATCAGGCAGCTTGAAGACGCGGTCCTGCATGCCGACGAGCGCATTGATGAGCTGGAGCGGGTATTGAAAGAGGAGAAGGATCTGGTAACGGATCTTGACCAGGAACTTAGCTCGGCGACCAAGGCTCTCGACGCCGAGCGGGAGAAGACTCAGGAGATTGAGAAGTCTTCTCGCAACGCGACGAAAGAATTGGAGGCCACCAGTGCCTATGTGACTGAGCTGGAAGGCGAGGTCAACACTGCTACTGAGCGGCTCCGTACTCTTGAGCACGAGCTCGACGAAGCACATCGGCAGACCCAGGAGCTTAAGGCTTCCGAGGATGAAGCATACGAGCGAGCGGAATCTCTTGAGACCGAGATCCAACGCTCCTCTGAACTTGCAAGACAAATGGAAGATGCCCTGGAGGCTGCCGAGGCGAAGATGCAGTCAGACGAAGAAACCGCTGCCGAGCTCCGAGGGAAGGTGGCCTCCCTCGAGAAGGAGAGGGACCGACTTCGGGATGCTGCCAATCGTTCGCGAGACCCCTCTCAGATCGCTCCCCCGCTTGATGCTGATGTCGATGCTTTGGAGGAAGAGCTGGATCAGGCCAACCGTGAGATTGCCCGTCTCCAAGCAGTCATAGCTCAATCTCCAGCCCGAAAAGCTATTGACAAGGCCAAGGACACGAAGATTGAGATCTTGGAGAAGGAGAATGAGGATCTCTTGGAGCGCGTCAAAGCCCTACGAGCAATTGTGATGGAAACGGGAACCCCCAGTAAGATCATCAACAACAGTGGAATTTCGCCCATGGCTCGCCATGCTCTAGCTATGTCCATAAGAGCCCCAAAGACCCCTGGTGGACCATTAAGAGACGTAAGTAGCCTCTACTGTTTTATGCCGCTGTACTGACTTGAGATAGATGTCTTGGTTAAACACTCCTGGTGGTCTCGACCCATCGGTTTCGCCTTTGGTAGCAGAGATTGAACGACTTCAACGTGAACTTGATCGCGCAAATGACAGCATCGACGACAAACTAGACAAGCTCGAGGACGCAGGTCTCGGTGTGGTAGGACTCACCCGGAAGCTCGAGGATGCCCGAGCCAAGATTATCGCGTTGGAGGATGAGATTGCCAGACTCACAAGGCGAGAAGATCGCCGATCCCGACGGCTGGAGAGGGCAAGATGCCAGAAATGCCTCACTAAGTTTAATCTTCAGAATGTCGAGGCAGATGAAACGTAAGTCCCGGCGATTCTTGATTTCAAAGCTCATCTGGAATCACTCCAGATCAATGGAAATCCGCCACGACAGCCTCCCAACGGAGCCTCCAACACCTCCAACGAAGACTAGCAACGCTCTCCGTGCCGATATTAAGAACGTTAACTCACATTTGACCTCGCTAAAGAAACAATGGCAAGAGGAGAAGCGCCAACTTGTGGGGGAGAAGAACGTTCTACAAGAGGCGACTAACCGACTTAGTACTCAAGTGCGGGAGGCGAAGGCGGAGTCCAATCGAGTTGCTGAACTACAAGCCGCCGGTCAGAAATCGCGCGCAGATGTCCAAGGAGTGCGTCTTGACTTTATTGCTATGACTGATGTTGATGAATCAAATGACAGGATCTCGAAAATGCGAAGCGGACGATTGCTGAACTTGAAGAAGATCTCAAATCTGAACGGGCACGGCTCCGGTCCATGCTGACAGAGCAGAGCCGGATCGCAAGGGAGAAGGAAGACATCCTACACCAGTTGCAAAGGACGGAATCCGTAGGCCTGATTACTTGCTTTCTCGCGCTGATCTCTTACCAGTTCCTAGGACATGGATGGTGTCAAAGAGCAATTGCAGAAATGCAAGAAGGAGAATCATGACATGGAGAATGAGCTCCGAGGTGAGCTCACATTTGTACCCATGCCAAACTCCGAATAACATGCATCTAGTGAACATCAATGCTGAACAAAAGGCGCGACTCCTGGAAGCTCGGGTAGCCGAGAACACAGATGTCATGGAACAACTTCGCGAGGAGCGTTCTCTATTGGTGGCTGATCATAAAGACTTGCAGAAACGCTACGCCGAAATCTCCGAGGTTAGTCTCCTCATTCATTATGAAGACGAAAAGCGTGCTCACTATCTCCCATATCTAGCATGCGAACCGCCTTCGGGAAGAATATGCAGCCTCCCAGACATCACATGACAACCGTCGACACCAGCTGGACCTTCATTTGAACGAGATTGACGAACTCCGCAAAGCATTATCTGAGCAGGCTGAAGAACTTCATCGTACCGAAGCGGAGAAGAACAGGATAACCGCGGAGCGCTCTGACGTTGCCCGTACAGTGGCGACATTGGAGGCTGACCTCCATCGCGTGCGCAAAGACGCTGAAGCTTTTGGTCGGGATCTCAAGCTGCTTCGTTCTGAGAAAGAGAGGATGGAGGCCAAGCAGCGGGAAGAGTTGTCTAAGGCTGAGAGGACGAAGAAACAGGCACAGGCACAGATCCGGCTCCTGAACGAGCAGCTTGAAGGCCAACGGGCGAAGACACTCAGAGCAATGGAGCAGTTGGAGCAGCACATCTGTGCCATGTGAGTCCACGGTGTTCTGACTAGGTCGCAACAATGATCTGACTGACATATTTGCAGGGACGAGAACCAGCTGTCTGCGATGAAACTCCAGCACAACAAGGAGTGTAAGGGTCTCGTCGTCCAGATTCGCTATCTCAAGGCCAAGTTCACGAGGGAGTCATCCTTGCGCTTCGCATTGGTGTATCAAAAGGACTACCTTCTTATTTTGCTGGCCCAGCTCCAGAACACGTCAGTTGAATTTCCTTTTTGACGGAGATCTCATTCTAATCAGCCAACAGCGAGCAAACTATGTTTGCAGCCATCGCGAAGATTGGATTCCCTATCCGCCCTACCGTTCAGGCCAAGAAGGGGCGTCGGTTGAAGAGCGTGGCGACTTTGATTATCTTTGTCCACCGTCTCAGGTATGTGTTACACCGACTCTGAGAATCTTTCTCGTGCTGACACACCCTTGCAGGACTGCAAGCGAATTCTGGAGGACACAGTGCGCGTCAAAGCCTGCAATCGCAGCTGCATTACAAGACGTAAGGCGCAAAAGAGTTCACGCCTCCTAAGTTGTTATGTTACGAACTAGATGCGTTTATGTTAGATCAATTTGTAAAATAGCATTCTCACGGGAAATACCTTGCCATGACCACTGTGCCATTGTCAAAGTTCCTAGGTCTACCGTAGACGCCGTTTGGGGTCTGACAAGACGCGCACTGCATCTTTGGAAAAGACATATGATAGGCCACTCCAGATAGTAGTCGTCCCTACAATCCATCTGATGACGTTTTAGTCAGATTAACGGTAGACATGGAGAGAATGAGGCTGACTGAAGGCCTTGAAGTGTGACCCCCAGATCGAAAGGAAGAAGTGGACTAATGGTTGTAGCGCCCATCAAGAGGAGCTGAAGTGCCGTGTTGATCTTTAGAGGGATAACTAAGAGAAGGACAGAAGGGAGACCAGGGGCGAGTTTACCTTGCTGATATTGGTAGGCTTGACTTCTGCAGAAGGTATGGAAAAGTCCCAATAGCGAGAAAATGTTTTCTGCGTGAAAAAAAAAACCAGGTCAGTTGCTGCATATTATAGCCAGAGAAGCGCATGCCGGATGTGGAAGGGATGTATAACGGATGTAAAGAGCTGACAGACTAAGGAGAACGTCCCGTCCCAAGATTATCACAGCAACGGGAACTAGAAAAGGTCAAAGGTAATGCAACATGAGAAGCTGAAGAAACATACTTGGTAGCATCCCCTTCATAGCCAACGTCACCGTCAAAGTCGTCATCAATATCTTGTCTGCAGCAGGGTCTAGAATAGTCCCAAGCACAGAGCTCATGTTGAAGCGTCGAGCAAGATATCCATCAGCCTTTTAGCTCATAAATGAGTTCACCGAAATGACATTTTGAGAGGTGCAGACCAGATCGGTAAGGCCGGCGTAGACCAGCAGGGATGTGGCCACATGGAAGTTCCCTTCGATTATAAAGTATCCCAAAGCTGGACATGCTAGTATTCTAGAAACAGTTAAGAGGTTTGGAATGGTGTATATGTTTTCATGGTTTGTCTTTCGAGCCCAGTTCCGTGCAGGTTTGATGGGTGGCTGAGACGAGAATTGCCGCAACGCGAAGGGGATTACGCAAGAAATAGACTGAAAAGAGGGTCGTACATGTTTTGCATGAAGGCCGATGAGATTATACCGGTGAAAGAGGTGAGACCTGGAAGCATGCAAAATTGAGGACATGTTGGCTGCAGAATGGTCGCGATTACGCAGACACGGTCTCGTGACCCCGGATGACAACGGACCGCGACTTTGAGAATCAGATGTGGCGTCGACGGTGAGCAAATAGAAATTTCACGCAAGACAAGAAGTCGCGGTACATAGCTATACAGGAGTTATACGCATTTCAAGAACCAAAAATTAAGTCTGGAATCGAAAGTTTGGATGAAGGAACCCTAGCTGCGCAATCTCCTCCGCCGTTTTCTTCTCCAGCCTATAGTCTCTTTCCCCACGTTGCCGTTTCGCGTTCTCCCAACGAACATAGATCGATAATAAAATGATCAGGGCACATGCCATAGTACTCGTTGCGACATTGAGGGTATTTCCTTTACGGAAATCGGGCGCGTCCGTAGGAAGATACGTCCAGACCGCGATAATCGATCCGAGCCCTCCGATGCTAGGGAGAATAGCAGTCGTAACGGCTCGCACGGTGTCTGGCGCGGAATTGTCCGTTGCCCATGCTACGAGAAGAGGTACGGATGGACTACCTCCCATGACCACCAGGAAGCACGCCGCATATCTCGCCTGCGAATTCTTAGTGCTAATGGCAATGCCATATCCAACCACCTGTAGAATGACAGAAACGAAGATCGGAGGGGCTCTCTGCCGTGTTCGGAAGCTGTAGAACGTGCACGATAATGCCCACACGGCTCCGACGAGGTATGGCGGGACTGTACGGAGCTGCGATTCCACAGTGGCTGTAGGATTCCAGTGTTACTATCAAAAATCAACAGCGGCAGATACCATGAACATACTGAAATTCCCGACTAAACACTCATGATGATCAGACATAAGAAGAAACTGATTGATATCTTGCACTTACGGGTACGGACAACAGTCGGCATGAACAGACTTAATCCTTGGAACGAGATATTGATGAACAGATACCCGAAGGAACAAATGATGCTCTAATAGAGAGAAGATAAGCGCCGTACCTCTTCATTATGTACTTGGAACGCATAAATCACTTACGTTCACATTGAAAGACCGTCTTATCAGTTTTATGCTAGTCCGCTCCTTTCGACCACTGGTGCTGACAACTTGATCGGCATCGATTCTTGCAATAGCAAGAGCCCTCTCATCAGCGCTTAACATCCGGCTACGTTCAGGGTCGGTGGGGACAATTATGAAGCAGAGAAGGCCAATGCCAGTCGTGATTATGCCTGCAAAGGTCATAAGCTTCATCGAAGGATAGGCAGGAAATTACATACCTTCAATGAAGAAGATCTTGCGCCAGGACTTGATCATCCCAATATCTCCGACTGACAATAATCCCGATGCCAGGAGGCCGCCGACTAACAACCACATCAGCCTCAGCACCTTGTCGTTTGAGGAAACCACGTACATGCTCCTGCTAGAGGCGGTGATAGTCCGAAGAAAACGCCCACTCAGAGAACAAGTTCCGAGCGACGATAGTACTTGAGGCACTATTATGCCTTTGCGAAGTGGGGAACATGACGAATACACGCACCCTCGACATGATATAGACCAAGCCAGACTATCAATCCTAATCAGCCCGATCGTAGAGGAGTACGATCTCGAATTTCTTACCAAGGTACCACCCTCGGCTAATCCAAGGAAGACTCTTGTGACAACCAATGCTCCAAATGAGTGTACAAATGCAGTACCGAGAGCAACGACTCCGAATCCAACTACCATGGCTGCCAGCCACATCGATCCGAAATGTTTCAAAAGTAAATTGGATGGGATCTCCGAGATAATAAACTGAGAGACAGCTATACTCAGTAGATTGGGACACTCGGAAGAAACAACAGCTTACGCAGATGTAGAAGATAGTGAGAGCAATGTTGTAATCGAATCCTTCCATATGAAGGTCCTGTTCGATTCCTATTGATAAAATAGCAGCACCTACTGAGTGTCTTCGCTTCTACAAGAGGCAATCCAAATGAATTGTCTACCTGCAATCTTTGCGTTCCCTGGGAAGTTACATTCTAAATAAGCGATCGGAGCTACTCAATGATGAAGAAAAGACGTGCCGCACCTATGGCCGTTCTGCCAGTGATAAATGAAATTCAGCAGGCGAAAAGAATAGTGCCATAGGCAAGGAGAGTACCTGTCGATGAAGTTTGTACAATCTGACACGAATAACTTCAGTAAGGGCTTGGGTCAAATTATCGTTCGAATTCGCTCACATATCAAAGTGAACAGAGGAAGCAATCGCAAATCCAACTTCCTCACAAGCTTTCTTTCCGCCTCCGGATCGATACCATCGCTACGCCCACCCTCGTAGTCCTGAGAAGCATTGATAGAAATCTTCTCGTCGGTGGCGGAGTCCACGACCTCGGAACGCGTTTCGACGGCCACTTTGTCTGACATGGTTGTGGAATGGATACAAGAGAGATAGTAGCGGGGAGCCAAGAAATCTCATTTTTAAGAGGCGACCTCGTGTTAAAGTACTCACAAAGAAGTCATTAAACAGCACAGGCATTCTTTTTAGCGAGCCGCTCACACATGATCAAAAACCAGTTGGAAACTAGCGACATTTGGTAAGAAGGTAGCCATGGTGTTCCCACATGATGGAACACCCTTAGGAATGTTATTACTCCCGAACAACTTGATAGAGGCGTGAAATCGAAAAAGTGATATGTAGACGAGTAGAAACGAGTGCGCAAACTCAGAGGAGGTTGTTTTCTTGTATTTGTTCCCGATACAATTCGGCCCGCCAGCGGCGCACCGACACTTTAACCAGCTTCAACTTGAACCAGAACCACTGTCAGCCTCTTCCAAGCCTCTTCTACAGCCCGCGACCATCGGGCGCGTCAGGCCCTTTTCCGCTCATCTTGTGATCTTTAGGAACCGGAAGCAAATCCCGTGCGCTTGATCACCTCCAACCACCATTCTATATTGGTGGGCGCTGTCTGGCATATGACCATCTGTGTCTTCTTATTGTCAATTGCAAGGCACATCATTGGTACACCGCACAAATACTACAAGTACAACGCGAGGAGGGGTGATTCGAGTTCAAACTACAAAAATGAATGTGTACAAAAAATTACATGTCGACCAAGAAACGGCCGGTTTGGATATCCAATGCTTGTATGTGTACGTCTCGTATTGTTCATCTCAAGACCCGATAATAAAAAGAAATGCAGGGGAATAAATAGGTGTGTATGTTTCAAACGATCGAAGCAGAATGCTTGCGAGGAGATCTACGGCGGATGGTAGACTGTTCGGGTATACGTGACGGTACTGGCGACGCAGATGGAGAAGGCGTCGACATCCTTCTTCGTTTCGTCGCTGGCTCTTCCAGAGTAGCAATCTCCTGGCTGGTAAGCCATCCGAAATGCGGAGGACACGAGAAACTTGGCGAGTTTAGGGTATGCAGCATGTTCTCGTGGGGGATGCTTATAGAAGGGAATTCCGCTGTCAGAATATGAGGTGACCCCACGGACGACGAAGACGCAGACGATGGCGAGAATTGTGCAAAAGATCTAGATCATCCAATCCAGTTAGATCCTGAACCGCACCGAAGACGGCAACGTACTGTTCTGCTTCCGCCTTCCTTTTCAGCACACTTATCTGTCTTTCCATCTCGTCTTTCTCCATCTTCATCTTGGCAGCCTGATCGCGAGCAGACCGCGCGAGAGCCAGGAGACCCAACGTTGCAGCCGCATGCACTTCTGCACGTTTCCTCCATAGGCCGCAGTTCACCCGCAAAGCATTGTTCTCTGCTGAGAGCCGGGCACATTCAGAGAGGGCAGCCTCTTTTGGCATTGTCTTGTCGACATGGGGGTTGATCTCGTCTAGATATAGACGTCGGATACTGGGGATGACGTGTGGCCGGAGGTGAGCTGGGACGAGGGAGGGGTCAATGTTGACTGGAAATGATGGTCAGGTCTGATTGAAGTGGCGTGGAGAGCGAGGTCGAGTCTCACCTACAGAGTACGAGCTCCGACAAGTTGGGCAGTAGTGGACCACTGAGTATGGTTTGATGGCGTTCACGGCTCGAATGATACATTCGTTGCAGAATATGTGCCCTGACGGAATCATGAGCCAAGCTCTGAAGGATGTAAACGATGGACGCACCGCACGGCAAGCAGACCGGTAGTTTTAAATCTTCTATACAGATGCTACAAAGGGCCATTGGTCTACTCTGGAGGGATACTCAAGTAGACGATATGTGCACGCTGATGGTTCAGTGAAAAGAAGTGTGAAGGGAACAGCCGGCGGACTTGGGATTTATACGTCCGAACTATTATCATCCAAACAACGGATAGAGCAGGCAGAGAAGGATTCCGACCGCCACCGAACATCGTATGCTCTGTTGCTGAGGCGTCGGTCTGGAGCCTACGCCGAGATGGGTTATTACGCTGTGCCCGGGACACACTCGCCTGGCCATCGACTGGCTAGATGCATCTATGAAAGAGATCTCGGCATCGGTTCTAGTCCGTTTATCTACTTACAGGGACTCAGAAAGCGTCATGTTGACAACCAAATGCACCATATAGAGTAAGAAAAAGTCGTGGAAAATGGAGATGATGATGCTTGCGTCAAGGACTCAGAAGGTCATATACAAATTGGGAACCATTTCACTGATCGGGGAGGCGGAACTACTAGTACTAGCGTTCACGCGCTCCGGTTACTACAATCCAATACACTCCGAGTCTTCCTCCGTTCGCTCTTAACCCATGAGACGGATGTCAAGAAGGAAAGTTAGCCTCCAGCGAGTCACAAGAATGATGGAAGGCAATTCACAACTGCTGTCTGGAGTACCAGCGGCCCCTTCGTCCGAGTCGTTGAACTATTATCCCCCTTCAGCCCGGCGCATCTCCGCCTAGAGATCGGCCCCATAAAAGAATTCGTTTACAATACCCCTGCAGTCGCAACTTCTCGTCGCGACTTCTCGCAAGTATTATGCCCCCGAGGCGAGGAATTGAAAGTGTTCCGGGTCCTTCACTACGTTAACGGATCTCACGAGAGGTCTCGCGATCACCGAGCGCGCCAGGGGCCGGAGTTTACAGTCAAATTGACTGTAAAGTGGCCCCAATTACACGATGATCGCGTAGCCGAGCTCCAAAGTGGCTTGAAGGTACTTGAACAGAAACTTCATTGAATTTGAAGTCCATCGGAGTTGCATCGGCTTTCCATTGCTTTACGACACGTGTCACATGATTGATAAATAAGAGTATACAATTGTCATCGCGTCACACCAGTGCCATCATCATCAACAAAGAGGAATTATGGCGAATCCTATCCCAGAGCTTCAAGTTCTCAAGGACATAGCAAGAAAGATTGTACTTGACGCTAAGAGGGCAGGAACCCTCTCGTTCGTTCATTTATTCTCGCTGCCTACACGGGGTTGTGACGTGTCGTTCAAATCACAGGAAGCTCACACCACACCTTGTGAGGCAAAAGCTTGAGGGCCAGTTTGACCTGGAAGAAGGCTCATTGGACGCGAAGTCATACAAGAAACCGATTAAGGACGCGATTACTGCAGCAGCGGTGTGTGTTTCCCCTAAAGAAAAGACTTGCTGAGGGCTGGGTTGCTGAAAACCGACGTCGCAGAGCGAACAGATTACCGCGGAAGATAAAGAAGAGGCACCTCCAGATGTGGTACTAGAAGAGCCGGCAAAATCTTCTGCAAAGAAGCGGAAATCTACTGATGCAGTAAGTCACTCGCGCCAGTTAGTCTACAAAGTCCTTACACGCTGTCGCCGCGTAGACGTCAGACCTTGACAATGAAGAAACCCCATCCTCTTCCAAACCAAAGCCTAAGAAACGTAAATCAGAGACAACATCGACCACTACCAAGCGCACAAAGAAAGAATCTCAGGTCTTCAAATCCGCTGTAGGTCTCCTCCACGGCTTCCCATTCTACGGCCCGAGCTTATCGATCGAACCTGTTGCTGATCGTGCTCTCTTAGAGTGTTGTAGCGTCATCGGACGATGATTCTGCGGAATTACCGAAGAACAAACCCGTGTCTAAATCTAAGGTAAAGTACCCCTCTTTTGCAGTTAGGACATTAGTTGTATTTACGAAGCGGTGTAATCAGCCAGCGGTAGGTTCTCCGCTCAAGAAATCTCTCCAGGTTGTGAACGGTGGAGTGAGTGAATCGTTTGCATGTCTGGTGTGTTGGTCCTGACATGAGCCACTTGGATTACAGGACGACTCTGAAGAATCTGATGGAGAGGACGCTGTCAAAAAGACGACATCGATGAAGTCCAAGGTTGGTCGTACTGATTCAATGAAAGCTCCTCTTTTTAATGCTTTCCAAGAAATCCGTGAAAGAAGACGCAGTGGTTAGCAACCTTATGATAGCTGCTATATGCAACTCCTGAATCAAATCAGAAAAGCGAATCCGAAATGTCTATCCTTGATGATGATCCACCCCCGAAACGAAAGCGCAAGTCCAAAGCGTCTTCGTCAGAAGGAAAGGTGGCACGT
>RZIO01000009.1:1856835-1883583 GCA_004338095.1 Gloeostereum incarnatum
TGCCTATATTGCATTTCACTGACAGTCTGAGTATGAAGAGAGGGCCATTCCTGGCAAATACAAGTCCCCAGCTGGCCATCACTGAAAATATATGTATTGGATATATATGTAACAGATGAAGCCCCACCCGCCGCCCCAAGGCTAGACACAAACTTGAAAGCCAGAACACCACAATTGGAAAACAAATAGAAGTAAATACACTGGCAATGACAACTTAGTGCAGAGTTTGAAGAAGACAATGCAGCAATAGATATCAGAATCTCTCCAAAGGTAGAGTAATGAGTCCTATCCTTCGTTAAAACTCAGGGGACTCGTAAAGTAGATGAAGAAGAAAATAAGCACGTCGGTCACTCGTGACCGTGACATCTGGTTTACTGTGCACGTGGACCTGGCACAGCTTGATCGCCGAAATGTTTCGTGGCAGAGCCAACAGCGACGAGCTCGGACTTGAGCGATTCTCCTTCTTGCTTTTACACACAGCACCTTCGCGAGAAGTGCACACAAATATTTGACTCTACAGGATACCGACTAGAAATCAGACTCTCTTGATGGTCTAAAGTTGACTTTATGGACCAAACTTCGCTCCTTTGGGGGGGAACAGCACTTGTCGCTGCTGGAATTTTGATTGTACGTGGAAAATTGTTCGATTGATTAGCGCGCAGGTGGCTCTACGGAAGGTTCTTTATCCCTGGTGAAATATTTGAACCCTCCGACAAGCTACGATGTCATCTCTCGTGATGAACACCCATTTCATCCTTGTTCTTCGAGCTGTGGGTTACACCTATCTTAGATGTAAACGCCACGGCGAAGACGACAACCCTTGGGTCCGGGCTACATCAGCCCTCATACTGATATCATTTCCCCTTTTTCTCTCCTTCTTAAAGTTCTGTCAAACTAATTATCATGCATGAACAGCTTTACGCCCTCCTCATACTTTGGTCTCCCGCAGCAATAGTCACACACGACTCCGAAAAGCTCTACCTCTCCCATGCGTCCCCAAAGACTCCGCAGCCGTTATCTCGGCTTGAAAACCCCAGTACAGTTGACCTTACGGTAGTGATACCGGCGTACAATGAGACAGAACGGCTACCTGCGATGCTTGCATCCACGATCGACCACCTTACCTCGAAAAAGCATTCTTACGAGATCCTCATCGTTGACGATGGATCGACAGATGACACGTTTCATGAGAGTCTCAAGCTCGCTGCCAAGTACTCTAATTCTGATATCAAGGCTGTCAAGCTGGAGAAGAATCTGGGTAAGGGAGGAGCCGTCCGGCATGGGATGCTGTACTCTAGTGGGGAGAGGCTGCTTATGGTCGACGCGGACGGGGCGAGCCGCTTCAATGATCTAGAGCTACTATGGGATGCGATGGACAAGATCGCTCCAGACAACGCCGCCGGTGTCGTTGTAGGGAGTCGAGCACACCTCGTCAAGACGGATGCTGTCGTCAAGGTGTCATCTTTTTCTTCCCCATATCCCTTTTCATGTCACTGATCCCTCTTCATGTAAATAGCGTTCCCTTCTTCGAAATATCCTCATGTACGGCCTACACACCATCCTCCGCATCGTCGGCGTTGGACACATCCGAGACACCCAATGCGGGTTCAAGCTCTTCTCCCGTTCTGCAGCGCAGCAGATTTTCCCTGCACAGCACCTCCCGACGTGGATATTCGACGTCGAGCTTCTCTTACTTGCTAAGCAGCTCCGTATACCCGTCGCAGAGGTCCCTATAGAATGGCATGAGGTGCCGGGGAGCAAGCTCAATGTAGTGACCGCTTCATTACAGATGCTCAGGGACCTGCTCATCGTAAGAGCAAATCACTTGACAGGGAGGTGGAAGGCGAAGTGGAAGACAGAGTAGGAGGAGAGCATAGATTGTTATTGTACATTTCTGGGTAGGTACATGATGAAGGTACATGCTTGGCATAATGTCTTGCATGTATATGGACGCAAGAAGAGTCTGAGGTAAGTAAACAACAAAGCGAAGAAAGAACAGAAAGGTGCTACACTCTGGCACGGAGAGCGCACTGGATGTCTTCAAAATTCTGAGTCAGATTCCTATCGGCATCGTTTGGATGCACTGGTTTGCGCAGCAGCCTCAGCCTCTGCTTAGGTGGTGCCACTGGGTTAGGATCTGACGTCCGACTCGAGCTAGAAGCCACATATTCGGCAAAGACATTAGAGAATCTTGGAGGAGGGTCAACATCTAGTCGTCTCCGTATCGCAGGTGGTCGCGGCGAGTCCACATCGAGTCGGAGAGAGTCGTCGGAAGGGTTTGAACGCTTCTTCAACTCCCGCGGCGGAGCGAACGAGTCTCTGCTATGCTTCGTCTTCGTCTTTTCTTGAGTTTTTCTGTTGAGCGAGAGGGGGCAGGTTACCGTGGATAGACGAGATAAGGAAAGGTCGAAAGGACTTACTGGATTTCAAGCTTATAGCACCTCTTCATATTATCGTACTTCTGTTTCAAACCCCTATACTCTACCTTTGAATCATCAACGACCTCCTCAAGTGCTTCGTTCTGCGCTCGAAGAGTGGCAATCTCGTTTCGGGCAGCTCTCTCGCCTTCGGCATGAGCACGGGCGTTGTTCATGTGTCGCTCACAGTTCCGCATGAGGATCTCTTGGTCGCGTTCGAGGGCCTTGACTCTGTCTTTCATTTCTTCTAGTTTCGCATGGAGGTTGGTTTCCTCGGGCGTCGCGTCGAAGTATACGCGACGGATGCTGGGTGTGATGTAACGGTGGAATTTTTGCGGGAGGCATGTCAGCTAGAAAGATGGAGGATGAAGGGGAATAAGATAATGTTCATGGATTAGATATACAAAGCAGTACCTCCGGAGTTACTACAGAATAGTGGGACATTCAGCAAGGGGGACTTCTCAAGTCAAGGAGTGGTCAGTGCTCACCAACAGGGAATTCAGCACGGCAGGTAGGACAGGTGGAGACAAACCCGTCGGTAGATCTTCCTATACAGTTGTTGATACATTTAAGACAATAAACATGGCCTGTTTTTGGCGCGTCAGACGCGTCGAGTTTGTTAACTACTTTCTTCAATTTGAACGCACCGCAGGGAATAGATGCAGGGTCCTGGAAGGGAGAAAGGCAGATGTTGCAGGATCCAGTCATGATAGAGAGTCAGAAGAGAGTAGTAGGAGGGTTGTCTTGAGATGAGATTCGTCGTTCAACGACACTGGTGGCTGTTAAGGGTAAGTATAGTCGTTGAGTGTGACTCCCGTGACGGGAAATGCGCCACTGTGGCGGATGGCCTTTTTGGTAAAGTTTGTTGTCTGTTCATGATCATCATGACTTCCTCTCGAAATATTGCGCCTCGCCGTGTGGTCTGCGCCTTCACCATTAGAGACAGTGGTGTTTCACGCTAGTCATCGTTCTGTCAAGGCCTGACTTGAACTGGACTTGAACTTTGTCATGCCCTGTCATGTCTTCACTCGGCTACTCGACTTGGAAGGCCTCGCGCGAGAACAGATGCGCTTGTGTCATGACCGCCCAGGAACCTTCACTGGACTTCCGACTCATTCACTGCCCTGTGCGCTCGTTCCACTCTGTTCCCCTTGACCCTGAAACCAGTTGTCACGGTGTACTCGGACATTACATGCCCTAACTCATCTCTCACTACTAGATAAGAAAGCTTCTTCTGGCCTGAACAATCTTTACACGAACTCTTGCACATATCATGGCCGACGCGTGGACTCTTACAGACGTGCGGATGCTTCTTCGGGTGCACGGGGAGTTCTTCATGAAAACGGGATTAGCGTTGGCATCTGAAGCTATCTTTTGGGGTAAGATCGATATTCTCTTCTTGCAAATCTTTCTGAATTCATTGGTAGGTAGGTATCTATCTGATCGTCGTGATATTTGCGGTCTACAGTCAATGGTCAGTACCAATCTCTCTCTCTTCTTCTTTCTTCGCATGGATTCGTGTTACTAGTACTCGAGAAGGCCTCCCCAAGTCTCGCGCCGAATCATTATGCTCTTCGTCATGCTGATCATGTTTGGGATGTCCACCTCTCTCTTCGCACTGGACACATACGGATACGTCGCTTACATCAAAGGGAATTTCCTCTAGATCTTCGGAGAAGAGTTATCCATCGAGCAACAGTACATGAACACCCAGCTCAGCTTTGTAAAGTCCGACTTTGCAGGGCTAGTCATATTCTCTTGCGAAGTGAGTGATTTTAACAGGCACATTTGGTCCCTCCTTACTTGCCCGGTAGTTTTGCTTGGAGACGCGGTGATCATATGAAGGACGTGGGCGCTTTGGCCTGAAAGGCGGTCCGTGATGATTATTCCACTGGTTTTGTGGATCAGCTCTTTTGGTACAATCGTCTCACATAGCTGATCTTTTTAAACGCTGGTTGACTGAGCCATCTCTCGACGCAGGCACCTTTGCAGCGACCTTTGTCTCTTTTGCGAAACTCGGAATCGACGCCGGTGGATCAAACGCAGAGCGTTTCCAACACTTCATGATTGCCTGCTGGGTGCTCTCGATCGTGACAAACGTCATGGCGACATCGTTGATTGGGTACAAGGCTTGGCTCGTCCCCCTCCTCTCCACTAAGTTATATTAGGGGGGTGGTGTCACACAGGCAGCATAGACAGGTTATCAAAGATGCATTTGGCGCATCTGCGAAGACAACGAAAGTAGAAAGATTTTTTTTTCTCTTGGTCTAATCTGGGTTTATATATTTGGTTGTATGGGTACGTTGACATTTGCCTCTGGAAGTATCAATCTCGTATCTTATGGCCACGCTATATACTTGCAGGAAGTTCAAACAAAGAACTTTGCCATCTACGACTATGGTCCCGCATTCATCGTGGCAGTTACGATCGCACTGGTTGGGAACCAGGTCGTCGTGAGTCTTCCCGTCCTCCACACATACTGTCAAACGAGGCACTCGTGTAGACCCTAGGGACTATATCCCACACTTATCATTGTCATTGTTGATCTCCAACGAACGATATGGGACACTCCTGCTGTCGTTGGTGGTACCATTATGACCATTATTCACTTTGCCTCGGGTGGTGGATCACGTCTGGGAGTCAGCACTGGCCATGCCAGGCATTCTATCGAACTGACTGATACCGAATGTTTGGGGCCGTTGTTAGGGGCTTCCTCCGAGGCTATGTCCACCGCTGCTAGTGAGCAAGCGACAAAGGAGAAGTTGGTGTGAACTGGATTGTGTGGCTCAGGGTGGCCTGATAGTTTGAATTTGATTGTATTCATGTTTCTGATTTCTTGTAACAAGACCTATAATTAATTATACTCTATCATCTATTATCTGTTCAGAAACTAATCTTCGAAGTTCGTACTTGACACAAAATCCTCATTGTGGCGTTGATGACCCTGCTAAGCGCTGATCCATGATGGATGTCGTAAGACCGCGTCTTCTCCGTCCACTGTCCACAACCCAACCGTTCCGGTCAACAAGCTGACTGAGCTATCTACATGAATTGCTATCCGCTTTATGAACACTCTCTTCGGTCTCACCCCAAAAGACTGAAGCCGCATAATGATATGCATTCCCGAGTAGATCCAGGAGTTGACGATATCAACGCCATCATATTCATGTCACGATTATGAATGCATTCCCCAGCGGTGCAAGCACTCCGTAACAACTCGAGATAAGGAAAAGGGGATGCTCGGACTCTGGAGCCATTCTAGAAAAAGGTTCCCGCTTGGAAAGCTGCTCTTTCCCATACCACCATGGCTACATGGGGTGCGTCTCAGATCGCCTTGCTTCGAGGGATTGGTGAGTACATGATGGCTAAGGGAGTGGCCATTCTGTGTGAGGCTACATTTTGGGGTACGTCCCTCTTCGATCTGCGTATTTGCATAGTATTTTGAGAGGGATTTGCCGCAGGGATATATCTTATCCTGATCATTTATGCGATGTATACTCAAGGGTAGGGGTCGCTTTTATTATCCACCTTCTCATCCCTCCCTCGCACTCACGGAGGCGTCTTACTCAGCCGTCAAGACATCTCCAGCCGTGCCAGATATGTCATGTTGACCGTCTCGCTCATCATGTTTGCAATGTCAACTACCCTATTCGCTTTGGATATCCTTGAATATGCGTTGGTCATTAACGGTGCTCTCCTGACAATTCCTTCCGAGGGTCGGACACCAGAGGACCAGTATCGGGCCGCGAGGACGGGGAACGGGAGCTCAGACTTTGCGGGTCTTATCATATTCTCTTTAGAGGTATGGACGTGTGGTCTTGCTTTCGACTGATACTCCCAGGCTGACAAGGAATAACACTTGCAGTTCCTTCTTGGTGATGCTGTTGTCATATGGAGAACTTGGGCCGTCTGGCAGGACCGCCGACGGGTCATC
Source organism: Gloeostereum incarnatum (assembly GCA_004338095.1). Taxonomy (NCBI): domain Eukaryota; kingdom Fungi; phylum Basidiomycota; class Agaricomycetes; order Agaricales; family Cyphellaceae; genus Gloeostereum; species Gloeostereum incarnatum. Next base: position 1,863,187 of record RZIO01000009.1, read on the forward strand.
ATACTCCCCATGATGCTCTGGGTGGGATCCTTTGGTGAGCCCTAATCTCCCGCTTGATCATGACACACGACATTAGACGTACGCGTCTCTATCAGGTACATTCGTGGGTACATTCGTCGTGTTTGCTCGCCTGGGCATCGAACACGGAGAGGCTAATCTTCCCGCGTTCGAAAACATGCTTCTTGCAAGCTGGGTTCTCTCAATGGCGACAAACGCCGTTGCTACCACGTTGATTGGGTATAAGGCGTGGTATGTAATTTCATTGATACGCTTTCGAATGACGTCTGACCAAGTTACATACGTAGGATACATCGACAGGTAATCAAAGCCTCACTTGGCTCATCATTGAAAGCGTCCAGGGTCGAACGTATCCTCGCGTTGCTTGTAGAATCAGGCTTCATCTACCTTGTCTTATGGGTATGCGCGTGCTCCTAGGCTCTTCCTCGCTGACCTCACACCTATCAACTTAGGCCATCCAAACCATGAACTTTGCCCACTTCACTTACAGCCCTGCTCTCGTCGTGTCCCTCACGGCAGCTCTCATTGGCAATCAGACTGTGGTAGGTAAAACTCCTTACCTAAACAGAAAACACACCTAAGCTTGCAACAGGGCCTTTATCCGACACTCATCCTGGTCATTGTCAACATGCAACGAACTATATGGGATTCACCAGAAGTGTCAGCTGCAGTCGCCAGCGCGATACGGTTCGCAAATAACGATGAGACGGAGATGAGCGGGGCGACGAGCACACAAGTTACGAGTGATGTGCTCTTTTTGGGACCCGTGAATACTACGTCTGTCAAAAGTATCAGTCGAGAAAAAGTTTTTTAGATCCGCGAGAACACGTCGCATTGTTGCATGATATTAGAGACGCATCGAGTGACTATGTTGACAAAAAGCCAACCCAGGATGAGACATAGTGTTGTGATATAAAACAACATATAGAAATGCGGTGTATAATGGTAAGGGAGTGTGAGTATAACTGTGCGTGGGGGTATCCGAAAGAATGAAAGGAAAAAAGAGAGGGGAAGCAGAGAAGGCAAACATCCAGATCATGGCGGAGGTGGAGGTGACGGTGCTCGGCCAGCGTTCCGCATCAGCCTCCTTAGACGGGCCAGCTCGCCAGCCACTTCCCTAGAAAAGATGTCGGTTAGAAAAGTAGGAAAGCAACGAGGGCAGACACGTACTTGGCCATCTCGAGGGCGTCGTCACTATCCTTCGCGCTCCTCCCAATCTCCTTCTTTAAGCCCTCGATCTCATCTAACCAGGAAACCTCTACCTCTTTTCCGACTCGCCGGTCCTCCTCCTTCAGCGTCTTGACTTCATCCTGAATTTTCCTGGAGGCCTTGACCTCCTCTACCAGCAGACGATACTTTTTCCCCACGTCTTCTGCCTCCTTCTTCCACCGCTCTTCTCTCTTCTTCATCTCATCCCGTAGAGTTTGCGTATCCTGCTGCCACGACTCCGCCATGCTCTTAATGCTATCTCGCAGAACCAAGTACTCTCGTTCCGACTTTTGGGATAACGCGGTAGATTCTGTGAGAGCAGTCTCCATCTCCCGCATCGCCTTCTTTGTTGTGGATGTTTCGGTCTTCAGTTGAGATTTGAGCGTTGCGGCTTCGGTTTCGGCTTTTCGCGCCCGTTCCAAGACCTCATGAGGCTGTGAGCACTGACGCTCAGGAGATCCTACGGAAAAGACCGCACCTCTTGCAACAATCGCTCCTTCCGCGCCACCACATTGTTCAGTCCTTCGTTCTCCAACCTCAACCTCTCCCTCCCCTCCTTGAGGTCCTCCGTCTGCCGCGTGAGTTGTGCAACGCTCCTCTGAGAGAGACGTAACTGCGCTTTTGTGTTCTCCAGCGCGTGGCGGGCGTTACTAACGTAGGTCTGAAGATCGGCCAGCACTTTAGTCGTACCCCCGGGCGTGAGAGAGACTCTCTTGTTTGGTGATGGCGGTTGGATTCCGGAAGAGGAAGATGTTGGTGATGAGAGATCAGCGTCGATGGATGGTGGAGCGAGCCTTGCGGAGGACGATCGCAGTAGCGACTGTCCTTGGCCTTCATCTGCCAACGCACGAGCGTTGCCTGTCATGTTCAGCTCTTTAATAATTCAGTCAAGCGTATTGATGGGACTGACCGACGGATGACACAGGTATGCCTGTTTGGATGCTTCGTTATGACATAAATCACGATTAAGGGAAGACAACAACGTACGGCTTAATGTTCGAGTCGGACTTGAGTTGCGTTTGTAAGGTGGGCTGGAAGAGATGACGCCGAAAGACATTGGTACACCTTCCTGTATACTGCTGCTTGAATCCTCGGTAATGGTGTCGCGTCGGGGGAGTGGTAGGTTAGAGTCAGGGCCGGCGATGCTTGCCAACACTTCGAAGCTTGATCGTTTATTGATTCTTGGGGAAGATGGTGAAGAGTACGAGGGTGGGGGTGAGCTAGCCAACGAATGCATGTCTGAAAGTATGTCGTTGCTGTAAGGGCGCGGTCCGCGAAGAATGATGTTTTCCAAGTCGTGCACCTGAGCTGTGAAAGATGAGAATCCTGCTGTGAGAAAGGCCAAAAAGACGCGTACCTTGCTGGTGCCGTATAGTATGCTTCAAAGTTGATATCTGATTCCTTACAGAAACTAACAACGAGTATTAGAGCTGGTTCCCTGACGGTTGCAGTATGTATATCGGTTGGAGACGGAATGTATATTTCCTTACCTGGGTCATCCAACGAGACTGAGGGACTGGGCGCTCTCACAGACCTTATGGACGTCCTCGACGAGGATCTAGAAATTGGCCTGTTGTTGTACGGAGAAAGACCTGGTTCACGAGGAGGAGATCCACCGAATGCTGACATATAACCAAGACAAAGAAATTATCAAAAAAGGAATCAATAAATCCGCAACAAATGGATGAAATCGAAAGAAAACAGAGCACCACGAGCGGCTCAGAATGGGCGAGGCGCAGTTGCAGAGGCAAGCTGCCAAAGGATATACTCTTATGTAAGCTGACGTCCCGCTGTCCAAACCTCCATCCCGCCTTTGTGCCACCGCGAACTGTAAATCTCGGTTTTCCCTCGGATCATGGCGTACGTTTTCCTAGCCTGTTCTTGCTGTGGCCTGCACAGCTGCTTGGGAGCGTCTTTGGCAGATTGCCACCACGCATCTCTAGGTTCACAGCGCCACAACTCGAAAAGCATTGCTGCTTCGACTCGATCGGAAGGAGCTGCGTTCCTCTTGACACTTTCCTTATGAATTAACTTCGATAGTTGCACGCATGCTTACCCGGAAATGTGTCAACCTACCCAACTTAGAACTGCTGTGGACCCTAGGCTATCGCTAACCCCTCGACCTGAGCAGCTGTAACGCCGAGTTGTCTCCCCACGAACAGCTGTTTTATCGAAGCATCAGAGTAATTTATCAGGTCGCCCCGACTACGAAATCTCTATGAGTCAAGACTTGTCCTGGGGACCCGGGCCCTACACAATCGGTTGTACCTCAGCTCATCTCACTGTTCAAGCTACATAGGCGGGTACAGTACTGTGACAGTAGGTTCCCAAGTATACACAACTAATGGTCCATGGTTCTTCTCTACACCACCAGGCGCTTGCCAGTATAAAAAGCAGGAGATGCGCAGAATGCAACAGAGAAACTCACTAATATTCGTCTATTCGAGTCACATTTCTTCGGCACGCTGGATACACACTCAGAAATGAATATAAACACCGAAGACGACTTCAGAAGGGTAGGTGAATTTATCATGAGGAACGGGACATCCCTCCTTTCTGAGTCGATATGGTGGGGTATGTAACATCCTTTCTTTCGAAAAACATTGTCGATCAACGGTTGTTGCTTTAGGAATATTTCTGGCCGTTACGATTCTTTCGATGCGAAATCTATAGTACTGCTTTCTGTTTAACGCGATCCTGCCACCCGCTGATCTAGTCCTCTTCAAGCCTCCAGGGATATTGGTCCCCGCCGCGCTGTTTCCTGACCATCACCATTCTCGCCATGTTCATCATGTCCACAACGATTATCTCTCTAGATATCTACGACTTCCTGTATCAAGTCAAAGAGATACTTCTGAGAGATTCGGATCAGAATATAGACGCAAAAGCCCTAGCGGCGATGCCGCCCTTGAGTATTTCTCAATCAGTAGCGTACGCGTTGTTTGCATTTGAGTTCCTCCTTGGAGATGCAGTCGTGATATGGAGGACATGGGTCTTATTTTCAGACCGTCATTGGGCGATGATTTTTCCGTTGGCATTATGGATGGGATCCTTCGGTACGTGTTCTACCTTGGTATCAGCCTCACTGACATAGCTGACGTCCTCCAGCCACACTCATAGCTGAATGTGTCTGCCTCGGCAAAATGGGAGGATACTCCGGTTTCGAGAGAGACGTTCCAGGGAATAAAACCTGTCGAGTGATACAAAATACTAATTTTGCATTATCGCTGGCAGCAAATGCGGTTTCGACGCTGATGATTATAATTGTCACTTGGTCCGTAGTACAACACATTCCGATACCTCGTTGCCCATGGATTCTGACATGCGCTGCAGGCAGTATCGCTCTGTAATCAGGGCGTGTTTAGGCTCAAGTACACCGACTAAAGTGCAACACATCCTCACCTTGCTTATCGAGTCTGGGTTGATTTATCTATTGTTCTGGGCATGTCTATTTTCCTTTCTTCTTTGCATGTTATCGTTGCGCTTATCGTGCGTTTGCGATCAGATCTTTCGTACATCTCTAACTTTCATCGACTTCGGTGATTATGGCCCTGGGTTGATTTTCGCCATGCATGTAGATAGTATTTCCTCGCAGGTCGTCGTGCGTATCTTACGAATCGCTGTTCAGCTGAGCATTGACTAAATTGACTCGTTCTCAAGGGTTTGTATCCCACTTTGATCATCGTTCTTGTTGCGCATCGACGAACGGCTTGGGATGGACCCTCAGTTACAGACCATGTCAGTTCCCTGCAATTTGCCTCTAGAGCACAGGAGAGTACAGCGAGGACCAAAAGTCCTGCTATCGTTCCTCCTAGCACGCAGCGTTCTTCGCTTCGGAGCTCGCATGACTTGCCAGACCCTTGGGTGTTCACAGAAGGCGAGGAGGAAATATGGAGGGTGTGTGAATCGCGGAAATATATCAAAGACACAGAGAGTAGTGTCAGTTCGTGAATGCAAAGAACTAAACATCTAACAGTGTGAGGCTCAGCCAGTTCAAAGTTTGTCCACGTATGGTAAATACTACTCTCATGAATCTGATAAGCCACTTTGAGGCGTCGGTTGGTCTGTGATTCTTGCCTTCACAAGGCGCAATAAAAGGTATTGGAAATTAGATTACGCTGAAAGTACGCTAAAGATCAGCGTATTATCAGAGATTTCTTCGCTGATAATACCCGTTCTTGTGTCTTGTGCTTGATAGAACGGGGTAGCGAAGCGAATGGAATGAAACATTAAAATACTGTAAGCTCAAGAACAATCAATTCGGACAGTTCGGACTCTTCGGGGAGTGTTCTAGGAGATTTGCACCTTCGATGATAGCTTATCATAGATCAGCATCAGCATCTTCAAGCTTGTTGATCTCATGAGTGGGCCATAAGAAGTAACCCGTCGACTGGCCGTCGTTTGTGAACCATAAGAAGTAATCCCGTTATGTGACCGCGACGCTCTGCGCCGCCGCGCGAGCCCGTCACACCGTGCATAAAAGGAGTACTCTTGGCGCAGAAGAGGTATATAGATGCGTGTGAAAGGAGTGGACATGTAAGGTTCAAAATCCTCATTCTGGACCACCGCGACCCCTCAAGATGCGCAAGACACTAGAAGAGGTGTTGAAGAAACGCGACCTACAGCCTGTGGCTAAAGCGGATCTGACCGACAAGGTTGTGATCGTCATTGGCGCAAACACCGGCCTAGGATTCGAGGCCACCAAGCACCTTGCGACGATGAACCCAGGGCGACTTATCCTGGGGTGTCGTAGCCCTTCAAGAGGTGAACAGGCCTTGAAAGGTGAGATCGTCTTTCAAGTAAGTTTGGAAGTGACGGCTGACTAAAAAAAACCAGATTTGAAGGCGACGACGCGCTTTGAGGCTGAGCTGTGGATTATCGACCTTAGCAGCTTTGCGTCTGTCCGCGAGTTCGCTGACAAGGCCATTCGGGAGCTCGACCGCCTCGACATCTTGGTAGAGAACGCCGGAATGTATGTGAACTCGCACGAGGTCACGAACGATGGATGGCAATCGATGTAGGTCTTCTCTTCTTCGCTGATTGGAGCGTGGCTGACTAGTACTGCTGAAAACCAGGATACAAGTCAACAACTTAGGGCCAGAGCTCTTAGCATTGCTGCTACTCCCCAAGATGATTCAAACGAAGGAGAGATTCTACTCTGTTGGCTCCCCAAGGCTGGTGGTCACTTCCAGTGACGTCCACTACTTCACCGAGCTTGATGATGCTTTGATAAACTCGTCTGAGAATATCTACCGCGCAATGTCCACCGAGAAGTTTTGGAACGAGTCTGGCGTGAACAATGCCGGGAATTACGGTATCGGGATGCATCATTACAACGAAGTAAAGCGTAAGTCGAAATTTGTTGCCTCTTTCGTTCAAACACCAGGTTTACGCATGTGATCGACCTAGTCTTGACTCTCTTTTTCGTCCGGGCTCTACAAGCTCATCTGTCTCGTAGCTCGCAGACTCCGATCACCGTGAACGCAGTCAACCCAGGTTTCTGCCAGTCTGAGCTACGCCGACCTTTGTCAGGCGAATCTGAAGAAGCCATAGCGACCATGCATGGGCTTGAAGATCAATTCGCCTATACGGCGGAGGAGGGGAGCAGATCCATTGTTTACGGTGCTGTGGGCGGGAGCGAGATTGAAGATAGCCTGCAAGGCGCCTTTCTCTCTCTTTCAGAGATCGCCGAGCCGAGCGATTTCGTCCTCAGCGAGGTAGGTAGGAAGGCTGAGGAGAAGCTTTGGGTGAGCATCTGGACTGCTGTCCCAGGTTGTCTTGCACTGACTGCCCACAGAACGATATGGTGGCGGTATTGTCGACAATCGATGCAAGGGTCAAGAATACAATCGAGGTACATCTGTCAGCTAATTAGTGGAGTCTTGATATATAGTATAAGAATCTGGGTCTCGAGAATGTATAGCGGTTCCTACGTACCCCCTAGCCTAAGATATTGAGAAGGCAAGAGCTTTCTGGCATAAAACCTACAAACCCGTTGTAGCCAGTTGTCGTATGCGACTGCACCAATCGCAAACCGGATACTTACATAGCTGAATATGAGGGGAGAGGGTCCGGATTATTTCTTTATTTAAATCGAGATCGACCGGCGTCCAACAGGAGTAAGTGTCTAGTCCTCACAAGGAAAGAAGATATCTACAATTTGAAGAGGATCGCCGGGCAGAAGATGGTAGATGCGATGACTCATTTGTATCTTCCGCTGATACCGGCTCACTGTGATAGCAAATATTCTTCCCTCTTGCTCATCTCCTCACAATGGTCAATATCCTGGATGGCCTTGCTATCTGCATTGGCCTGGCCAATATTGCATCAGCACTCCAACTTCCCTTCCAAACATCGGCCACCTCACCGAAGAGTCTTATTCCACCGGAGACTCACGAATGGATCACGTCTCTGTTGGATAGATGGAACTCTTCTGGACTATCTGTTGCCGTAGTGCGCAAGGATGATGCCCTACCGACAGGTTGGGTGACTGACTTTGGTTCGTACGGGGTTGCAACAGGCGACGGTGAACCTGTCACACCAGACACCCTATTCGCTATTGCATCCAACAGCAAACTATTTCTCTCGCTCTCCGTTGGACTTGTACTGGGAAATGATTCCTTGGGAAAGAATCTGAACTGGAAATCCAAAGCGAGAGATGTGTTCAAAGGGACGGACCTGTGGGGTGTCATGGATGATGAGATGGAGCGCGGAATAAGCGTGCAAGATATGCTTTCCCATCGCACTGGCCTTCCTAGACACGACTACTCTGGTCAGCCGAGAGATGGTGGTGTAGCAGAAATGGTTTATCTGACTTTTACAATCCTTCTGCATTGTTTGACGCGTCTTGCAGATCTCCAAACTCCGATACCTCAAACTGTCAGCTGAATTCCGCGAAATCTTCCAATACAACAACCTGATGTATGAGACGTTATCCCATCTTCCTCCTCTCTTCCTCAATCAGACGTACGAATCATACGTTGCCGAACATCTTTTTACACCGTTGAACATGTCTTCTTCAACCTACTCGGTCGCAGAAGCCGAAGAGTGGGGGACATTAGCTGATGGATTCATGAGCCACTTGAGGGACGAGAAGAACCACGAGAACGGAACCCTACGCGCCACCGTTCCGTATTTCTTGAGGCCAGGCAACGAGTTTATCTGGTCTGGTGCTGGAGGTGTCCTCACCTCTGCCAGGGATCTAGTACGAAGAATGGTTCCCTCTTCCAGCCACCTTTTTGAAGTGTATTATATGCTTTCAGACTAAATGGGTATCGATGTTGCTCAACGACGGGCGCCATCCATACACGAACAAGACTGTCATCCCGTCGGAAATCGTGGATCGTGTTGCTACTGGCGTGATGGTGTCTAACGGAAAGGCCGCATTTCCAGAGCTGGTACGCAGCACCTCGTTCATGCCACGTCCTTGCCCTTTTGACTATCTCCGTAACCCAGAGTCCAAGGGTTTATGGGTGCGGTCAATGGCGGTCAACGTACCGAGGACACGAACTGATTGAGCATGGAGGACATAATCCCGGATATCACACTCAGGTATGGACACTTTGCCCCTTACTACTGTTTGGAGACACATAACTAGATATCCGGCAGGTGGCACGCTTTCCCAACGACAATCTTGGTGTGATCGTCCTCTCCAATGACGAGAACGCGTATAGGATCATCGACATCGTGAAATGGAAACTCGTCGATGGACTACTTGGGTTCAAGGATAGCATTGACTGGGAATCCCGGTATACGCCATCCTTCTGTCTCCATACCACAGTACCAACTAACACGGACGTCTTCTTAGATACCGCAAAGAAGAAGCAGACGAGCTTCTGAAACGCCAAGCATCCGTGGTACACCCTCCTGCACTCACACAGACTCCCAGCATCTCTTTCGACGACATGCAAGGAACCTACACCAACCCCGCATATGGCACCTTCGACGCTTGCTATACCAACGCCACAACACCATCTCCCTCCTGCAAGTCCTTGGTCTCTCATCCAACCATCAAGCAAGTCCTCTCCTTGCCTTCATTCTCGCGACCCGCGCTCGTCTTCCCCTTCGTTAAATTCTTCACAACCTATATTGTGCTGCAGCACTTTGACGGGAACACCTTCAACGCATCGATGGTGTGGAATAACTACGACGTGCGGAAGGCGGAAGGCTATGATGATGAGGAGGGCGTGCTGATAACGGGTTTGGACGATCGTTATGAGGTGGAGTATGTTGTGGATCATGGGGATGAGGGATGGGCGTTCAGAGGGAACTTTTGGGGTGCTGGGGAGGGTGCGGATAAATATAAGGATAAGAGGGGAGAGGTGTGGTTCGGGAAGTCATTATGAACTCGCTTTCTAGACGTATTGACAATGACAACGCCTGGTCCTGATCTGGTCCCGGCTGAGGAAATATTCATTGACATGACACGTGAGCGCGTGCCGTGACGGTGACGGTGACGTGCGGCAACATGCGGCGCCGACGGTAGTATAAACTTCTGAGTCTTGCTACAGACTTTCTTGAGGGAGATGACAGATTCTGAGATTGTCTCGCCGCTATTCTCTGTTGAATCACCTTTCGATTGCGATCCAAATTCCGACATTATCCTACGTTCTTCTGATGGATTTGACTTCCATGTACACAAAACAGTCTTGTCCCTCACTTCGCCCTTCTTTGCAACCATGTTCAGACTTCCTCAGGCAGTCGAAGAGGCGAAGAATGCTATGGAAGATGATGCTCCTCCGCATCAGCTCTCTCTTGATGATGAGGGCAAAGCTCTAGATCATTTCCTGCGATGGTGCGACCCTCGATGTAGTCCCGCTTGCGACACTTTCGAGGACATGGCAGACGCAATGAGGATGGCAGATAAATATGATGCGGAGGTCATTATGGATCGGATAGTCGATATGTGGCTACGACTGCCTCAGCTGCTCGAGAAGGAATGTTTCCGCGTTTATGCTGTTGCTATTCGGTACCAGCTGAAGACGTTGGCTGTACTGGCAGCTAGGGAGACTCTGATGACACCATTGAATACCCGACCGAAAGTCCCTGAGATGAAGGACATCTCTGCGTTGGCTTTCCAAAGCCTTGTGGATTATTATTTCCAATGTGTCACTCTCGTCTCCGCATTGAAGAACGATTCCAGTTGGGTTCTCGGGGTCGGTAGAGTTGGAGACCATTCTGTCATGTGCAGTGGTACGGTGGTTGACGAAGTTTCAAGCAAATGGCAATGGTTTCTAGGATATCGAGACGATGCATTCAGCATACTCCAGGTCAGACCTAGCCCCAAAGCAGTAATATCTGGCGAGCAATCTGCGCTTGCTATGCAACGAACAGTCGAGTGTACTGGCTGCCGAGGGATGTTTTCCACATATACAGTGGCACTAAAACGGAGCTTGCAGAACAAGATTGGAGAAGTCCTCTCACAGGTAAGCAGTATACTTAGCTTCACTACCTTTCCCCTTGACGAGACGTACTATCTTTAGGTCCCTCTCACAATGGAGGTCTGACTCTCGGAGGGGTGAGGGATGGGGTTGACCCCGAATCGGTTGCAAGCTGTTCGTCAGAAATTCTTGTTTTCTCTGTCTCTAATTCCAATGTAGTATCTCATGAACCGTCAAACGCTACATAACTTTAACTGCGCGCCTCGATGTTTCAGTACTCGTACATGACCTTGTACCCATTTCCCTTCCAAACAGCCTCCAACGCTACTAGGCTATCCACCGCATCCAAGATCTTCTCCTTGAAATTCCTATAATCCCCTTCCACATTCCCGAAACCAGCAGCATCTTGCAATCCATCCCTCTCGACGTCATTCACCATGACGTGCTCCGGAGCCTTGTCTCTAGCGGTGGGAAGCCTCTCGCAACGTAGGCCTTTCGGCCTCGATGATGGACAGGGTGTCCTTCCAGCTAGTCTTTTTATCGGGAGAACGCAGTGCGAACCGTTTTCTGCCTTTGACCGTCGTGCGCGCCAGCGCCGCGAGGACGTCTACGATCCCTCCTGAGGTGTCTAACGCGTTAGACGGGTTGAGGAGCGCATGGATGAAGATGTTGATGGAGATCGCAATGTTGCTGGGTGCGGGAACACTATGTTTGAAGCCTGCACCGAAGGGACCGAACATGTATCCTGGTGCCACTGTATAGAACAGTGAGACATCTAGGAAGCAAAAGGGAAGAGGGAAGAGGCTTAAAGCAAATGATATCAATCTCAGGGTGCTCGTCCCCGAATTCCAGCACGGCCTGATGTAGACTAGCATGGGGTCGGCATCAAGCTTGGAGACATCTTCCTTCGTGACCGGGCAGTAATCTATCTTACCCAGCGTTAGCTTTAGCTTACGAGAAAGAAATGTAGACGCGTACCGTCTACTCCAAAAGGACCAGGTCACCGTAGAGCTTGTAACAATCGCTTTCTGAACTCCAGTCTTAGCGCATTCACTGACGATGTGCACTGCACCATCTACAGCGTTCTACGCATCCGACATAATGTTGGCTAGGCAGCGTAGTACACATCATGTGGAAACGCATACCTGGAACAACTTGTCCAATTCTATTCTCCCTGCCATGGGTGCAGCGGTATGAATGACCACGTCGACGTCTGCACGCAGCATCACAATCAGAGGCAATACCCAAGGGAAACAAGGGCCACAGACCATGCAAGACCTGCGAGAAATATCCCGAAGCCACCTCTGTGATTTCGACTGTTTCAAACTGGGTGCCGTACCTGGCGAAAATCTTCTGGAGGGCTTCCAGTTTCGCACCTCGGGTGACACTGGAGCAGGCATATGCTCATGAAAGCGGCAATGAGGAAGAAGAATACTCACCCTCGCACATTATGTCCTTGCTCGAGCAGCTGGTGCGCGATGTGCACTCCAAGAAACCCTGCGGCACCGGTAACCTGATACCGTGAAGGCAATGTTCAGAGAGGAGTAGCGATATGACACTCACGAGAATGGTGGATTTGTGCGCCGTGGCAATGAATCGAGGAGTATGGCCACCAAAGCAAAAGAGACTTGCCGGTATATACCGCATATGTGGGGAACTAAAATCCTTGTTAAGATATTGAGAGAGGCCAGGTTGTCACCTCAAACCGGGTGTTCCGGAAGAGAAGACGGTAGGAGGGTATTGGAATTTGCAGGGAGCGTGAGTAAAATAAAGAATTATGAATGTCCTTCACACCGGAAGACCCAAAAAAAACAGGAAAATCACAGAGTACGGCGGTAAAATATCTCATTTAAATACAAGGCTCACCATCACACACAAGGCTATTCACGAAGACGACGACATAAAGAATGTAAATGTGCGGATTGGAGGTACATGTGCATAGCAGCATACGGCATGGAAAGCGACAAATACATAGCGACCCGACTATTTCTATATGAAATGTCAGGCCAAATTAACAAGGGTTGGAAGTGTATACGCACCAAGATGATACCATCGAAGCGCTGCTTGAACCAGGCCATCGTGTCCTCCTTCTTAATCTTATGTTGGAAACCGATGCGAGCCTTCTTCTGCTTTCTCCTGGCCACCCGAGCACCAGGGCGACCCATCACGACGTAGAAATCCATACCAAAGATACCGATACCAGGATCATACCTGGCACCGAGATCGATGTGCTCCTGGATGCCGAATCCAAAGTTGCCTGTCTCCGAGAAGTTCTTCCTGCGGAGCTCGTACTCCTTCACCTTCAAGCCACGCTCCAAAATTTCCTCCGCCTTGGGCCCACGGATCGTGACATGAACTGCAATTTTTTCGTTACGACGGATACCGAATGTTCTGACGGTTGTAGCGGGCTTTGGAGGTGACTGGTGTCTGACCAGTGAGCTGTTCGAGAACTTTTGAGGCTCGTGTCAGACGATCACCAGATTCACCGACGGAGATGTCTATGAATGGTATTAGAAACGAGCAAAGGCATCTAATGAGCTTTTTCTACGCACTGATGACCAGCTTGTCAATTCTGGGCTCCTTCATGGGGTTGGTTGGCGTCGTCTTCGTGTCGGCCTACATCACAGTCAATACATCCAGTCCTTCCTCTTCGTCTGGGCCAGCATGCTTACCATTTTGCTGATTGTCGGTGTCGGTGTCGGGACGGTTGGTGAGGGGAATAATCTTAGTTCACGTGATACAGACAACTGTGGCTAAACTTTATTTTCACACTCCGACGATGGATGTCGGCTTTCTCCGCACCGATAAGATAACAGTGACTCTTAGGTACTGAAGGATGTCGCCTGTTTCTTCGGTTCGTCAGGTTACGAGTCTAAGTGATTCTATTCGAGAAATCTTTTGAAAATCAAGTTTCATGATTCAGCTTCCGACGGTGTGCCTTCCAGTCTTCAGAATGCCCGTGCTTATGAAAAGAACCGAAGTCTCTGTTGTCCTTGGGCATATACTACTGCGCCCTTCACTCCAAAATCGGTACATGTAGCGTGGATTTCTGCGACCCTCTGGAATGTTAAATTGACGCCGCATTCTCGCCCTGGTATGCTACCCCTGCCGGCCGTACTCCCCTTCCCAGGCAACACGAAGATCCTCTATTACGTCTAGCGTGATATCCCTCCACGCTGCAGCGATCTCTTCCGGTGGGTCTTCCAAGGGAGCTGTATCGATTCGGTCTCCAACCCAAGCCCCCCGATGGATTTGCATATCTTGGGCAAGTTCATTGCACAGCTAGAATCCCAGGACCAACATATGCGCATCATGAGCGCTTCTCCCAATCCAACGTCTCTAGCGTGTTGTGATATGCTGCCGACGTTGGCAGCTACCACCACGTCTCCACGAATGTACTCGTGTTTGTCCAGATTCCTGACGACTATGAACTGGTCTTTGGTCGTCTTGTAGAGCTCTTCTTCCTCGTCACGAAGCTTTGCGTACTCGGCCCATTGTTCTATTGTCAACTTGGAGGAGTCGGCTGTTCCGAAACGAGCGATCATTTTGTTTCGCAAACGCTCGTAGTCGATCTCGTTCGTGGTGCGGTAATACCTATCGGTCGCTGCCCACACGTTTGTCTTGTACTTGCGGGATTCATCGCCTTCCTCTTCACCCTCTGAGTCTTCCTCCTCGTCATCCTCCCCTTGGGGTAGAACATCACACGGGAAATCTTCGATCGTGGCGTAGTCCCCTACACACGCTACACGATCTCCATCCCAAAAACTTGTCTCGATCCTGCGAAGAAGCTCTCTAGGAGTCCGTCCATCGAAGATGAACTCTCCCAACTTGCCAGCACCGGGACACAGGATCTCTTGCTTGTCGATGTTTATGAAGGTCCAATACTGGCCCATTGCTTGGCCGATGCACCTGCAGGTGTGACTGGTGCAATGAGAATATTCTGATGAGTGCTGCCACTTCTGGTGTCAAGACTCACACTGTGACTCGGATTCACTCAAAGGTTCTGTGCTGGCACTGGTAGTGACCAGAGTCACGGCTCGTGATCGTGCCGGTGAACGAGTCACGACCCACCCCGGGCCCTGTGACTCCGGGATGACCCGCATTTCTGCTGCATACATCTACACATAAGTATGTTCCTTCCAACTTCCTGAGCTGAGGCTCTTTCCACTATGCACACTTCACGAATCATTGTGTCCTCCAGCGGCAGCTATCAATGTTAAATCTTTGAAAGTAACTGTTTAAGTTCCCCCTGCGGACAGTGAACACCATGCATCGCTGGTTCGACGGTGAGCGGAACCCGAAAGGTAAATCCAACCTGAAGACAAGGTAACCAAGTAAGTTGGTCCGTTGCTCTCCAAAAAACAATAACAGCTTCCATCTCGTTCTACCGACTTCCATCTTTATTAGTCTTTTTATGCCGAGCACCCACACAGGATCCTTATCGCGCGCTCAGATGGCAGTAAGCGCTGGCCTTGTATTCGAATTTGAAGACTCCCTTGTTCTGTTTAATTTCCGACTCCGACCCTGGGCGTTATAAAAGGCCTTCCAATCCTCTGATTCGATCAGGACTCCTCTTGTCCTCCCACCACCATGAGGCTTTTATGACCTCTCAACATGGGCGTTCGGGCACCATCGACCACGCATCGATGCGCCTCGTGCGACTTACAGTAGTATTCGACAGAGACGTCTCTCAACACGCTGTCCCATCCTATCAGGTCTGCATCTCTTACATAGGGATGTAGATTTGAGATCGTAAATTCCTGCGCGGTAGGCCCCGTACACATGGGAAGTTTACGTGGATGATGCAGGCGGGGGATCCTAACGAACCGTCCGTGGGTGGGCTAGCCACTCACCTCCGTCCGCTAAAGTGACACGTCATTTGGAGTCGCTGTTACCTGTGGCAGCTCTTGCACCGTTGCTGAACCACGCACCCGGCTCCCGCATCCTGAGTAAGACGGAATGATCTGAGGACAAGCAACGCTGGTGTGTGTAGCCACGGGAACAGTGGCCGGGGGCAGTGAAAGTTGTAGACTGTCGTCTAGAGAGTGCGAAGTACTAGCATCGATGAGGTTGGAATGTTGTGAGTACATCTTATCTTTCTGCTGCTGGCAGTCCAAGCTGATGAGCTATCATAGCTTTATGGGCCATGGACGCTCATCGTGTTCGAGTAAAACAACTACGGCATCGTACGTTTCCTGGTCAACTATCCTCCTTAACTGACGTTAGCCCCAGGACCCGCCACCCAGTGCCTGTCACTTCTGGGATTTCCGGGATGTGTTCCGCTCGACATTCAAGTGGCGAGTGCTCTGGGCTCGTAGCAATCGCTGCTAAATGGTAGTGGTCCTTTCGGAAGGCACCGTTCGGTACTCAGTGGGTCTCTTCTTCTATCATCTCTTTCTTCGCGCCTAAGTGACACGCCTTAGTACTGTCCAAGCCTTTCGTCTTCTCTGCGTGCGTCTCCGGGCCACAATTCCTGTGGTTCTTGTGCGCATCGTGCGGTAACCAGCCTTAAAACCAAACAAAAAAACCAAAGCATCTACCTAAACGGTGTTATCAAACGTACCAACGTCCGGCATCGCATTCGTGTCACGAAAAAGCACGTATCACTGCGAATGTAGTGATGCCTTTAATCTTGTACTTTACGCACGGACTGGCACCACGATTGGACTCATCTCATCTGTACCACGCGCACGCATTTCTTCTTTCCCTCCTTCCTCCCGACCACTGTATCGTGACTTTCTTCTTCTCTTCTCTCGGACACTGCCAGTGTACCACTCCTACTGTATTTCTTCCGATCAAAAGGACAGTACATTGTACTACTAGATTCCCTACCTTTACCTACTTTCTATGTTGAAATCCATGGCATATGCTCATTCCTCTCAAATTTGTCCTGTGTGGCGTATGTAGTGTCTGGATGTTGTTTGTAGAAAGATAAGGTTCTTGCCACACATGTGTCCAGCGCTTTCTTTACGATAGCGTCACTATCATCTACTATCATGTGGTGAGTCTCGGGAACATTTGGGAACATTTGGATCCATTCGACTGGCATGAGGCATAAGTGTTCTTTTCATTTCTCTCGCTATCCTTAAGCTTCAAGCTTCCGTGACACAATCAATATTTCATAGTCCGGATTCCAAGGATTCTGGCACTGCATGGAACACTGACTAGAATACCTACGCTGACTTACTTCCTACGCTGAAGTCTGTGCAACATACTCGCTTCTCTTATAAGCTCAGTACTTGTCCTAGGCCTATCGACAACCCACTGACACGTGTTGACTCAGCGCTTATTCTGCGCCACATACATCATGCATAGCCTAATAAGGACCACTTTCCTTTTCAGATTGTTCTATCTGCGACTAACGACATTCGTTATCGACATACCGTAATATGTTTTAAAATACCATGGAGGCGGTCTCTTTGAATGCTCTGTGGCTTCAATACAACCCACCATCAGAGTACCAGCTTCTTGTCAGCTTCTACAGCCACTACATGGAACCTTGGCAATTTTTTCCTTCTAGATTCGTGGTCGACTGCAGCACTCGGATCTTACTTTATCATGCATCCTCCTCGACTAAGCCAAGGTGGTTCTTCCAAATGCCGCACAAGCAAACATCTTGATCCCCGTTCTCCGGTTTTCGTATAAATAAGACATATGTGTTCCCTCCGAATCTCACCCGTCGCTAAACCGAAACATGCGGCTGCTTCTACTATTGCACTTCTTATCAGTTGTCGCTCATGTTCTCCCTGCGAATATCTACAGAGAACGCTCGAATGCAAAGATCTTGATTCTTGGGGGAGGCGTTTCGGGCATCATCGCTGCGAGAACGTTGACTGAGCAGGGGTTGACGAATTTCGTCATTATCGAAGGAAGAGACGAGTTGGGTGGGAGATTAAGAAGTCGAGAATTTGGAGCCGAAGATAAGATGAAGGTGACCTTGGAAGTGGGTGCAAATTGGGTTCAAGGTATCGTGGACTGTGGCGCCGCTCGTAAACGATTCTGAGCCGCATTCAATTGGGCAGGAACACAGAAAGGCAACGGACCAGCAAATCCTATTTTTGAGCTTGCAAAAAAACATGAAATCAAGACTCAGATCAACCATTGCTTCGAGAGCCTAAGTAGGCCTCCGATTTGCTGATTTGCTGACAATCCTTGATCTTCGAGCCTGTTAGCCACCTATGATGTTAATGGTCTTGCTGACTATGTCGATGTTTTTGAGAAGGCGATTTCTGACTATGAGCGGCTGACTATCACCGGTGGTTCGCATTCCGCTTCAGTCTAATAACTATTCGTCTCTTACTTACTCGTTCAGGCGGACGTGTGGCGCAGTCTCTCGTCGACTCGAACTCAAGGGCTGGATACTCGCTCTCTGGAGTAAAGCCCCAGAGTGATCATGAACGGGCTGCAGAGTACTTCCAGGTTCGTCCATCTCTGAGGTATTGATCTGTCTAAAATCCATGAGGCGTTTCCGCAGTTCGACTATGAATACGCTCAGACTCCCGAACAAACATCTTTGATAGCTTCTTCATGGGTCAGAGACGCAGATTTCATTTGCCCTACATTCTCTGAGCACAACCAAAAGGCAAACAATTTCACGTTTAACGGATTTTCCGACAGCAACTTGCTTTCCGTTGATCAAAGAGGTTTCAAGACCATGCTACAAGCCGAAGCGCAGGAATTCCTCCAAGCAGGCCAAGTTATGTTGAACTCAATTGTAGAGCAGGTCGACTATTCAGGAACAGGGGCTGTTGGGGTTTCAGTTCACTTGCAAGATGGCCGACTGGTTACAGGCGATTACGCGCTCTGTACGTTCAGCTTAGGCGTTCTGCAAAACGATGATGTTATATTTGAGCCGGATCTTCCAGGTGGGTTTGAGGAATATAATTCACTACAGCAGCCTTCCTCATGCTCGTCAATGCAGCTTGGAAAGAGGAGGCGATCCATACAATGACGATGGGTACCTACACTAAGATCTTCCTTCAGTTTCAGAATAAGTTTTGGTTTGACACAGAGGTTTTTTGCTTGCCACGGAATCTTGCCCAGCTCATTCAAGGTTTCCCGTCATAGATGGCCCTGTACGCTGACCCCGAGCGAGGGTCGATATCCGGTCTGGCAAAGCCTTGATCATGAAGATTTCTTCCCAGGTTCTGGGATCCTTTTTGTGACAGTGACGGTGCGTGAATCCAAGCTTCGTGTCACTGTATCTCTGAGCAGCCCCGCGGCCGCATAGGGCGACTTCTCCGTCCGCATAGAAGCCCTTCCTGACCAGCATGTAAAGGAGGAAGTCATGGATGTTCTAGGAAAAATGTTCCCGGAAGTAGACATCCCAGAACCTCTTGATTTTTACTTTCAGAGATGGCATTCTGAACCTTTGTATCGCGGCTCGTATTCCAACTGGCCTCCGTCATTTGTGAGCGAGCATCACGACAACTTGAGGGCGAATGTAGAGCGATTGTTTTTTGCTGGGGAAGCGACAAGTCAGAAGTATTTTGGTAGGTCCCGGACCGATATACTCGAACATAGAACACAATATGATACAGTGTATCGTCAGGGTTTCTCCATGGCGCGTATTACGAGGGATCAGACGTGGCAATGGTGCTGGCTCGGTGTATCAAGGAAAGCATATGCGACGTGTTGAAGCATGTGGATGCAGTAGTACACGAGCGTCCATATGACATCTGATTGGGTCAGTAGACATAGTGTAGTGTGCAGACACTGCAGAGCTTTTGATTGATCACAAAAACAAGGTATATATCCAGAACGCGAAGTGACGGTGGCGGAGATCCCGGGCCGAGTTCACACTGAAAGTTGACTGTGAGCCCGGCCGGCCGGTGAACACCCACTGAACAGTGTAACAGACTACAGTGACTGGCGGCTCGGCTTCATATTGCAATGCTGGAACTCGGTTTCTACGTTCTTAGACTTGCGCCGGGTATCCAATTCTTGAATAACCTCGAGGTTCATCCAAAATCTATGGATGCTTATGCAATGTGTCGTACTTAGGCGTGGGCTATTGTGCTGGTGGTCCTGGACAAATATTCTCCTCTAGATCTTATCCTTTCGCCTTTGAATGTAGTCTATATGTTTAAGGCACGACAGAGCGGACGAGGTCTCTCATCCGGGCCATCATTAAAGCGCTAGCCTACTAACTTGGGCAACCCAGCGGTTCCAACGATTTTGTCTTTTTGAGCTCGCTGCCACGAGTACTAGAGTCATGCCACAGCACCGCTACTCTTCAACCTTCAACACCCATCTCACATTGTCCATTTCCATTCCCCCTCTTCCTGTACCCCTGCCATTGCTGGACAATATGGCCACTGCACTCAGAAGATCTGCTCATGCTATTCCGTCTCCCCTTCCTCCTACAGTGCGCCCTGCGGAAAATAACTTTCAAGCACGTCTCCTTAGCTTCGAGAAAGAACAGACCATCGTAAAGACCGTGCTATCCGCTCTGGATCGCCCTCAAATCGCAGCTATCTCTCCCCACTCACAATCAGGATTAGAGCTGCCTTTCCTGTCTTGTGATGTTATCCTGCAGGAAGTCAAGGAAAAGATCCTTTCGCTCACAGGACTCATCAATATAGCCGCGACAGCTCATGATGTTGCCTGTGCATCACCAGTGCTCCTAGACTTCAATGAGAAGATTAAGGCAGCCAAATTTCCCATCGACCGGCTACCCTCATACGTCCGTCATCACCCAGATTTGTTTCTGCCGTTACTGCAGCCGCTTTCACTCGGAAACGCAGTCGAGCATTTGCAAGAATGGTCCGAAAATGTCTCAGGACAAACC
>RZIO01000009.1:1891305-1917901 GCA_004338095.1 Gloeostereum incarnatum
GGAACAGCAGGAGCGGGCTGGGGTTTGGGTGCGGCAGCTTTCCTCTCCTTGGGAGGAAGAGGGAGTGTTTCTTGCTTGAGGACCTTGGGCTTCTTCTTCTTCCTGCCGGTCTCCTCTTCATCTTCGTCCCCACTGTCGTCGGTGGCGCCTTCGTAGATGTCCTCAGACTCGCCTTCGACTTCATCCTTCTCCTCACCACCGAAGCTGGCCTTCCACTGGCGTTCCCATTCGCGGAGGAGAGCAGGGCCGCCAACAAGACCGCTGAGAAGAGTTTTCAACCCATCCTGCTCGCGCTTCAACCTGGCCTCTCTCCTCTTCAGAACCCTACACACACACGCACACACGTCAACACCATCGAATCGCAAACACGGTAGTACGGGGGGACAAACCTGATATATTCCACAGCCTTCCCCAAGACATTCGCCTTGCTGCACTTTCTCGCGACCTTGACACCATCGACAAACCCCCTGTCGTCGACGAAATCGACAATCTCGTCTTCACCCGATGGGGTAGATTTGATTTGACCAAAGGGGATCTTGACTTTGACCTTCCTTCCCGGTTCTCTGTCCTCCAAGACGCGGAGGGCGGGGACGGCCATGCGGAGGCTCTGGATGCGGGCGTTGAGGTTGGTGCGGTAGCGGCGCTCGATGGTGGTGTGGCTGGTCTTTGGACGGCCGATGAAGCCCATTGTTCCGCCGGGTGCAGAGGTGGGGGAGGTAGGAGAGACGGAGAGGGAGATGGGCGGGGGTGTTGTTGGTGGGGGCGTTGATGATGCGGAGGATGAGGATGAGGATGAAGAGTTCATGGAAGGTGGGTGGTCGGGGAAAGAGTGGGTGTTTGCTGCTAGGAATTGGGCGAGGGTGGGCATGGGGATGTTTGGGGCTGAAGGGAAGGTTAGATGAGATTGGAAGCAGAGAGAGAGAGATACGCACGAAAGCTGAGGGAATCTTGAGAGGTGTTCGAAGGAACGGCTAGCATGACGCCTGCGGATTCACGGACCCTTTGGGCCAGAGCAGCAGCTGGATCGAGGGTCGCCGGCTGAGCAGGAGAAGACGTGGATGTGCCAGAAGACACAGAAGTGATACTTAGTCTCCTGGAAGCAGGAGAAGGCGCAGGATCGGGCTGGAATGTGAATGGGAAATGCTGCTGGCTTGACAAGAGCTCAGATGCAAACGAGCTGGCAAATGCATCGGTATCAAAATGGTGTAGTGCACTTGGCTCGATGGTAGCGTCCAAGTCGATACCCATGTTGCTGTAATCCATGAGATCTGCATAAGGCTGTTTCTCAGGAGAGCTCAGATCGTACGCAGGCCAGAGAGCAGAGAGCTGTGACCAGTCAGGTGGATGTGCGCCGTCGTCCATGGATGAGTCGTTGCGGTGGGATGAATTGTGGAGGAGAAGATTGAGAGGGTCAGAGGGATCCAATCCAAGGTCATCGTCAGAACATGCAGACGGAGATGGCGAAGTCGTTAAATCCATGATAAAAATCAATCCAACTTGCACTTTTCTTCCTCACTGTCGTGCCACATTCCTCCATCGTACCACTTTCCTTCCACTCATGCATCACGTGAGGCACAGCATTTCCTCATCACCGCGTTATTTATCACGGGACATTCTGTCACGAAAGATGTCCTTTCGCGGAAAATGTGCCAGCTCGCCGTCACACAATCTCCCTATTCTCTGGCGCACTCTGTCTACCAGATACTGCAGACCTGTGCCCCCTTGCGTAGAATCTTACCGAGCTCCTCAGAAATACACTCCTCCTGTGCATTCGGTGCCCGTTCAAAAATCTTCCCCGCCACATCCGCTCCATGCTCACGCAGGAAACGCGAGATGATGACCGTCCGACCCGGTGGCCATCAGGCTGTCTACAAAGTGTCGCATAGTGCGAAACCCAAACCCACCCTGACTCTCGGGGAGTACGATTTGATTCCAGACTCTGTATGCTTTATCCCGGTCTTCAGCAGCCTGTGCCAATGCCAGCTCATTCCGGGCGATCTCCTTCTCCCACTTCGAATCGACAAGCTCGGCGTCTTCATGGCCCCGTTTGATGTCGCGAAATGCAGGAGTCCTTGTATATCCTTTGGGTTTCCTCCCCCGCGTTGTTGATCCCCTCGGACGCCCTGGACGTTTCGCGACCGGACTTGAATCCATAGGCGCTGAATGAGGGACTACAGCTTGATTGGTGTTCACGTGGACAGCGGGCAAGCCTGGATTATGATGTGTGATAGGAAAAGGAGGGGTGTCTAAGATAGCGGGGTGTACCAGGGGCACTGTTGGACATGGGGAAACCTTCCTCTTCTTCAGTGAAACGGAGACGCTTGGGAGCAGCCTGAGAGATATCGGAGTCAAATCCCTCTGAGCTCGAATGTACGCGTTTTTTCTATATCAGTGAACGACTGTCTTCACATTATGATATAGAGGATGGGAGCGAGACTACACGTTTTTTGGGCATAGTACATGGTGGTTAATAGGAGAGTGGCCTCTCCAATCATAATTGTCTTGTATCTTGGGCAATTCTTACACGCTTGCTCATGTAGGAAAATAAGTCACTGCAATCTAACGAGTAATTCTACAGGACATATTGTCTCCTAGATTATTTATTGGAATATGCTGAAATTTCGATTAATCCGTGGGAAAAAGGCCGACCTCACAGGGCCGACGTCTGAGTCACGCACCAGTCGCTCCGCCCGCCCACGGCTTTTGATTGACTATCATAATCAAAACCGTGGCTGAGCGACTGGATCGAGTCTAGGTTTGGCCGGTCGGCCAAAACAAATGAAGGCACTTGTATACCCAAAATCATAAAAACGAGGTCGTTGAAATCCAACGTCCGCCTTTCTATCCCATTCCCCTCTCTCTCATTTCCAACTTGCAGCCTGGGTGTTTGACTCGGAACCTATCGCCGAATGAATCTCAAACCACACGCCTGGCCCATTGCCGGTTTACTTGGACGTGCCTCCGTGCGTGCTTCGTTTCATTGCACCCGATCTCCAGAATCGTTGGACATAGGCCGCCTCATGTTCACCTGGATCAGCAACATCAACGTCCGTTATACTGGCAGACGTGGGCAGTGGATCGCGCGCGAGCAGCTACCAGAACAAATTTGGACAAGAGGTCCTCGTCGCTAAGTATGCTCTTACTACTGTCCTCCCTTCAAATTTCTTCAGCGTAGCGTTACTATTTAGAGACCAGAATGCAGGCTCTTCTTGGATTCGATCGCAATCTCACACCTAGATGGACATGTTGTTAGACTACGACGAAGGGGCGTTACACAGCCAGGTAACTGACAAATATTGTCCTTACCAGAGGCTGACTTTGCTTTAGGGTTTGTACAGAACCTGCAGCCGAGGGTATGTCATTCATTGTTCGAAGATCCTCATCAACCACCAGAGGGTGCCGGTGTAGTGATGTACTCCGAATCTGTCTTGGTGACCCTGCTCAAATTCAAGAACAGAGGTGAGCTTGGTATGCCTCATTCTCACATACTTAGAAGATTACGCGGGGGTTGTGGCGTTTATTTTTGCCTCACATGGATTGTGGATTTTGCTCCGAAGATTTTGCGGATTTCACAGGGGAGCTTCCGGGGTCCTGTCAGTACTAACCCGACTAGGTGATATCGATCGTCTAGAAACAACGGTGCCTACCAGTACTCAAGATCCTCGTTGTGAAGCGACAACATTCTACTCGGCTTACCACTATCTTCCCGTACCTGGTTAATAGAGCGTAAATCCACGCTGCCTTTCAAGATGCTCGGGACTTGTGCCTTCATTTCGGGGGTTCATCAAGTCCATTGCTGCATGTGCCTGTTATTTAAAGGAAGACAGGCACCGGATGATCCCCAACTGTGGCGTTCTCCTTCTCATATAAATACTCGTATGATCTTTACCTCTTGATCCCTCCCATCGTGACCTCCAGCCATTTGCATGATCGATAAATCTACGTACGCCGACGCTTTGTTCGATCTGAAGTCGAACTTCTATGCCAATGAATCCGGATCCTAGAATGACCCGCGGAGGAGAATCTATATTTCCCTTTCACGCGGGTTGGGACGATCTCACAGCTGGTATAGTTCAGGCTCCTCGTTGACTCGTTTCAGGCCTCTACGGTCCCCTCTCAATCTCTGGACGATCCTTCGATGCTCATGAGCCCCTCGGCCGTCGCTCAAACGAGTTTTCCACGAGAAAATCTGCCCACTGTTATGTAAATGAATGATCATCAGAAGGCGCAAGGTTGCTTAAGGTTTACCGTGGCGTGGCGGCGACGCCCACATTCCAGTGGATTTTCTTCATAGAACTCGCCGCTACTTCCAATCCGGACACAACTTGTTTCTCCGAGTCGAGTCGATACTTCGTTCAATCACCTAGACCCTTCTTTCGCATCGTTGTTAAGATTAACTGGCCCTTCGACTCGGAATTCGTTCCCGGTGCTATTGTTATTGCTATTGCTGTATTCCCCAAAATCTTGCCAGCCGGGACGTTCTCGCTCTTGTTGGTGCTGAACATTCTTAATAACTGTGTCCTTCTCGAGTTCCCTGTGCAGAAAGGGATCCTGCTGATCCTCTTCCTGGCATAGGAAATTGACGATTCCGGAACCTGGAGAGCGTCTGCGGACGTCGACGCATGGATCCTACGTATGGACTCGTTCACATGCCTATGAGGAAGGGGATGGGAGAAGGCTGAAACCGAAACCGATAGCTTCGAATTATTTCCTTAGTGGTGAGAAGGAAGGGAGCTCGGCGCGCGCTCCCAGATGGATTCGATTTTGTAACCATTATCTCGAGTCGGCGTCGTGCATTTCGTCCGTGTCGAATTGTTTGGCCCCATGGGGAGGGTAAGCATCACTGCCCTCTATCAGCGGTCACGCTTGGAGTATATAGAGTTTTTAGCTAGGCAAGAGATGCGGGAAACCAGATCTCAATGTACTTCGCCACCATATCAAATGGTTTAATTCCAACCGATGGTTCGTCATCAAGTTCCACACTTGCCTCCTACAAACTTTGAAGAGATTCTAGCGAGGTACTACCGTACAGGAGTCACACTCTCAAAGGAGGCGGATATATCTTTCGCTCGAGAACTTACCAGGCCTCTATGGCCTCGACTGAACAGAAAATGAAAAACGCGGACTAGTGACTGTGGTTCGAGCATGAATATGATCGACTTTAGGTTAGAGGACCGGGAGAAAGGAGCCTTGGATCCTCCAAAACTGTCCTCCTTTCAGCCTGAGGTTTCTTTCGATGCTGCGAAGGTATTACGAGGGTTCAACTTCTCCAGACTTCTCGGCGAGCTTTATATGGAGACATCTTCGACTGGGGTAGGAATCGACGAGCCCCTCTTCCTGAAGGCTATCTTTTTACGCCCGGGATGAGATGAGAGCATGGGAGAGAATGGGTACAAATTTTGAAGGATAATTGCAGATTTGGAAAATGATGCGCCCCATACTCATGTGATTTCAGATTCACTCCGCCGCTTGTCCGCCGCGGATTCAGACCCACCCGCGGCAAGCCGGCACGCGTCACCCCCCAATTTGAATGACGCGTCGCGGTCATGTGCATGGTAGTCTTGTGCTACGACAATGTGGACCGCCAGTGCATGTGGCGCCAAGGATCTATCCGTTTCTCCTTTTTCTTGTTTCAAAAGCAGGCGATATCTACCTCGAGTTCTACTCGGAAAAACCAAAAATAGCGTTCCTATTCACAAGCAATAATGGAGGCGTCGTCAGAAGCTTGCTTATAAATAAATATAACGGTGCTGAGCGCTGAGGTATATATAGTGCCATTAAGAGCTCGAGGAGGTTCCGTCCAACGGAGAACTCAACCTCCCAATCGGCACCGCTGGCAGATGATTCCAATGCTCAACTTGAATAATCTGACTCGACTCCTTCGTTTCAAGGAACCCACAAATTTAGATCCTTGAAGCTATCCTCTGAGTCGACTCCGCGCTTCTCGCTTTCAGTTCGGGCTGAACTATCCTCCAGCACGAGTCACTCTCTAGTCTCTACTGCCTTTCGTTTCGGAAGCTAGAGAACGCAAAAAATGAGAAGACCACCCAATGAGGCAGTTTCCTTGACGGATTCCTGTGTGAAAGATGTTCTCTCGGCAACTGCGGTTCAACGCCACAGTCTTCTCCGGTCGATGTCCTGTCCATTAGACGTCCACCACTTCACGATATTTAAAGTGGCAATTTTAACCCGTGCTCATCGCTGAGGTAGATCTTGCGGTGAAACGCTGCCTCCGCCTTATCTGAATTACATAGCCATTGGCCAACGAGGTCCTGGTTTATATCTGGCTTATCATTGACAGTGACAAGACCGACAGTGACCTCCGATGTCTTGGGAGTCTCAGGTTTGGTCATGGCCTTGGGATAGAATCCTTGTATGATCCTGCTTGATTTTTGGTACTTCTACCACTCCGTATTTAGACTTCGACGTGATGATTTACAAACGAACGAACGAACGGAGAAAGGGTGTGGAGCGCCAGTTTACGCAAGACGTTTTTACTACTGGGGAAGCCCCCAGATGAGAAATCAGCCCGCTTTCGGCTTCCCTATGCTGCGCTATGGACTTCCTATAGCGTCAGCACTCATGAGTCATCCGATTTCCAAACGCCTCCGTAGCGACGGACTTCAATTCGGCGTACTAGTCACTAAACAGGAAGCTCTTCAGCGGTGACAGATGGGGTCTTTGCGCAAAAAGCCGTTTTCACAAGAAACGGATCTTCGAGTGCGAGCGCCTAACACGCAGAGAATGGAAGCCGTGAAACGGACCTGGGGAGTGGATTCGAAGGCCTGTGCATGTTATGAACTAATCCCTTTCCGCACGCTCGCTGTATATGTAGTTCCCGTGGATTTCTGCGTGTTTTGGATTGAAGACCGGAGGTGTTTCCGGGATCATTGTCGAGATCGGAGTTTCGAACGCCACATGAGGACTTCCGGGAACAGATTCCCTACATAGGTAGTATCTTGGGCAGTAACTTGAAAGAATGCATGTGTGTGTGTTGGGTAGGATAGAATGAGCGTACAGCATTCAGTAGATTTCCACTTAATGCAGCCGACGCTTCGAATTTCAAGACGGTCTTCGATGGTATTGCGTCCGCTAGTCTCCGCTAATCCATTTCATGAGCAGCCAACCTCCCTTCTTCTAGGTCGAGCGTTCGCCTCTGATGCGATCTAGTCGTCAGTAGCCGTGAAAGAAGAGAATAAGAGTTCTTCTGACGTCTTGCACGATAATCGCTCAAGCTATGATAGAATCTGACAGTGACGCAACCGGGACCTAATAATTAGAAGGACATACCGTATACAGCTAGTTGAATGATCGCGGACATTATCTTCTCTTGGTGGCCTAGGATGGATGATCCTCTGGCACTTGGCTTATTTAATTTACAGGCACGTCAGGCACGCGTGTATTTGCAGTAAACTTGTGTCAGGATGGTGTGAAAGAATCTGTAAAAATTTGAAGACGTACCTTGTGGGATGGAACGATAAACACTATGTATCAAACATTGTGAAATTGATATATTCCGGTCGAGACTCGTCTATTGTCCGGTTTGAAAGGATTTGTGGGGATCCTGACTCCTGATGAGGGCCCGAGCACGGAGTTTGGAAAGTATTGTCTCTGTATCTCGGCTTCCCGGCACGACTCGAGGAAATCTGAAAGTTGTTTGAAAGCCCAAAGGCATTTGCGAAATTGAATGAGCGTCTGTGAAGAAACAACAATTGTTGCACATTCAGGTCCTAGAGATATCATTTTCCCAACTGAACAGTGAAATGGGCCGATTTGGAGATTGGCGTCACCTTCCATTATCGATTCAATTACCGAGTGATGCAACAGACTTAAAAGTGTTACAGGCTGTTGAGGCGCGGCCTTGGCAGTGATGTTCATCGTTGGATGTCATCAAGGGTGCAACGCATGTCTAAATCCTGATAACACCGATTCTACAGCCTTCGAGAATGATTTGGGTTTACGAATCCAGTAGGATACATTCTGGCGTAGGGAGCGTTCGAACCACGGGGCATGGGGCAGCATCTGGAGGTGAATGCGTTCAACAACATAGGGCTGCCGGAATTGCCGACAGTTTTGGATGATCGGTTATTTCCATATCTGGCCATATCTCTCCGACACAATGCCGAAAGTGGGCCGAAGTCAGCATGTTGAAGTCATCGGCCCATGGCAAATGATTTTCGAATATATAAAAGCCAGGCTCGCAGGCATGTTGCAATCCATTCCTGTTCACCGCCCCTTTCCCTCTATTACTCTACCTATCCGCGCCTATTGCCTTTCCTTTTACCATGGCTGAAAGGCCGCTCACAGAAGACCACCAAAGCATTTCCCATGATTCCGACACAACCACTTACGATCCCCTCGCTCCGGAGACACAGCAGCATGTCACCCAGCTGGCAAGGACAATCACTCAAATGTCCTTGCACCAGGACTCGGACGACCCCCTGAATCCTTTCAGTGACACTGCTGACCCTCGGGTGATTTCATTCCAATAATAAACACACTACACGGTACTAACCTTCTTTTAGCTGGATCCCCTCTCAAACAAGTTTGACTATCAGAGATGGATTCGGTCCCTTCTTCACATCCATTCTCGCGACCCAGAGAAGTATCCGCGTCGGACTGCCGGTATCAGCTTCAAGAGTTTGAACGTGCATGGTTATGGAAAGCCTTCCGACCACCAGAAGACTGTTGGGAACGTTTGGTTTGACATCCCCGGGGCAATAAGGGGACTGCTTGGTAACAAAGGACAGCGTATCGACATTCTCCGAGACTTCGAGGGTGTGGTGAAATCTGGGGAGATGCTTGTCGTTTTGGGTCGGCCCGGAAGGTGCGCGCCTCATTGATATTTATGCATTCAGAATCCTCTGACTTGGTTCTCGCAGTGGTTGCACAACCCTTCTCAAGACCATCTCTGGTGAAACCCACGGCTTCTTCGTCGATGAGAATGCGGAGATCAATTACCAGGGTGAGCTGGTCGCGACTGTCTTCCGCGTGCTCCGCGACTCAATTGAATCTCAGGTATTCCGTGGAAAACCATGCACAAGGACTTTCGCGGAGAAGTGATCTACAACGCCGAGACCGACGTTCACTTCCCCAACCTCACGGTAGGACAGACGCTGTCTTTCGCTGCGAAGGCTCGTACCCCCCGTGTCCGTCTTCCTGGTGTGACCCGCGACCAGTGGGCGGACCACATGCGTGATGTTGTCATGGCCGTATTTGGTCTATCTCATACCGTGAACACCAAAGTCGGAAACGACTTTATTCGTGGTGTCTCCGGTGGAGAGAGGAAACGTGTCAGTATCGCCGAGGTCGCCCTCAGTCAGAGTCCTCTCCAATGCTGGGATAACAGTACTCGTGGTCTTGACTCTGCCACCGCTCTGGAGTTCGTCAAGACTGTTCGATTGTCCACCAAGTACAACGGCGCCACCGCTGTCGTCGCCATCTACCAGGCTTCCCAGGATATTTATGACGTGAGTCTCCACGCTTTTGCCCCGTTATAACTCTTCTGACGTTTCTTGTGGCGTAGATCTTCGACAAGGCGGTTGTTCTGTATGAAGGTCGCCAGATCTACTTTGGCCGTACCGATGAGGCGAAGCAATTTTTCATTGACATGGGCTTCCACTGCCCTCCCCGTCAGACCTCTGCCGACTTCCTGACCTCTTTGACCAACCCGGCTGAGCGTCAAGTTCGCCCTGGATTTGAATCTAAGGTCCCCCGCACCCCAGACGAATTTGCCAAGGCTTGGAAGGAGAGTGTCGCTCGTAAACGTCTCCTCCAGGAGATTGACGAGTTTGATCGTGAGTACCCAATTGGTGGGGAACACCTCGAAAAATTCCGTGCCTCTCGCCAGTCAGCCCAAGCCAGAGGCATGAGGGCCAAGTCTCCTTATACCATCTCGTAAGTCCGCTGCCTTCTCCGTACCTCATGGATGATGCTGATTATTTTGACGCGCAAGAACTCCCATGCAAGTTCGCATGTGCATGACACGTGGTTTCCAACGCTTGCGGGGAGACCTGAGCTTGTTCTTCACAACAGTGTTCGGTAACTTCATCATGGCTTTGATCATCTCTAGCATCTTCTACAACCTCTCCAGCGATACCTCGAGCTTCTACCAGCGCGGTGCCCTACTATTCTTTGCCGTCCTGATGAATGCTTTTGGCAGTGCTTTGGAGGTAAGTGTCGTTTATTTCCTCCGGCAGCGTCGCCTAACTATTCACTTCAGATTCTCACGCTTTACGAGCAACGTCCTATTGTCGAGAAACATTCGCGCATGGCTTTGTATCATCCCATGTCTGAAGCGATATCGTCCATGATATGTGATCTTCCCGCGAAGATTCTCACCTCAATAACGTTCAACTTGGTCTTGTACTTCATGACGAACCTCCGTCGTGAGCCCGGCGCCTTCTTCACCTTCCTGCTCTTCTCGTTCACCTGCACGCTTTCCATGTCCATGATTTTCCGTACCATTGGAGCTTCATCCCGAACGATCTCACAAGCCATGGCTCCCGCCGCCATTCTCATCCTCGGTCTCGTGATTTACACCGGTTTCACCATTCCCACCCGGAACATGAAGCCCTGGTTCAGATGGCTCAACTACATCGATCCCATCGGCTACGCCTTTGAGTCGTTGATGGTGAACGAGTTCCACGGCAGGGAGTTCCCATGTGTGTCGTTTGTTCCGCCATACGATGATGCGACTGGCTTGGAGAGAGTTTGCCTGACGACTGGTGCCGTGCCTGGCTCTGATTTTGTGCTGGGGACAATCTTCTTAGAGCAGAGCTTCCGGTACACGAGAGGCCATTTATGGAGGTAAGGTTGTGTTCACTGCCTTCCCTACTATTATCTAACGGCGATGTTACTACAGGAACTTTGGCATTCTCATCGTCTTTATCATTTTCTTCTGCGCCACGTACCTCTTGGCCACAGAGTTTATTACCGCTGCGAAGTCCAAGGGTGAAGTTCTGGTGTTCCGTCGGGGACATGTGCCAAAGAAGAACCGTGCGGCGGACGACGAGGAGTCCAAAGGCGATCTGCAGATGCAGAAATTTGGAAAGGAGGATGACACGATTGACGCCGCCGCTGCAGCCATACAGAAACAGACCTCTATCTTTCACTGGGAGGATGTTGTCTACGATATCAAGATTAAGGGAGAGCCCCGCAGACTTCTGGATCATATTGACGGTTGGGTAAAGCCTGGTACTCTCACTGCGCTTATGGTACGCCGCGTGTCTTCGCTTCACTTAAACCAGTTTCTTGACTTCTGTGTCTTGTAGGGTGCTTCTGGCGCGGGTAAGACCACTCTTTTAGACACTCTCGCCAGCCGTGTCACTATGGGTGTTGTCACCGGACGGATGTTTGTCGATGGTCACCACCGTGATAGCTCGTTCCAGCGTAAAACCGGTTATGTCCAACAACAGGATCTTCACCTTCAGACGTCCACCGTTCGCGAAGCCCTCACGTTCAGTGCTCGTCTCAGGCAGCCTGCGTCTGTCCCGGATAGTGAGAAGGTGGCATACGTTGGCGAAGTCATTCGTTTGTTGGAGATGGAGAAATATGCGGACGCGGTGGTCGGTGTGCCCGGTGAAGGTGAACGAGCATTCCGCAATCGGCATTCAGTAACTAACGTGTTCTCTCTCTAGGTTTGAACGTCGAGCAACGTAAGCGTCTCACGATCGGCGTCGAGCTGGCTGCGAAACCAGAATTGCTTCTCTTTTTGGACGAACCCACTTCCGGTCTCGACAGTCAGACTGCCTGGTCCATCTGCACTCTCCTGCGCAAACTCGCTAACAATGGCCAGGCCATCCTGTGCACCATCCACCAGCCTTCTGCTCTCCTCTTCCAAGAGTTCGACCGCCTTCTTTTCCTTTCTCGCGGTGGTCGGCCTGTCTATTTCGGTGAAATCGGTGAAAACTCAAGGATACTCATCTCGTACTTTGAGCGCCAGGGTGCCCACCCATGTCCTCCAGAGGCTAACCCCGCTGAATGGATGCTCGCTGTCATTGGTGCCGCCCCCGGAGCTGTCGCCGCCCGCGATTACGCGGATGCATGGAGGGAGAGCCCCGAACTTGCTGAGGTTAAGAAGACGCTCCAGGAAATGCGCGAGAACCCAAAGCCATTGCCAACTGTTGTCGAAAAGACCTCTCACTACGAGTTCGCCGCGCCTTTCCATACTCAGTACATCGAGTGCACCTTCCGTATCTTCCAGCAACTTTGGCGGACCCCATCGTATATCTATTCTAAGGCTGCCTTGTGTATCCTCACGGTAAGATATCTCTTCAGTCATTGGTATTGTTGACGTGCTCACGATGCTTCAGGCTCTGTTCATCGGATTCTCGTTCTGGAAGGCCGACAACACTCTGCAAGGCCTGCAGAACCAGATGTTCTCGATTTTCATGCTGCTTACTATCTTCGGGTAAGTATCTTCCATTGCTCCTATTCGTGCTGCGCTCACAGGTCACCAACAGTAACCTGGTCAACCAGATCATGCCTCACTTCGTGACCCAGCGCTCTCTATATGAGGTCCGCGAACGTCCATCCAAATCTTACTCGTGGGTGGCGTTTATGTTAGCCAACATTACTTCCGAGCTCCCTTGGAATTCCCTCATGGCCGTTTTAATCTTCCTATGCTGGTACTATCCTATCGGCCTCTACAGGAATGCTGAGTCCACAGGCACGGTGACAGAGCGCAGTGGGTTGATGTTCCTCTTTATTTGGGCGTTCCTCCTCTTCACCTCAACCTTCACACACATGATCATTGCTGGTATTGAGGCGGCCGAGACTGGAGGTAACATCGCAAACATGCTCTTCTCCCTTACGTTGGTGTTCTGCGGGTGAGTTTTTTTTTTGCTTCGTCCATTGCGTGTTTCTCATCTCGTGCTCTCTAGTGTCCTTGCCTCTCCGGATACCATGCCTCGTTTCTGGATCTTCATGTACCGAGTCTCCCCTTTCACTTACCTCGTGGATGGCGTGCTCGCCACTGGCCTCGCTCATGCGCCAGCTCACTGCTCCGATATCGAGATCTCCACATTCAACCCTGCGAACGGAACGACGTGCGCTGAATACATGGCTCCCTACATGGCGAACGCTGGTGGCATGTTACTCAACCCTGACGCCTCCTCCGATTGCCAGTTCTGTAGTATCACCTCTACGGACGCCTTCTTGGTTGGCATCCGCTCCGTCTACGACAACAGATGGCGCAACTTCGGACTGATGTGGGTGTACATCATCTTCAACATCTTCGGAGCCATGTTCCTCTATTGGCTTGCTCGGGTGCCTAAGGGTTCCAAGGGAAGGCAGATCTAACGCAATGGACGCTCTTATGTTACAAGTATTACTCTCATTTCCAATCTGCTGCATTTCACTTTTTTAGATCACATTTTTACTTCTACAAGAGTTATATCTCATTCATAGTAGACAACCCTGATACGTACAGTATATACGAGCTCGAGCATCGTTGCCCAGTATCTTTAATCAATTGACGTTAGATAGCGACTGCTTTTTATGCTCCCGTGCAATGATAGACCATGATAGACCATTTTTATGGGTTCTTCTACACATACTCTCAGAATACAACCCTGCGCATTCGGAGGTATATTGAAACTTGCCGCAGTCAATGATGTATTTATTTGTCTGAGAGACAACGTCAGCGGACGAGTCTCAGGCTGGACGCCCCACTGGGGCCACACGAATCCCCCGAATTTCTACGAGTCATGTCCCCCCATTCTGTAGATTGCGAGTCCGTCGGACAAGTCGGTATTCGTTGCATATTCGGATTGCTCCGTAAGTACTCATGTACGGTACAAGCGGTGACAATTCTCGGCCAATACTGTTAGATCTCTCTACACAAAGTGATTTTACCACCCTAGGTGAGTCTCTGCAATGTGCCTGTTCAGTCAATCCTGCGGGGAGAGGCCAAGGAGAGGCGGGGAGACGGGCACATGACTCATCTGTGTGGGGTAAATCGCATATGGACCCGGAACGGCGATTCTAGTACCCGACGATCAGCACAATCACAGTCTAGCGAGTTTAAATCAGACTTTATATTCAGCTGCCCTTCACCTTTTCCTCTACTTTCACCTTTCCTTCCCTACCACAATCATGGCTACCATTACCACCCCCATCACCGAGCTTTTCAAAATCCAGCATCCTATCATGCTCGCTGGCATGAACGTTGCTGCAGGCCCCGAACTCGCAGCCGCCGTCACCAATGCTGGCGGTCTCGGTGTCATTGGAGGCCATGGCTATACGCCTAAGATCCTGAGGCAGCAGGCGAGTATCCATATCAACTCAACTACTTTCTCCGAAGCTAATTGTGCAACTTCAAAAGATACACGCCATAAAGAAGGATCTTAAAGACCCTAACGCGCCCTTCGGCGTTGATTTGTTGATTCCTCAGGTTGGAGGAAACGCCAGGAAGACCAACGTCAGTACAATCATACGACCATTCAACCATCCTCTCATTTGTACTTCCCGTAGTATGACTACACGAAAGGGCAGCTCCCTGACCTCATCAAGGTCATCATCGAGGAGAAGACCTCCCTATTCGTTTGCGCGGTCGGTGTCCCGCCCAAAGAAGCTGTGGACGCGCTTCACAAGGCCGGAATCCCAGTCATGAACATGGTCGGCCACCCCAAGCATGTTGTCAAGGCGCTCGCTGCCGGCGTCGATCTCATCTGCGCTCAAGCTGGAGAAGGCGGTGGTCACACCGGTGACATCCCTGCCTCTATCCTCATCCCCGCTTGTGTGGACGCCGTAAAAGGACACAAGTCCCCCCTCACCGGCGGTCCAGTGTACGTCGTTGGTGCAGGTGCTGTGTACGACGGACGGGGCCTTGCCGCTAACCTCGCATGGGGCGCGCAGGCAGTGTGGGTTGGAACCCGGTTCGTTGCTGCCGTCGAGGCCGGTGCTCCCAAGGCGCACAAAGATGAGATCCTGAGCTGTGGATATGAGGATGCCATCACTACTTTGATCTACACCGGTAGACCTTTGAGAGTGAAGAAGACGCCATATGTCGCGGACTGGTATGTGCCTGCCTGTACCTCCTGTCGTCTCTACCATAATAGGCTTACCACGTTCACAGGGAGGATAATAGGCAGGCTGAGATCAAGGAGCTGACATCTAAGGGTATTATTCCCGCCGTTCAAGATATTGACGCGCACCCCGAGAAGTCCCTCCAGGCAAGGTCGTGGCTGATGGGTCGTGTCGCTGCTGTACGTATCTCTCGGTCATCCGCATTCTTCGTCGCAATAACGATTCCTCCAGCTCATTCAAGATGTTCTCCCTGCAAAGACAATTATCGACAATATGGTCTCGGAGGCGGCAGAAATATTGCAACGCGGTGCATCTATGGTCAAAGTTCCGTCAAAGGCGAAGCTATGAGGGGTACATAGGTTATGTATCAGTTGTATTTCTCGTTGACTCGCAATGACTTTGTACATCACGCTCTTCGCACTTCTATGAAACTGGCATTATGTATAACTCCTTCCGTTGCTCTCCATAACCTAACAATGAACTGTAGCTATACTTGGAGAATTTTATTTAGGGAATGAGAAATATATGTCGCTCCACATTCAGTGAGATCCGTGCTTTGCGCCACCGCCGAGGGTCGGAAGAGTTTTTCCGATGAAACCCAGTGAAACCCTGCCCATCATCTAGATTATCCTCTCTCCATTGTTCAAACGTTCAGGACGTTCAGGGGGTTCCCATTTGAAAAAACCATGGTTGTGCCAACCTGTAACTTGTCGGCGTCCGGAAATTGGCCTGGGTAAAAAAAGCTTCCGCCATTCAATTTATCTTTTGTGGGTTCATAGCGGGCCAGGGATGATCGAGGAACTGTTGGGGATCATCCACGTCTTACAGTCGTGACCTGCGAGTACTTGCAACTTTCTTCTACAACCTTCTACAACTCCATAGCTTGTTTTACATTATACAAAATTGTACAAATATTCCTGAAGCACACATTAACTAAAAATAAAGCAGCCCAAGCTCATCTACTGAGGAGCAATTCCCTTTCCAAAATCCAACCGCCCAGCAAGGGAAACCGATCTAAACCCTACAGCGACGTACTCAGCAAAGAAGGGACGAATGATTTGGAATAGCTAACTTACTTATCAAGGCCCTTGCGAAGATCAATCGCGGCGGCCTTTCGATCATACTCTTCATCGTCCCCAAGTCCATCGGTGACTACAGAAACCTCCTGTTGAACACCAATCTCCATCGCGCTTACGTCTCCTGTCTTTGTCACTGTGGCCCTGCTCCTTCCACCAGCGTGGTTCCGGCTAGCCATGTAGTAAGCGTTCCCGCTATAGACATTCAAGTTGACCGCGTTTCCCGTTGACGAAGAGTTTTCCCTGTCTGTACCACGTCCGCCGACAAGCTTTCGCGTATTAAGGGCACAGATCAAGGAAATTCCGTAGACTTTGTCACAGATATTAATAAGAGCGAATAAATAGGAGGGATGGAGAGCACGCACGTTTGCTCAAGGTAAAGTAAAACGAGGAGGAAATGAACGCAGAAGGCTTGATTGCGTAGGCGATCAAAGTTGCTATGCTTAGTATACTGTAAAGGACGGTGAGAATGAGGACAGTCAGAATCTGAGGAAGGAGCATATACCTAGTCACGCCGCCGGTATTGATTGCATAGCGCGTCAAGCCATTGATGAGAGTATCCGACCTGGGGTAACAAAGGGTGAGCAAAATGAACGAAAAAGACGCGCAAAAATAAATTGTGATGGCCAACAAGACCTGGAGGAAGGGAGAAATTACGCACTGTCTATATCCTGTCCTCATCTTTTTCAAGAAATATGTTAAGGCGATTGCGGTGGTGATGTCAGTCAGAGCGCCTGCACCCAGGGAGAGGCTAGCAATAAGCTATCCACGAACATGCATCAGCAGCCAGACGATGGTGAGAAAGTAAATCCCTACAGTCAACCGGGAAGCCAAAGCCAACTTGTTCAACTGGAACGCTCGGACAATGTAGGCTATATCATTTAGTGAGGATACATTTCAATGGCTAGCATATGAGGACCGTACTAAGCGAGAGTCCTATTAGACGAAGAACATCAGCGAAGAACAAAAAACGGGAACAGGAGTGAAAACCGACCCGACTGAATGGTTGTTAGACCAACCTTGATTGAGGGGTGAGATAAATGCTGCATAACAAGGAGAGGTTTTACGCACAATTAACGCAGTTATTGGAAGTTTCCTGTTGCTCACTACATCCGACACAACGGATCAGCAATGTCATCCAAGATCCAAAGCTGCTGATGAACGTACATCTCCATACCCGCATAGCGAAGCATCTACGTCAAATCGACATATTAACGAAGGAAGTTCTGATTCAATGGAAAGGTGTTGATTGCGTACATTTTGACCGTTGTGCCTATCACGTTCTATCCACGAGTATTGTTATAGGAGATCAAGCGAACGGATTATTCAAAGGACGTACAGCCAACAGGATTTGAGAGATGAAGGACCATATTATATCATGCGTCAGGATATTCAGCGGCGTCAAGAAATTCCTGCCCCTCTGGTTAATAAAAACAGGAGAAGAAAGGAGATAGGACTCACGAAATTGAGTAGAAATAGTTGGAATGCGCAATCAATACTTGGTCGAAAAATTCTAATCCCCTAACGTCCTCTTTCAGTTCACAAGTTGAAACTCAAAAGAAGAAAGCGCGCACCAAATTGTCGCAACTAGAAACTTGTTCCCCAGACTGTCTTTCGGATACCTGATAAAATAACTGAAGCATTGCATCGACAGGACACCGAAGGCGACGCAGGAACAAGAGAGGCCTATTTGCAGAGCTCCTAGCGTCTGGTCGATATTGATGGCGGCCAAGGCAGCAGCGGCAGGATCTTGGGTACTGTTGGACATAGCGAAAGACCAGAGAAAGAAAGCTCCGTGGGTGGATTAAATGAAGAAATTCAACTACCCCTGTCAATTACCGATCGGCGCTACTCTATAAAACGCGATCGTCGATCTTCGTGATCAGATAAGGTACCCGACAAGCCAGACCGTTGTATGTGGCGTGGAGCCTGTCGAACGGGGTCCTGTAAGGGGCGGCTTCGAAGATTCTAAAACGGTGCCGTCAAATAATGAGAACCTCACTGCCGCCGAATGCAAGCACCCCATGAGTACCGCTGGATGCCAGCAGTGACCAGCCTTCCATACTTGTCACCTCACGCAACCCCACGGTGGTCATCCTGCACTACCAGAGAGTACCGAGAGAGCTGCCAAGCTCGAGAGATGAGGAGAGATGTCACGGAAAATGTCGAGACCGACATCCCCAAAATTATGTAACGGCATAATCACGACATACAAGGACATCATAGTGACTAAGCGCCATATCCCATTCGGCAATTGTGCCGAAATCAGATTGGAGTTTAGGCGACAAAACCAAGACGAAACACCCCTCATGCTGCCAGTGCTCAAACGTTCACCCGCCATATTGGAGAGGCGTGTGGAAATGTCACAAACAGTGCGCGCACTTCCCGCACTGCCTAGGTAGTCGGTGAAGTAATGAAGCCACCGAGACTCGAGTTACCTATTAGTATGCGTTGGAGGGCAGACCGCTATGTATTATCTTCTCAAATGGTTGCATCTATTCTCTTGCCCTCTCTATTCTCTAGAGACACACAAGTACTTCCAGTGCATCAGCTAACACCTACAAAGGTAACCTACGAGCCGTACCACGCATCGCAACGTTATCAACAAACAGACTCCACTGCTCATCGATGCATCGGAGACCAATGGTGCCCGAATGTACGGATCCATCTGTGCGAGTCAGACATATTTTTCTAGATGATGACTCACACAATCAATAGCTCTCGCTTCCATATCCCGTTGCGCAGCTCTGGAAAGCACCCTGGTCTCGATGTACCAGGCAGAGTCCAATTTGACATAGCTGGCAACATAAAGGTTTATGAGAGGGCTATCAACGCTGCAAGAAATAGCCGCGTCAAAGGCAGAACGATGCCCAATAGCTTCGACATGCTTGAAGCATCGAGGCAAAACGAGGCGGTCAAATTCTTTACTTCGGAGTGTGGGCATCATGGTCATCCCGGAACGGAGTTCTTCAAACATTCCCGCCTCATGCCTGGCTAGAATACTGTTGGTAACGATTGGGTTTAGAATAGAAACATTTTGAGGAAAACTCGTCAGTATAGATGATTATCAGGACGCACGGATAAAATATCTCCCTCTGCAATGGTACTTCCTCGAACATCAGCCTGCACTTGATTTCAAGTCGATTCAAGCAATTCGAGGAAAAAAAGAACTCACAAGCATCAGGGACAGTTGGTTAACTTCGAAAACCCCTGAGGCTCCCCAACGATCACTTAATTCGAGTAGAACACGCTGAAACAATGACTATGTTCGCGATACATGCAATGGCATGACGGACGCGAGGGTGGGAGCTATCGCTAAAGATATCGATAGCTTTGCTGATCATGGCGTCGATTACATAAGACTGGGCCAGAGCACTCAGTACTCGGCACCAGGATTTTTTGATTTCGGAACGATAGGTATTTTTTGGCCTGTACCATCGATGACCATGCGTCGAACACTGTACTTTGCAGCGATGATTGCAGCGACTTTGAGGTATGGCATATTCCCGGTGCCATACCTATCGAGCCTGACGCCACTCGAGAAATGTTGATGAAAAGGCTGCCCTAGCGTCGACAGGTTTTCGGGTTGGCAGATTCGAGCTTGACACTATGAAAGTACATCAAAGAATGTGCGCGGTATGGAAGCACCCTATTCTCGATATGAGAAGACTATCGCTTGTGCAATCAGACTAACTTGCAGACGATACCTTCCCTGAACTTACACCATCATGGATGGGCACAAGAAATGGTTTAATACCGTGATCATCGTTGTGCAGAGTTCTAGCAAATACAACCGTGATACAGGGCACCCCAAAAGGTGCGGTTGGTGCCATGTCCCTAGACATAAAATGAGCATGACAGATAGATATTTGTGTAGATGCCAGTAGGCTCTTACTTGATGGCGCTGTCCCATGGGGTATCCAAGATGAATCCGCCGTCAGCTGCAAGAGTCGTTGTCGTTTCGAAATGGATAGCGTCCAGTCCATGACCAATCTCGGTCAAGCAGTAGACGCCTCTGGATGATTTACTTTTGTTAAGCCATCGCTAGGCCCAGCATGAGGGTGGCGGACTGACATGCACTGGAAACTCATCCTAACTTTCTTCAGTATCACGTCGAGGTCGTGGTGCTTACCATAGAACATTGCCAGAGTTCCAACAAATAAATGATACTGAATTGCAATGAACATCTCAGCGCCCCTGTCGAGCGTGTATGTAGGATCGATGTGAAGAGTCCGGAATTTTGATGTCATGTCCCTGACATCCTCTGTGGTGAGATCTTGAGAGAAAGTGCGATTCAAGATCAAGATACATGCGAGGGTGGCACAAAAAGAACTTACTGTGGACGTTAGCGATAGCTCTCGGCCTGTTGTATGACGTGAGGATACGT
Organism: Gloeostereum incarnatum; assembly: GCA_004338095.1. Lineage (NCBI taxonomy): Eukaryota > Fungi > Basidiomycota > Agaricomycetes > Agaricales > Cyphellaceae > Gloeostereum > Gloeostereum incarnatum. Next base: position 1,911,799 of record RZIO01000009.1, read on the forward strand.
TCTTCAACTGATCAAAAGAGAAAGGAAGATGTCTTTGAGCAATGGCGTTCCAGTCGAGTGCTTCGTGGGATGTGGATTTCACTCACAGTATTTATACAAAAACTCTGTGGCCCGTTCGACACACCGGCTCAATGGGACCTATTAACTCAAAGATGGGCCGTTGTCACAGCTGGAAGTCTGGCAGTTCGTATCGAGCATCTGTTGATGCAAGTAAAGCTTGCCCTAGAAACGTGAGTCTGCTTTCGACTTCTTTAATTAAGCTACACCCATCATCTGTGAAGAGGCTTGGCCATGACAGTTTCTGTATCCGTATTGACTTAGGGAAATGTATGGTGTCGGGATAGGATGGGATAGGATTACGCGCTGACCGTAGTGTTTTAGGCAAGTCAAGTTTAGTCGACTATAGCCAGAAATTCCAAGTCGGACATTCGGACCGGTAAAAAACTTGTTTATGTACGGCTTACCCCACACCATCGGCGCGTTCCTGCTGTCATTTCCTTCCTTCTACCACCTTCTCCCCTTCCTACTCAATGGCGTCCTTATTAAAAGCATACAAGTTCGTTGTTTCATCATTCGAAAAAAAAAAAGATTATCTGTTGATGTTTACTTGCAGTGTAGCTCTCCAGCGTCGGCCGATGGCCTCCCAGTGCGCGACTGCCGCGTTCCTGTTCGGTGCGGGGGACGTTATTGCCCAGCAGGGTGTTGAGAGGGTGGGGTTGAGAAACCATGATGTACGATCCTGTTCTTTCTAGCCTCCTCGCGGTCATTGACGGTGTGTATCTGAATAGTTTGCGCGGACAGCGCGGCTGACGTTCTACGGAGGTGCGTATCTACGGATTTGAACTAATGAGGAAACCGCTCATTGTGTGAGGTAGGGTGCCTGTTTGGACCTATCATGACGAAGTGGTATGGGCTTTTGAACAGGATTAAGTTTGCCAGCCCGACGAGGGGTGTGATCTACCGCGTATGCCCGTCCCCCTTGCTCTCTATTTTCCTGCTTTGACGCCCATATGGATGCATAGGTCTGGCTCGACCAAGCTGTCCTGACTCCAGGTGAGTGAGCGAGAAGCCTCCTTAATAGGCATGGAGCTAACGGTGACACGGTATCATGCTAGCCGCCGTTGCTTTCTTCTTCGGAAGCATGAGCGTTCTCGAGGGTAAACCCGAGGAGGCGCTTCCCAGAATCCAAGCAGTCAGTTCTCTATATAGGCATTGTTATACTTTTCCTGACAATCATTTCTCAGGCATATGTCCCTACGATCATTCGCAATTGGTACGTTCTCGCATCCGAGACAAAGAAGGAAAAATGCTAATGAAGGTCTCCAGGGGAGTTTTCGTCCCTACTCAGATTATCAACTTCGCCATCATCCCGAGCCATCTCAGGTTTGTGGTTGTCAGCGTTGTCAGTTTGTTCTGGAGTGAGTCTGTGGTGTTTCTACTGTGTCCGGAGCTTGCTGATACCCTTTGGATCAGACACGTATCTGAGCGTCGTGAACGCGCAGGAGAAGGAAAAGGAGCTACTGGCGAACGCGCCCACGTCGGCCATCGAGGAAGTGAAAGGTGTCATCAAAGAAGTGACGCCCAGGTAGTAGTGGGAGTGAGATACAGTACTTTCCTTTTGATTCATCATTTTATTCCATAGAGCAACCTTGTGGACACTGCCAACCCGTTGTCATACAGTATTTAGATAGTTACCCATAAAACGCCGACCTCGGCAGACAACATATAAAGAGACGAGTCGGATAGTTAGAGGTGGAGAGGGTCCCCGTTTTAAGAGCTTCGGTCTCTTCAACTTCCGCGCCTTTCCCTCCCCTTCCACCAGCTGCGCCTGTGTGCGGGTCACAGATTGCCACTGAAATCACTCTCTGTAATATACTGGGAGAAATGGTGAACTTCTACCCTCGACTGGGCGTTCTCTCTCCCTTCGATCCTTCCCTCAAGTATGTCACCTCTCCCGTCCGCCTTCTATCCCCACAGGTGCTGGCGTGCATAAGGCTTCTACTCGCATTCTACACATTCTTTACACTTTTATTCAAACTTGTTTGGGAAGGGACAAGAAGAACTGAATCGGCGCAAGCGTAGGTTTTGACGTTTTCCGCTCAAAGGCCGTGATCGACGTCTTACTCCTGCCTGTCCAGCTTCTTCTCATACTTCACTCATCTGTCCTATATCGGTATCTGTGCCTACTTCTTCAATGCTGGGATACATACTGCTTTTTATGCGTTCAAAAAGAAGTATGTCTTGCAAAAGAGGTGGCCAAGGTTTTTGCAGTTTCTGCATGTGCTGTTGACGGCGACGATTGTTACCTATCGTGCGCTCCCATTTATCTTTTCTCACCTTTCTCTTACTTATCAGTGATATAGCCTTCATTGTGACAATAGTATTCTGGGCGCTCTTATCATCGTCTTCCATCTGGGAAACATCATCATCAGGTAAGTCGTGTGCCAACTTCCGAGCCTCACCTCATAGCTTCCTTAGCATGGAGCAACATATCTGTCCACGCGTTCAACCTCCTCTTCGCCCTTTTTGAGATACTGCTCACCAATATCCCGCCCTCGCCATGGCTCACCCTCCCGTTCGCCCTTCTGATGCTAGGTGCATACGTCGGTGTGGTGTATATAACGTACGCTACGCAGGGATTCTACAGTACGTTCGGACCTTCTCTCCTTCCTCTTATGTCCTCCTTAACTTTGTACCAGCCTACTCCTTCCTGGACCCAGAAGACTCCGGCCGCCTCCTTGCAGTGTACGTTGTTGGCATCGCAGTAGGACAATGCATCATCTTCGTCTTCGCCCGCGGGTTAGTCTTGTTGAGGCAGCGGCTGACCAGGAAAATCAAATCGTCATCATCAGAGGCAGATGGATCATCGTCGGAAACGGATGAAATGAGGGAGGCATTGGACGAGTGGCAGGCCGTGGAGAAGCCTTCCAGTACAGCAGAGGTGGTATGATAATTCTTGTAATTCATCTTGGTTGCCCTTTCAGACTTGTTGGACTCTTTTGTCACCGTGCTTGTTGCTTTTCCTCGCAGTGCATAACTCTCTGGATCATAGGCGCCATCGGTTTGGGCATCACAACCTGTGGCTTTCCGATCTAGCCCGCTCGAGCAAATCATGGCGTACGTATCGATGCTATAGACGCTCAATCCTTCGCATCAGATGCAGGTTGCCTCTTCTTTCTTGTGGAAAGCATGCTGGACCTACTCCGTCGCCATCAGATTCACACTCCTTGATCATCTCAGCTAGCTGAAGCCGCGGTCCTGGTCGATCCCGTGACGATTAGCGGAGGTCAAGGCTGCGTATCGTTGTTTAAATCACGTCACCTTGGATATCGTTGTTGAAACACTACTATATCACAAGCTCTGGGAGTCTTAGTGCCAATGTTGAAGAATAGGATGTACTCCCCCAAGATATCATCTCTGCCGTCAAAAGGCGAGGTCGACCACGAACACCTAGGATTCCCCAGTAGGATATGGTTCTCTCAGAATCTCTCGAACGTGTTTTGTGGAAGATATATCCCTTGCCCACAGCTTGCAGGTTTCATATCATACATGCGACAGGAAAGGCGTTCTCCGCCGTTAGAGCAGCCTTTCCCGAGCACTCGCGAGCAGTTCGCCATTTTGTGTTTATTTCACATTCAACAACGGATATACATCCTTGCAGTGATATAGAAATAGGGTGTGGCGGCGGCGTCTAGACCCTACATTAACACATGTCCTCAAAAGGGAAGCATCCATCGAAGTAGGATCCATCTATAGCTTCGCCGTAATAGTTTATTATATTGGACTTGTCGATTTTATAATGCGCCCTATCCGTCTTGCGAGCTCGATCGAAATCAACCAATCGCCAAAGATGTTTGCACTTGTGGCGAGGGCAAATTGTAGTAGACTCGGGCGATGCTTCAAGAACGTTGTTGAAGCGTATATCATCGTGAAATACCGAAGATCTGGCCATGTCATTCATAACCTTGAGAAGATCAAGACTTCTCGGAGAAAAAATGGAAATGCAGCTGAAGTCTGAATAAGATAAAATGAGACGCACCGGTTCTCGTCTTCTTTACTGCTAATCTGCGTGGGGAAACAGTCACCGAGACGTTCCATGACGAGGAGGCTAATTAAGGGAGAGTCAGGTCGTTCCCGCCAAGTATTCCACGGCGAATCCGTCTTGCTCCCACATACATCGTCGGCATAGAAGCCTGTGTCTAGGTCATCCTCCAACCAGTCTGGAGGGCGGTCGTCTTTAGCAGCTTTCGCACGTCTCCGCCGCTTTGGACTTTCTTCTTCATCAGGCTCCCTCTCGGCCCAAGGACGAATAGACGCTGGCGGCTTACCAGAGGCATCCATGCAGTCATTGGCAGGGACCGTGAAAAACCCGAAGCAGCGAGGCACAACCACCCCCTGATAGCCGTCCTTTTCAGAAAGCTGCTCATAGAACCACGCCTCGCGCGCTAGGCTTCGACAATGCTCTGGTTTCGCAACCTTTACGCAAAGCTCTGAAGGAATGCCTAGCTGAGAAGGAGGTACCTCTTTCCCGCTCACCGTGTCTGTTACACGAGAGACGTGAGCCTCATAGACAAGACCGATTCTCCCGTTTGCAATACATTTTCCAAGCGTGAGTTCTAGATGCGCTTTGTCCTCGGGCAGAGGAGCGGCAGGCCAAGTCTTTGTGTATGGACGGCGACCTATGCCCCAACTGAACCGACGGGCGGGAAAAGACACTGAGCGAGGCAATGTCACTGGGAAGGATTTTTTTTTTCTGGAGGTGTACGCCAGCATATGGATAGTGACGAGCGATATGCTAGCCATAGCTGCCTGTTATTGGGCTGTTAATCCTGAGAAAACGAAGGGAAACAAATGACTTGCATCGGGTTGTGGAGTCGAGCTATCGAGATGGAGAGAGCTGGGAGACACTTCAGTCATTGTGATTGCGGAAGTCATGTTGATGAACGAAGAAAGTGTTGAAAGCTTTAAACGCGGTTTGCACTATTGAGCCTTATTGAACTTTGTTTTGAACTGTGTAGCATGTGACTGCAATCATGAGGCACAACAAGCAATCGCTGCGAGTCGCTGCGGATACTATCATTCCGGGGGAGTTTGAAAATTTTTGAATGACTTTTGAATAGCTCTGCCACAAATGCAGATTCTTCCTCCGGAAGTCTTGAGGCATGTTAGGTATCGTTTCAGTTTCCTCTCATATTTTTTCCAGAATAAAATGAGTAGAAGGAACGTCGATTTCAAGCAACTCCCGGGGAGTTTGAAAATTCGTCACGAGCCTGTCACACCTGCTTTCGCGTGGGCATTCTTGTAGAAATGTCACGCTTTTGTCACGCTGAAAAAGACCAAGTGTACATCCTGCGACTCTCAGGGAACGCAGCCCTTAAAAATTTTGTGGATACATTCGGATGTATTTTAATACCTTAACTCTTGAATCTCATGTTGTATGGTCAAGCCAAAAAAAATGTACGGGCGAAACTCTCTTCCAATCACTCAGCCTGCCTTCCCAAAAAAAATCTCTATCTCTTTCCATCTGCTAAAAAAATCCCAGAAACTCAGGATAGGCATTTGAGATACCCTAGTTCTTAAGTAAAAATTCACAAGGCAATCCGAGCATGGGTTGTAGCAGGACAATTCAATTTTCAAACTCCCCGGGACTTTCAAACTCCCCTGGAATGATAGTAGCTGCGGATCCACACTGCAGACGTCTTTCGAAGCATGTCAGTCTTCTTTGTACTCGTGAACCGACGATAAGGGTTCCCTTCGCTGGAATTATCATTCTGTTGCAGAACCAGCTCCCATCTTTCTTTTTCCCCCGGTGGCTTGCTGTGAAAAGATGATTTTTTCGCCACAACATATGGATGTTTGGCGCGATCTTCGAAATCTCAATTGTGTCTCGATTCTTCAATGCGTGTACGGTGTACCTTGCTTTATTCCGTATTTAGAGTTGAATGCCGGTGCGATGATAGGTTTCTGCCCGTCCAGTAGACAGGAACAATAGAACCTGATTTGGGAAACAATAGGACTTCACCTTCCCTTAAATACGGAGGTTCTTTGTATCGTCGAGTTCTGTGAGCGCACGACTTTGATAGTATCATTGCAAGATGAATCT
>RZIO01000009.1:1917928-1936994 GCA_004338095.1 Gloeostereum incarnatum
TCCTGCTTCGCGAGCTTGGACTCTCCGTCCAGCAATGAATATGTGTTCATGTAGTAACATAGAGATCCAGAGGGGCGGCATATACTCTACCAACACATGTCCTCAAAAGGGAAGCATCCATCGAAGTAGGATCCATCTATAGCTTCGCCGTAATAGTTTATTATATTGGACTTGTCAATTTTGTAATGCGCCCTATCCGTCTTGCGAGCTCGATCGAAATCAACCAATCGCCAAAGATGTTTGCACTTGTGGCGAGGGCAAACTGTAGTAGACTCGGGTGATGCTTCAAGCACGTTGTTGAAGCGTATATCATCGTGAAATACCGAAGATCTGGCCATGTCATTCATAACCTTGAGAAGATCAAGACTTTCGGAGAAAAAATGTAAATGCAGCTGAAGTCTGAATAAGATAAAATGAGACGCACCGTTTCTCGTCTTGTCTATGAATATACGTGGGGAAACAGTCACCAAGACGTTCCATGACGAGGAGGCTAATTAAGGGAGAGTCAGGGCGTTCCCGCCAAGTGTTCCACGGCGAATTCGTCTTGCTCCCACAAACATCGTCAGCATAGAAGCCCGTGTCTAGGTCATCCTCCAACCAATCTGCCGGGCGGTCGTCTTTAGCAGCTTTCGCACGTCTTCGCGGCTTCGGACTCTCTTCTTCATCAGGCTCCCTCTCGGCCCAAGGACGAATAGACGCTGGCGGCTTGCCAGAGGCATCCATGCAGTCAATGGCAGGGACGGTAAAGAACCCGAAGCAGCGAGGCACAACCACCCCCTGATAGCCGTCCTTTTCAGAAAGCTGCTCATAGAACCACGCCTCGCGCGCTAGGCTTCGACAATGCTCTGGTTTCGCAACCTTTACGCAAAGCTCTGAAGGAATGCCTAGCTGAGAAGGAGGTACCTCTTTCCCGCTCACCGTGTCTGTTACGCGAGAGACGTGAGCCTCGTAGACAAGACCGATTCTCCCGTTTGCAATACATTTTCCAAGCGTGAGTTCTAGATGCGCTTTGTCCTCGGGCAGAGGAGCGGCAGGCCAAGTCTTTGTGTATGGACGGCGACCTATGCCCCAACTGAACCGACGGGCGGGAAAAGACACTGAGCGAGGCAATGTCACTGGGAAGGATTTTTTTTTTCTGGAGGTGTACGCCAGCATATGGATGGTAATGAGCGACACCACAGACATGGGCTCCTGCAATCAAAGTTCTTAGCTGTGCGGTGTCACGGAAAGAAGAGAACCCTACTTTGGCTTCTACCACGCCTGTACCGGTCGAGAGGGTAGAAGAGGATTCATTCGATTGATGCGGCGAGGAAGCCATACTCAAAGCTCCACCGTCCTCCGCAACGTTCAAAAACTTTTTTACAGACTCGTTTAACCTGTCGGGTTATTATGTAATATCATTGAACATCCCGCAACCCCGTGACCGCGAGATGCGTCGTGGCCTGTCGTGGCGCGTCTTGTCGCGCCTTTTTTTAATACCTTGACACCGAGCCTTAAACAGAATCAAAGAAGATGGTGGACATATTTGAATCGTTGTTGTTGTTGTATGCATCCCTCGCTATGAGGAACTGGTAAGCTGTCTGTTCAATGTGATCATTTTCCCTTTCATAAAGTTAATGCGTGAAACAATGGTATCGCATCGGCGAGAGGTGGCAAGTCTCAAAGCACTTGATGTCACACTACGGGTCGAATCACCTATTTATCTATCCTTGGGAAGTTCCCGGTGAAATAGGATCTCTTTAGAGCCCCGTCATAATAAGATCTTATACTACTCCCATCGGTCTTGAAATTTGAGATATCGGTCTTGGTAGAGCGGTCGAAATCAATGAGGCGCCAATTGTGTTTGTATTTGTGACGAGGACAAGTAGTGGTGGATTCTGGTGAAGCTCGAAGGACGTTGTTGAAGCGTAAATCTTCATGGAATATCGAGGAGGCGCCAATGTCTTGTAGAACATTGACAAGGTCCATGCTTTACAGGAGAACTGTGTCAACAGATAAAGGGATAGAGACATAAGACGCACTATAGCTCATCTTCCCGGTCTATCTTTAGAGAAAAGCAGTCGCCGAGACGTTCCATGACGAGGAGGCTTACTAGCGGAGAGTCGGGGTGCTCGCACCAAGTGTTCCACGGCGAATTTGTCTTGCTCCCGAAAGCATCGTCGACGAAACGATGCGAATCTCTGTCATCTTCCAGCCAGTCCGGAACTTGGTTGCCGTCAGTATCACCGGAAGGCTTGAAGGACTCTTCACCGCCGGAGGTTGAACGGTTTTCCTCAGACTCTCGCTCGATCCAAGGCCGTATATAGACCAGTGGATTGCTGGAGGCGGCGATAGGAAACGTGAAAAAGCCGAAGCATCGCGGTACGACCACCCCCTGATAGCCGTCTCGTTCAGGCAGCTGCTCGTAAAACCACGCTTCACGTGCTAAGCTTCTGCTGTGCTCCGGTTTCGCAATCTTCACACAAAGCTCGGAAGGAATACCCAACTGAAAAGGAGGTACCTCTTTCCCACTCGTCGTGTCTATTACGCGAGAGACGCTGGCTTCGTAGACAAGACCGATCCTCCCATTCGCAATGCATTGGCCGAGCATAAGTTCGACATGTGCCTTGTCCTTAGGAAGAGGTGCAGCGGCCCAACTTTTAGGGTATGGAGGGACAACTGTTATGCTGTGACTGAACCGACGAGAGGGAAAGGATTCTGAGCGCGCAAGAGTAACCGGAATAGATTCTTCGCTAGAGCTGTACGCCAGCATAGGATTGTAACAAGCGAGAGCACAGACATGGCCTCCTGTAACATGATTTGTAACTAGCAGTCTTTACCACGGGCACCATAGACTCACTTCAGATTGCATGCTTAAGTCAGATATAGAGAAAATAAGAACCACTGTCTTCAGAATTGCAACAAGCGCAGCCTCGAAAGATAATTGATAATCGGTACGTTCAACAGTCACTAGTCACTAGCTAGTCAACTTCGAGCTCAAGTTGTGCGGCGGTCTCGTGACCTGGTGTCAACTCCATCAGATTCATCGCCATGTCGATCGCGGCGCGTCTCAATCTCCTTCTGAATCTGACATCCAAACAGTGAAATCTATTACTTGTAACCCTATCTTTTGCTGATGTACCAAGTTAACACGATAATCTCCGACTCGCAAGAGATCACCGTATAAATGATTCAGCAGACCTAGTACATAAACAAAAAATTACTATGTCTTTATTGATTGATGGATTTAAAAAGATTACTACTGAGCTACCCTAACGAACAAGCAATACCTTAATACAGAGATTTGTTGCTACAAAGAATCCAAAAAATACCACAGCCCAAGATATACATAAAAGAAATTGTCCGAGCGATCATGGGACAGGTGTTAGGACGCGCCCCAGAATGGTGTCGTCTGGTCGGACTCCTTCAGCCGCCGTTCTTCAGCTATCGTTAACATAAACTTAAGGTCGCGTTCGCGAACAGGTTTCGTAAGGACACTGTGGGGGTAGAGGAATGAATTTAGAGTCTGGGACGACGGATAGCCAACGTTGGCGGAAGACTTACTGATCTACGCCAGCTTCGAGGTACTCCTAGTAATCAGTCAATTGTCAGCAACGTGTGGACATAGAATAAAGCAAAAATGACACACATTTTGGTCAGTCATCAACGCGTTCCCTGTAACACCTACAACAAAGTCCTGCCTTCCTGCCTCCCTCAGCTTGGCAACAACGACCAAGCCCGACATCAGCGGCATCTGGTTATCCAAAAACACAACCGAAAATCTGCTTGGCCTCTCTAATATTGGTCCCCCGCTCCCACTCCCGCTCATCACGCTCGAGGCAGAAGGTGTCCGTGGATTGGTAGCAGATGCCGATTCAGACCCCGACAAGATGGCCCAGGCAACTTCCCCATTCTCCGCCGTAGTGACCGTGCAGCCCATCCGTTGGAGCATTCTCTTCATGAGTGTTCTAGTTAGCGGGTCGTCATCCACGACGAGCACCTCTGGAGCCCCTGGATCGTCCGTCATAACGCCCGGAGACCTCGCTGCAAGAGATGACATCATCGATCCCGAACCTCCTCCCGTCAGCGCCTCAGAAGAGAACTCGGACGGATCAGGCCGCGGCAGAGGAATAAAATCTGGCTTCTTGCTGACGGGTCCCTCCGGCCTCTTGTTGAGGGGCACCACCGTATCCGAAGATGACGCCTCTTCCAATGGCGGAGGTACAGGTACAGGCTGAGGATGTGTAGTCGCCACTTCCTCTACTAGGCTCCTGACATCCAACGCAAACTTTAAAGACTGCGGCGAATGTCTCGGATTATGAGGAATCCCCTCAGGTGGGACCTTCACCTTGACCGGCGAAACAGACACCCTCGACGTCTGTTGCGACAGACTGGTCAAACTGTTCGCCTCCCACCTTGGATACTCCGACCCCGTCGACGGATCTCCGATCGTCCTCGTCGGCGCAGGAGAGTGCGAGTCAAAGTTAGCCAGAATGAGCTCCACCCGTCCGCCCTGGTCCATGAGCGAATGCAGAGCGGAAGTCGACCGAATGGAAAGTGGCAATCGCTGGGACGACAGCACCGCCGCTGCATCTACAGCTTCCACAATGCTATTGACCGAGCGCATGGATTCACGGTTCCGCGTCACTCTAAATATGTCGCGCAGCGTGGGAGCCATGTTCGGGCTCATTGGTGAATCGTCGGATGGCGGGATGATAGCTCTTAAGCCAACGCCGAGGGGAAGCTCCACCCAGAATGTTGACCCTTGTCCAGCCTTCGAACGAACCCCAAGCCTTCCACCGCTCAGCCTGACAATATGACGAACCAAAGCCAGACCAAGCCCTGTCCCCTTCCCACCCTGCAACTTCCCTTGCTCCGTTTGAATGAACGCAGCTACGATCGGGGAAAAACAAAATGAGCTTCTACATCTATTCCCACAAAACAAAAGGAAGGAAAACACTCACAAAAAAGCTTAGCACCCGCCATATCCTCCGGCTGAATCCCCGGTCCCGTATCAGTAATCTCAATGCGGACGACGATCCTATTCGTTGGACACGTAGTAGAATACCTCTTCCTACCATCCAACGAAACCGTCCTCCTCCTCTCATCATCCAGCTCCTTCTCATCCCGATCGGGCTCAGAAGGACACTTGGACTTGGTGGTAGGCGTCGACACATACGCAGTGGGACTCTCAGGGAGAACAAGCTTGGTGGACATCGTCAGTTTTCCCCCAGCAGGAGTGAACTTGCACGCATTGCTAATATATGTTCAATAGAAAGCACGCAAAGAGAGAGAGGGGGAGAGCAAATACCTAGCCAGATTAGTAACAATCTGCCTTAACCGCGTCTCATCCCCAACGACCATCCCCCAATGCGACTCCCCGCTCGGACTGTCCTTGAGATGCTTATCAATCGTCGCAGGACTCTCACCCATAGCTTCGTACGCCGCCCGTCTCGCGACCTTTGGGCGTGCACGTAAATATAAACTACTACACGAGAGGGAAAGGGAGAAGACGAACCTCGTCAATGTTCATATCAAGGTCAGTGACGAACTCCAGATTCCTCGCGTTCGTCGCCAGTCGGAGAGGGATGCACATGGACCGCATCACTTGGTGGAACGCATACGGCTGAGAAGGGGATTCAGTTCTCTGTTTTCAGTTCACAGTAAAGACGTGGAATGTCTCTCACCCTGGACAATGATTCAAACCTCCCACTGTCCATCCGATTGCTACACAACACAGGATGAGCCCTCCATCAAACCGAAACGCAGCAAGGAAAAACGCACAAATCCAAAACATCATTGAGCACTAAAATATCACCGATCAATCAATCACATTCCATGGCTCCCGAAGCTCACCTTTCGACATCATGCTCAAACTCCCCTGCAGCGCCGTAAACTCCAACTCCAGATCCTTCGCAATCGTCCTCGACGCGTCCATATTCTGAACCGCCAACAGAGCCGTGTTCAGCGGCACTCGCACCTGTGATCACACTATCGAATAAGCCAAGGAAGAAAGGGGAGACGAGGGGAAAAACACTCATCATGAAAAACATAAGAAGTCAGGCGATGTTTCGAATCCGCCGTCCTCCGCTCGTTTTGCTGAGATCGTTCCATCCGCTGAGACTGGATCTGGAACTGCGAGCGGAGGTGGTAGAGTTTCCTCGCAGCCTAAAACAACACGTGAGGGAGTGAGCGAACGAGGGGAAAGGGGTACACACGATCTCTCGCTGATAATGCATATAAATAATAAATGTCTGAAAGACCATTACATTGATGATATCTATCCATTCCGTTGAGAAAGAAAAGGGAGAGGGAGAGTATGGATGTGCGTACTTCGTGTATACGATTCCCTAAGAGGTATGATCAAGCAAGATGACCTATTCACCCGCCCAACATCAGCCAAGAGAGTCGAGGCACCGAAGCCAGGAGGAGGAGGTCTCACATGACAAGAAAAATAACAGCCCCAAGAGCGGCTGGAAGTCTTTTAAGATTCGTGCCAAAAAGTGCGACAGTTTGCAGTGCTGTAGTATAACTGCCGACCACTCGTTAGCCGCATTCCTCTAATCACCGAGAGCCCAGAGTCCAGACTCACTAGAATGTAGATAAAAAATCCTTGGTCCCACACGTAAACACGACGACATCATCATCGTAATACCCGCATAAGTAGACGAAGAGAACTTGATAAAATGACCTGTGTGGCAAGCGGGTATCAGTGAGGGTGCGCGGGTATGCGGGAAAAAAAAGGGGGGACGTACCAAGACCAAGTGGAGACACATAGGAAGAGTTGGTAGGATGTTGGGTGATGGACGGGCATGTTGTACGCGCACATGAATATGAGCGGGACAGTCAGAAGTGGTGCAATCTAGTGTGGGGGTACCGGTGAGCAGGCGCCGGGCGAGGGAGAAAGAGGACTCACTCCGTAGTAGTAAACCTTCCCCAAAACATTAGCCGCGCGTCCAAGTGGAAGGAAGGCAAGCCGACAAACGCACCTTGTCTGCAAGAACGAGAGGCATAGGAATGAAAATGACCCCAAGAACCCAATTGGCAATGAGAAAGACACAGGCCCACAAGGCCAGAGTCTTATAGTCCGACCAAGTCTCCCGCCTGTAATGATTCTCCATCTCGGCGCTTGGGAACCTGGGCTCAAAGAAATTGAAGAGCATGGGCCAGAGCTTTCCCTTCAGCCAGCCTTTGTTCTTGTCATGGGGCTTGCCACTGCAATCGATGTTGTTGTTGTTGTTGTCGTTCCCAGAGTCCGATGCCTCGGGGTTGTTGTTGTTATTCTCCTGGTGCGATTCAGGAGCCTGAAACTCTTCCGTCCAAGACCGATCCACTACGATCTCGTCGACTTCGTCGGGGGCACAGGGAAGTCCCGAGATGGTCTTGAGCTCGTTGTCGTCGTCCAAGAGCACCTTTGGGTCGTCGTCGCCGTCGTTCCCGTCGATAACAGGGCCAGGAGAAGGAGCGACGAGCCTCTTCCTGACGCCCTTTCTGAACTTTCTGTAGATTGAAGAAAAGCGTGGATGGCGTGTGGTAGAGGCGGTAGCAGGCGCAGGCAAGACATCCGCCTCCTTGTCGATAGAAAAGTGTTCTGAGGAAGAGGTTGTCTTGCGCGCCACGTCGTCCGCCCATTGCTTTGAGAGCGAAGATGACCAGAAGGACATGAACCACCGACGAACTTTGTGAACTTTGAACTCAGACCATGGACGTTTCACGCAAAAACCCCAGCCCGCGTTTTCTTTCCCACATTATTCTCACCCTCGATCGCCAATCTGGGTTCTGGACCGTAATTATTTCCTTTTCGGGAAAGATTATTTCTTATTTTAGCCGTACAGGCGGTACAGCGCTGCGTATCTCCGGCCGCCGAGTTCTTAGAACTGCGAAGCAACGCGGCGGCGGCGTTTGGGTCCGAGTTGGATGGGAACCGTCGGGTGGCCCTTCTTGTCCAGCGAGATGGGAAACGTCGGGTTCTTCACCTTCACAATATCACTCCCAGCCTTTCTCTTCTTCCCCTGCAGAGTCCAGCCAGTGAACCCAGACTGGGGCATACCCTCGAAATGGAACGCAGCAGGCCCAGTGCTCGCGTTATCGATCCTCCCCATTGGGAGGCGTGAACTACTAGGCGAAGAAGGGGTGTCTTCGTCATCTAGGTCAATAGAGTCCTGCATCACAGGTAAGCACACACGTTTTAGGTTACGTAGAATGATATACTTGCAGAGAATCTGGGGTCCGAATACATTGATGAAGACTGGTGTTCAATCATCAAGTTTCTCTCCATCTCGAGCTCCTTCTTCAGCCTCGCAATCTCCTCGCTCTGTGCGTGGATCTTATCTCGTTGTGACAATTCCTATGGAGTGCAACGCGTGTCAGGGGATGGACGAAATGAATGAATCAAAATAGACGCCCACCTTTTTCTTCAAGTTATCCCTCTGCCCACGGAGTCTCCCGTTCTCCTCCCTCATTTCCTCCATCTCCGCTTCAAGGGCGCCATTTCGAGTGTTCAGAGAGACAGTCTTCTCTGCGGCGTCTTTAGCCGTTCTAAGCGCGTCGTCCCTGACCTCGTTCGCGTTCCGTACGTCCCTCCGTAATAAGCGCATCTGCCCATCATAAAACCGAGCCGCCTTTTCCAACTCGTCGTTCCTCCTTCTGCTGGTCTCCAAATCTACCTTGACAGAAGAGAGAGCTTCGAGTTCTCGGAACAACGGCACGATACGTTCTTTGAAATCTGACACCGCGTCGAGAAGTTGTTTCTATGCACACACGACGGACTTGAGTGGCGAGAAGAACGCGGCGAAAGCAGAAAAGACTCACAGCGAGATCATTGTCACACTCCAAATCATCAGCAGCGTGCCTAATCTTCCCCTCCGCCTTTGCAACGCTAATCAGCTTGGCCTTGTCGTCCATCTTACTCAAGCCTTCGACAGTGGCTTTAGTCGGATCAACAAGTTCAAGGTATAGCTTAAAGTCCTCTCCCCGCTCCTCTCTGCATATCGGACACCGCTTGCGGCTGGTACGGGCGCGAGTAGGGATGCTGCTCATACATTTGTCGCAACACCCATGGCCTGCGGGCGGGTGAAACGTGTCAAAACGCGTTTATTTTGAATAGAAACAAGTATACAGACCGCAAGCAAGAAATCTAAACTGCCTGTAATCATAATAAGTCAAACAGATGTGGCAGTACGCCGAGGCGGACTTGTTTTTCATGGTGATCGTGGCTGTAAACGGTCAACAGGTGATCGGATCACATGATTGACTAGATCGAATGCGGCAATATATTCCCGTGGTTCCCCGCACACCGAATGAATAGAATTCCCACGTGAAAAAGGGAAGTATTTCGAAAGAGATTTCCGCTTGGAGGTGTTGGAAGTTGAAAGTGGAAGGGTGACCTGTTATTCTGGGCCCTGTGAACATAGAAAAGAAGAACTTCAAGTTAGATTCTTATTTCCGCGACAAACGACCTACGAACATATTCTCGTGTTTTCCCCAAGCTCCGAGCTATTTAAATAAAGACATTGTTTCGATCGAGGCCAAGTTTACCTGGCACCTGTCCAAGTTCTTCGGTCAACTTTTATTCTTTTCACACTCATGCACCACCAACACCGCATCAACAATTCTCTTTCTTCTCCCATCACTGTCGAATTCGCTCGGCCAGGTACTGCTGGCGGGCGACTCGAATCAGACTCCCCGCCCCGTAACAGCGATCGACCTCTCTCTTGAGAACAATCTCGACCCTCCGCTTGACCGCGGTCAATTCCCCGTACAACACATATAGCGTCCCGGCGAGTGTAGCTGCTTCTGCCAGGACATCTTATACGAGGGTTGATATGGCGGATCAAGATGCACAGGAGATGGAGAGGGAGGAGGAGTATAGGAGGTTGCAGGAGATTCAACCCGAGCAACAACAACAACAACAACAACAAGGGGAAGCCCAGCAACAGGGGCAGGAGGGGCAGAGGGAGGAATCGGAGCCTGTACCACAGACACCTCAAGTATTCATCGCTTTCCTTCTGGTGTCCGGACGGAAACGGGTGATGTCCTTCGAGCCAGAGACGACGGTGGGGAGAGTGAAGGAGCTTGTCTGGAGTGGTTGGCCGTCTGGTACACATCCCTTATAATCCCTTTAATAATTTCTCACTAATTTGTGTTCAGATTGGCAGGACGAACGACCGCCCGCACCCTCCTACCTCCGAATTCTCTACCTAGGAAGAATACTCCAAGATGAGGATACCCTGACCAGTACGCACCCCAGCCACCCACCAGCTTCCCCATTTGACTTGTCCATATATAGAGCTAAATTTCCCATCTCACACCCCCGACCAACCTCCCGCACCCGCACCCACACCCACAATCGTCCACCTCTCCATCCGCCCAGGCGCGGCAGGCTCCATCGACGACGACCCCAAGAAGAAACGGAGAAGAATGAGCATCTCCCCGGGTACAGAAGGTGGTTGTTGTGGTTGTTGCATCATGTGAAGCTGTTCTCTTCTCTCTCTCTCTCCCTTGTCGCATTGCTCTCTCTCGCTCGGATTCATATGCATACACATTATAGTCTCCTTCTCGTGTCCATATACCCCTTAATTTCCTCTGACTGTGCACAGGTACTTATACACGGGAATACGAGTACGCGCTCTCTGGTTCCTCTCTGGTTTCCATCATGCAGGCGCGGATCCGAAATCTCCATATGATGGGTCGCGCTGGATTGAACCGCCGCAAGGCGCCACATCGAGTACTGTTTGAGATATCTATACCAAGGCCGTACAACAATGGAGAATCACCAGGGGGATAAAATACAGAGTCCGCCAAGTACATACATACAATGAAACCCTCCCCTCCCTCCTCTAAAACACCCCTCCCAATACCCCTACAAACCCTACACGTCTCATCGTCCAACCCAAAAAACAAACTAATCCTCCCCCCACCTCCACAATTCCAGCACAACCTCCCCCCAATCCTCGGATCCCCCGCCTGAAGGACCAGCGCATTGGGATTCCCCGCAGGTGGGTACATCACTGGGGTTATAGTAGGCGCAGGCCGAGAGGGCATCGCAGGAGGACGATCACTAAACAGCGGATTCGGATTCGGAGGAGGGGGAGCGCGGGTGGGAGGACGGAATCTTGGCAACGGTTTCTGCAACGTTCCATCTCCCTCATTAGGCCGAAACGAAGAATACGTGAGTGGGCCGGTGAATGGCCGAGAGTACTTTTGCCAGCATTTGCGGCAGGGATGGGATGGATCGGAGTGTTTGTAACCCATATTTGAACCTACATACGTACGAATCCGGAGCGTAAGATTCAGAAAATGGTAGTAGGTGTATGTACGTACATTTGGGACATAAATATCCACGAGGGTAGACGAGTAGTCTTCCGTCGTTTAACAACGGATGGCCTGGTACGGGAGTCGTAGTCGGTCGACCGTCGTCTGTTGGTAGAGGAGTCTGCGGAGTCTGGTTTCTCCTCGGAGGCAGAGGGGGTGCCGGCGACGGTGCTGAGCCACCCCACCCATTCTGTTGGTGGTGGCCGGTGTGCTGGGGGTGTACAACGGGCGCCGGTTTGAAACGGCCGACGAGGACCAAACTCCATCGTCCTCTCCCCATGATTCACATCCGCACTCGGCGTATACTCTGGTGGTTTCTCAATGGGAGAAGGCGTCCGCTGATGTCGAAAACTAGAACTAGAACCAGAGCCAGAAGCCTGTGGTTCCGAGCTTGAATTTGAAGTCGAAGCAGCAGGAGCAGATGTCGACGGCTGCTGCTTCTGGTCTACAAAGGGATCATCTTGTCCCACCTGCGAACTCGAACTCGACTCGGCTTGGGGTTCTTTAGCTTGGGTTCTGAATGGGTTGAACGCTGAGCGTGCCATGGAGGCAGGAAGCAGGATAAGAATCGCAGCTGGACGGAAGCATTTCTGCCGAGCCGCGCAGCAACCTTGGCGCCACATATTTACCACGCCGTAAGCGGTCAGGCAAAGTCCGACAAGGCGATTGAAATATAGTACATTACATGAACTGCCTATGTACTATCTTCACAGCCGTGAGTAATTTAGTATAGATCCTTTAGCGCCAGTCGGAAAATGTATCCAGCATTTCATCCTCCAGAATCGTGCCCTTAAAGAACATTGGATGTATCAGAAATCCACGATAATATTTCATCGTCTCAGGCTAGCTGGGAACGCAGTTCTTCCCCCGCTCAAGGCGAGGCAGCATCTCTATAAAGTCCCCGTCACGGTATCTGGTCAGCACTGCCTGATCTCCGCCGTCAGCATCAGAGCGGGAAGGAATTCAGGAGACGTCACGCTGCAATGGATTGTAAGAGAAAGGACTCGGAACAATGATGACTTGTGGCCATCTTTCCAGTCTTCTTTCTGTTTGGCAAATCGATAGCGAGCGCTCCAGCACCCGGTAGTGTCTTTATCCTTTTGCTGACTCGGACTTGCCACTGACTTCCCCACTCCTGTCTGACCACATAGGGCACATCCTTGCATGGATTCCCCTGATTTCATGTATTGTTTTGAAAGGCTTCCCTAGATTCAACCTAAATTTCTTTGAGAGGTCTTTTCTAGCTGGCCACTGCAATATACCTACATCCTGGGCTCATGTCATGATAAGAAGGTCATGACATTGTGATCAACTTCCTGGATGGGTTTGCCTGCCAACGGCATTGTGAACTGATCCAGAATGGACTTCGATCACAACACTTGCACCATGGCTCACCCAGATGGGGAGGATTTCACTATGCTGCTACCATGTCCACCCAATTTGGTATCTGAATCACATTGTACAGTAATCTAAGCTGAGATGGTGTCAGACTTTCACATGTTTGGAGTGGAAAGTCAGTGGCAGAGCTTAGGATAAATTTCAGGTAATGAAGTGCACATCATTGGCAGGAGACAACACATGTTGCATCAGCATTTGGAGCTCTCAAGTCAGGATGACACATAAGACTTGGCCTGAGTCACAGATGGAGTATAAAAGGGGAGGCTACAGAAAAGGAAGGAGTTTTCCCCCCCTGACTGAGGGTAGTTGTAGTCATGCTGTTTTTGTTTTAAATTCCTGCTCAATTTATTGGCCACTGCCTCATTATTGACCAAACACTTACTGAATCAAGTATATTATATCATTCATTGATTGATTAAGTCAATGTTCCATTCATCTGTTCTGCATCAACACTTACACAAGAGATACTTGACTCTAACCCAAGAGGACTCTTGCCCGAACTAATGACTGTTCTGGCGAATCCTAGCTGCAAACTCATTTGCACCTGACAATGGTTCTATTATGGTATTGTACTCATGGCTCTCAAAAGACAAAACCATATTTTTCCACCTTTAGTGATGGGAGTGCTGCATGTAATCCCTCTATATAATAGACCAACTAAGCTTGGTTATCTTGCTCTCATGGCAGGATTGGGTTTAGCTTCAGGAAAAGGTTGGGGCTGCTCAAATTCATTGGTGGGAAGTGTTAGAATACACTGCTGAGAATCAGCCAACTTAAGAGACAACAACTGTGCATCATGATAACATGCCATCAAACTCACTCAGGAAAAGTGTTTACAAGCTAATCTGTAGGGTTCAAGGTAACTTATATCTTCAAGAAGGCAGGGGGTGTCAGACATTGGCCTTTTCAGAATGCTTGTATTATTACAAGTTGTAACAAGCTGATCAGAGGTTTACTTATTGGTGGCCGTTGGCAAGGTGATGGTAGTATTTAGTAGCGCCACATAATACTAATAGCAATGGACTGTGGCGCCTTGGTGGGACGATCACGAGGCTGTGACCTGGCGTGACTTTTTAAACAAACTGTTGACGCAATGGCACTCTTTCTTTCATCCTACTAACACCTCTTATTCTCAGACTCAACCGACCCACACATTTGTGCCACAGAGAAGTGAAGCAATGGGCCAGGACTGGGGATTCATAAACATCGACAAGCAAGAGGCCTTCAGTGGTAGTATGGGAAAGTTGGGAGAGTTCCTCTTTGATGGCACGTCCCCTGGAGATCTTTTTCGCAGAATTGCGATGGGATTTTGGGCTGGAGATCGTGTGGCGTGTGTCGGGGACTACGCCAGGATCGCTGATTTCCCGTGTGCCATTCCACTTAGAGAGGTTCCGGTTAATGCCGAGCATGACGAGCACGAGCACGAGGATACATACGTATCCTCAGTCACCGATCGGTATCGCAGCACGAAGAAGATTGACGAGGCGCGTTTTCATGAAAAACTGATCGCTCGTTTCGGAACAGCCGAGGTCGACATATTCGCGCTAACGAAAGATCAACAAACGGACTACCTCGAGCTTCGCCGGGAGGAATACATTCGGCCAACGATAGATGACCGGATCCTCGTCGTCAGGAATCTCGACAAGCGCGAATATATTCGTGGAGATGTGATCGCAGCTGCCAATCTAGCCAATATATCAGAAGACTGTTACGATGTTGGATTGGGAGAAGCGCTTATGATGCGCGTATGCTGGTCCTCAGATCCCAGCTGTGCGATAGCCATACCTCAGGATATGGAGATTCACCGAGGTGCCTGGGTTGGTGACCGAATTGATACAGCCCTCTTGCAGGAAATTCCAGATGACGGGGGATGGGTAGACATCACGCTGGATGTCATAGAGGACCTTCGTGTTGTGTGGGAGGCAGAGTACAACTGCCGGGCGGGATTAATTCCAAGTACCATTAGTTACAATACAGCTACTGACACTGACTCGGGCAGTGATGGCATGCAGTCAGACTTGGACCAAGAGTCAGACTAAAGATTACAGTATTCCAGTATATACTTGTCTTCGTGACTGGTTATGACAAAAA
The DNA here is from genome assembly GCA_004338095.1 of Gloeostereum incarnatum. Taxonomy (NCBI): domain Eukaryota; kingdom Fungi; phylum Basidiomycota; class Agaricomycetes; order Agaricales; family Cyphellaceae; genus Gloeostereum; species Gloeostereum incarnatum. The sequence goes on from RZIO01000009.1 coordinate 1,932,710, forward strand.
AACACTGCACGCTCTCCAGGCCACTTGGCGGAAAACACGAGCGGTTCCAATCGATCCCGAAGACGGGGACAAAACGATCGAGTGACTGTACATGCGCTAGCCTTGCCGCAAGTGGCGACTCTCGCGTGTCGATATCGCCACGGCAGGAGCGCTGCATCCAATCCCTCTTTAAACAAGTTATAGTCGGCACCGTTCTGTTGCCAGGTAAGTGTGAGAGAACTAGCCAAACGAGTATAGTTATTAGGGACAAATGTCTTTGATCCTACTGGTTAACTCAACTGCAACCCAACTGCGAATTCACCCCGGTCTAGGCCATCGTATCCCTTCGTCGGGGACCCTCTGGGCACGCGTCACATCAATGTACTCTCCAGGCCATTTCTCCTCGCTCCGGTCAATCAAACCGCCCTCGTCATCATCATCGTCATCTTCTTCCTTGTCATCTTCCTCCCAGCGATCGGTGGCAAAGGCACTCGGATTGCGTTCGCGGTCCAGAGCCAAATCCTTCATCATCCGCCGCATGGAGTCATCCTTAGCATTCTGCAAGGACTGTTCCTTCGCAGCCCGAGCCCGCTCCAGCTCGGGAAGATACTCCCTGCGCACAACGGCTCAGCCTCTAGGGTAGAAGTTGAACGGATAAAAACAGAAGACAGGCACGCACTTTTCATATTCCTCTCGCTTACCCTCTACTGCTTGCAAAAACTCGTCAAAACCTGCTCCAGTCATGCTACTAACACCCACTGCCGTGAGATGTTTGTAGAACTCGTCCAGCACCAAGCTCATGGAGTTCATTAAAGAATTCATATAGGTTGGTTCTCCCTCCGAGTCGGTATTCGATGACGAAGCCAACGCGAGCTGAAACGCCTCGAAATCGGTCATCCATTCAAGCGCAAAGTCATGCCGTGTCACGTCCGTCTTGTTGAAGACGATGATGAAAGGGAGCTTGGTTTTGTACAGGATACTGCATGCATAGAGCATGTTACTCATGAATGTCGCCGGTGCCGCCGTACGAGGTGTGTCGATGACATATGCAATGACAGTGGGGATAGAAGATGCGACAGCATCAGTGATGATGGCGCCTGAAGCCGACCAGGTGAAGATTTCGATTTGGCCGGGAGTGTCCAAGACGACGTAGCTGGATCCAAGAAAAATGAGTATGAGCTTCAAGTACAAGGGCCAAAACTGGCAGACACGCACTCAACCTCTTCGGCCCTCTTCTCAACTAGCCCAAGGACCTGATCGAACTTGGTTGTGAAGAGATTGAGGGCCGTGAGGATCCCTCCATTCGGTCCTAGATTATATCTGCCAATCTTCAGCCTCAGACATCGCTCACCCTGCATCGGGTTGTGAGTCCCTCACTGTTTCATGACCTGCGCATAGTCGACTGTGTCTCTTATGTCAATATTGGCATCATATCCCAAGTTTGCGACGGCTGGATCCAAATTCAAGATGTAAGGTGCAATGGAAGACTTCGTGTGGATGTGGGAGTTTAGTCTTTGAACAAAGGTGGATTTTCCAGCGCCAGCCATTCCAATAGTTATTATTGCTACTGGCTTCTTTTTGGACGCAGAGGAAGCTGCAGAAGGTGAAGCCATGGCGGGAAAGGTAAGATCGCCCAGGATGAGTCAGCTTTTCTTCGATCACTCGTCCAATCTGTGGCGTCTCTTCCAAGGCTTTCTTATGGGCGATCGTCATGGACTTTCTGACTGATTCCCTCTGAGTTAATTATCCTTACTATGCTTGTTTTTCACGTTCTTATTCGATTGGTTCAATTTCACGAAGCAAAACATCACATCGCTTCTACTCCCGTCAAAAAGACGAGTTCTCTACTGAGAAAAATGCATAGAGAGCAAGTTTTGTGAACACTGTCGACGTTGACACTTGCTTCAGTCTGTCCAGATCTGTCTGCTTTTGCGACAGTTTCCGAACTTGGACACTACGTGCGGTGTGAATGACTCGAAATACGGGGTCAATGTGTGTAAATGACTCAGAGTAAGTGGTGATTTGAATGCCATCCTGAGGAGCAGGTGCTTGAGTTCTTATACACACAACAGTTATAACATACATTTCATTTCTACTCCCTGGATAACCAAGGGTAGATCGATAGATCTTCCGGTTCATTACCTGTATGTGACATTGAGCACAACAGCATTGGAGAACACGGAATGGACGTACCAGTCTGATTTATCGCGTCAATTTCGAGAATACCTTTTCGACGGAGTCTGGGTAGTTGATCAGTGATTGTCGTTTCATTGAAATTCTCAAACGCAGCGGTATGGTTACTATCCGGATAGAAAGCTATCCGAACAGTTTTCAAGTCCGTGAAAGCTGGAGTAGTCAACAGCTTGTCGAGCTTGTCCCAATCTGCAGAGTCGTCCGCCCACTGTTTTATTCCGAGCACTTCCTCGACATCGTCTTCCTGAGATGGCTCTCCGGAGAGAGCGAAAGTGAGTGAAACAATCTCAAGGAAATTTTCCTTGTTTATGGATGCAAGGACGCCTCGGAGAAAGGGAAATGGGTCTTCAATTTCCCCTGTCACGAAGCACATCTCCATAGTTAGGTCGAGATATTGGAGCGAGGGAAGACGCCTCAGATCAAGCTCATCTCCTGCCTAGGATGTTAGATCAGGGGGTTATACATACAATCAATTTCTAAACACACCTTCAGAGATTCGCATAGATAAACGTTCCGCTGAAGGACACCCGTGAATGAGCTCTATGAGCGTATCGCAGGGCGCTCCCACACTGACGGCGATTTCCGTGACTGATTCGAGAGGTGTCGATAGCAGGGCGGATAAAGCCTCAACGTCTTCTTCCCATGCTGTCCACAGCACTATGGTGGATAAAGACAGTAGCTTAGGCCCCCTACTAGGACCGTCTTCGGTCTCATCTTCCAAGTCGTTGTTGAAGCAAACCGAATTGGTCCGTTAAATAACATACAACTTTGATAGGCGAAGTGCGGGTTTCAAGAGTGATAGAGGAATATGATGGATCCCATCGAAGTGTAGTTCCTCGATGGGACATGTCGACGTGACAGCGAGAAAGGCATCCTGTAGTTCCTGCGACAGATTATACCACCAGATCTCCCCGAAAAAAACTCGGATGGAAGCTAAATTGGGAAGAAAAAGAAGAACGGGTGGTAGCTGATTGTCATCCTTCAGCTTCTTGGGCTCATACTTCAGTCTGGAAAGTGTGATATAACGGATGCAGCTCGCAAAGCGAGGAGCATCTGTGAGAAACTGGCGGAACTTCGTACAAGTCGTCATGGTTCCCTTCTTCCTTGAGCCCGTACCAGTAAGAGTGACGTGGGAGAACCATATACCCTGGCCAGCCTGCCGCAGGTAGGGGATCAGGGAGCATACCCGACCAGTCTCCCGATCTTCCTTGGGGTCTAAATGTCCGATAATAGTGTCGAGTATCTCTTGGCTGAATCGTGGAGAACCCATATAGTCAACAAAGATCGGTACGAGAGATAACGGCACAAGCCGTTCCTCAGCGTCCCTCTGAATTGTGATGATAAAGGTCAGGACAGCCTCAGGAAATCTGAAACGGATCAATTTCCAAATTTGATATCATTACGCCGCATCGTCGCCGTGTGGCGTCGAGTTCCGTCTCATGCATACTTATGTACTTCATAGTAATGCACTTTACTTGGAATCCTTACTTTATAATTACAGAAGGACGCTTGACCTGTCTTAGGATCGCGGAGGCCCGAATCTCAACCAGAGTCGCGTCGCGTCGCGTCAATGACAAGCTTTCGCTGGTCACGTGCGAACTGCAAGGTATTTAACACTGACAGTGACACGACGGTGCCGCATGCTTCCTCCTGCCTTGTTCCTTCTTACCACCATCATCCTACTAATCACATCACAATAAATTCTTGGATATGTCCCCGACTGTCGAAGAGGATGTTTTCTCCCTCTCCGACTCTATGAATCCTATTCGGTCCGTCAAAGACCCGATCCATGACCTCAGTACGTCTTTCATCTTACGAACCGAACACGCCTGAGAATGCACCGTCTAGTCCCATTGAGCTCCCGTATATGCGCCATCATTGACACGTAAGTTAGACTTTCTCCCTCTCTGATCATGAAATGTCACCATATTTTCCAGTAAACAGTTTCAACGACTTCGCTATGTCCAACAGCTAGGGACGTCGAGCTATGTGTGGCCCGCAGCCACTCACACGAGATTTGAACACTCTTTGGGCGAGCTTCCTTTTCTCGGGTTCTTCTGGGCCTCCTGATATTGATCATTGATGTGGATCGCGTATCTAGGTGTTATGCACC
>RZIO01000009.1:1987614-2001054 GCA_004338095.1 Gloeostereum incarnatum
GCCCTCCATCCTCGCCTTCCTCGCCGCGCTCCAGGTGACCCACCCGGAGTGCAGCGCGCAGAGGAAGAGGTCCGAGTCGTCTGTGTATACCCTCCTCCTTCCGCCCCCGCGCCGCCGCCCCAGATGCGGGGGTATGGGGGTTTGGAGAGGGGGAGGTGGGATGAGGGGATGAGGATGGTCACGAGGGTTTCTTGGTCGACTTCTGCTACTGCTGCTGGTGCTGGCGCGGATGCGGTGGAGTCGATGGTGAGATCGATGATAGATGGGTTTTGGGACGTGTCGGGTTTAACGGTAGAAGGAGGGACGGCGACGTCCTTCTTATCCTTATCCTCTTTCTTCTCTCCTCCTCCTCCTCCGGTTTCTTTCTCCTCCTTCTTCACACCATTCTCCTTCTTCAGATTCACATTCACGCCATTCTCCTTCCCCTCCTTCACCCTCCCCCTCCCCTCCATCCCATACCCCAAATCAAACAAATACGGAAACGGCGTGCGAGGCCAAACAAACGTCCCCAAATGTACCTTCTTCCTCGCCCTCACCTCCCTCTCCCTCCTCCTCTCCCTGCGCGGGGCCGCGGCGGCGCGCGTTTCCCCGCTCCAACGCTGAGCTTCTTGTCTCTCTCCCTCTCCCCCCCGCTCCCGCCTCTGCTCGACCATCCCGAACGGCATACCCATAGGAACGGGCGAACCAATGCGGGATCCGGGGCCGGGCGCGTTGGTGACGAATTGGGTGTGGAATTGGCCTTGGAAGTGTCTTTGGGGGTTCGTAGACGAGGAGGAAGAGGGACGGGGACCAGGGCCAGGACCAGGACCTTGCGGTGGTTGTTGTGATTGGGGAGGTTGCGATTGGGATTGAGAAGGCGGCGGAGGAGGCGGAGGTGGTGGTGGTGCTGGGTGAGGGTGGGGATGATGGATATGATGGTGGTGGTGATGTGGATGGTGTGTGCCCCCTCCTCCTCCCTGCATCAGAAGAAGGATGAGAATTAAAATGAAGGGAAATAAGAAATGGACGAACGATAGAAGAATGATGATGCCCCATCATCTGCCTCTCCTTTTCTCTATCCCTTTCTCTCTCTCTTTCCCTTATGTCTCTTACATCCCTCTCCCTTTCCCTCTCCCTCTCACGCTCGCGTTCACGCTCACGGTCTCTGTCTCGATCCCGTTCTCGTTCCCTCATCTCTCTATCTCTCTCCCTCTCACGATCCCTCTCGAATCCTGGATACCCACCCATTCCAGGGCCTAAAACATCCTCCTTCTGACTCTGCGGAGAGGGTTTCCGAGGCGGCGGCGGCGGTGGTTGAGGAGGGGGGGGACCAGAAGTGAGAGGTGGCGGGTTCTGCCTCCTCGAACTATTCGCGGCTGCGGCTCTAATAATATCCATGTCAATATCCTGCTGATTCCTCTCCATCTCCTGCTGAGGCGGCGGTTGGGGGCGTTTGAGACTACCCTCGGAATGGGAATGAGAATCGCGCCGGGGGTGTGTTGGTGGTGGCGGTGGTGGTGGTTTGTTGGAGGAGCGGTGGACGCGATCTTCTAATAAAAAAAGAATGATAGTTAAAATAAAGGATATAATAAGATAGGATGTGGTGGGGGAAGATATATGTAGAATGGGATAGGAAATGGGATCAGACGTGGGTCACAGAGTGTGACAGGTTCGAGTTGTCGTTCGCGGATCAAAAAAAAAAAACGAAAAGAAAATAAACTGACCATCGATGGGATGTGGTTTTCTGTCGCGTTCGCGTTCGGTGTCCCTTTCGCGCTCTCGTTCTCTAACTCCCCTGCGAGCATATTCCATTTCTCTCTCCCGGTTGCTCTCCCACATTGTGATCCTCTCTCGATCCCATTCGCCGTGTCTCGGCCGTTCCCTCTCCGGATAGCCGGGTGGGAGAGGACCCCAGCCAGGTGGACCGTCTCTGCTGGCACCGGTGTCGAGTGGGCGGAGAGAGGACATTGCAGGAGAAGCGGTTGTGGATGGGTGAGACCGCCGCTCGCGTTCGGATGGTGGCTGGGAAGGAGTTCGCTTCGGGCCATGGCTGGACCCGGGCGGTGATGGGCCCTGGTACATGGGTGAAGGATCGCTCACACCGTATCCTGGGAAGAGTGAAGGCGGCGGAGGTTTGGAACGTTCTCTATTCTCTCTCGGGTGGCCATGTGGAGGTGGCATGTATATCGAAGACGGCGTCGGGACCCTCCCAGAGGGACCAGGCGACTTGGGTGGTACAGGAGCATTCCGAGTCCTCGGTGAACTCCCTGGCTGCATGCCCCTCCATCCCTGCGGCGGTGGTGGGGGCGGTGGGCCAGTTGTCGGGGGCCGCTGATACGGAGATGTGTCGGTGGGAATTCTGTATGCGGTCGGCGATGAGGCTATGATATCCATCCTCGTCGCTGGTGCTGGCCACTGCTGCCTGGTGTTATCGAACGACGACGACGACGACGACGACGGGGGCGGGGGAGGCGGTGGTTGTTGATCCCGCGGTGTCGGACGTCGTTCGGCTCCCGGTCCCAGCCCCAGCCCCAGCCCCAGACCTTCACCGCCACTGGTACTATTATTTCTGCGCCGCTCGTCTGAGGGAGAATCCTGGAGCAAGTCGGCGACGTTCATGTTGGAAGAAGGAAGGGCAAGCGAAGACAAATCAATTTTGCTTGTTTTGCTGGGACGATCACACGATCGAGATCAACACGTTGCCTAGCCTATCATGTAAGCACACAGGAACATCTCATCAGATCCAATCTCAGATTAAGATCCCCAGACGCCGCCGCCTCACTATATACTGCTTTACCAAGATTAACGGCAGAGGTGCAGTTCCGTATCATCACCAAGCACATATAACGGCACCCATAGAACTTCAAATAGCAGTGTGCTTCGCGCCGCCAAATACTCATCAAAACCCCGAGATCCCATCCAAAGTCCTTTCAAGTCTACACCTAATTTACAGAGACAGCCGTCAACGGAGAATCCACCATCATCGCATTCCCATTCACAGCCGGCTCCTCCTCTCTCGTGAAATGACAACTATGACACAACCACCCTCCACCGCTTTCTGGATAGAACGCCGGCGCGAACTGCGTATGGCACACCGAACACTCTTGATCCTGAGATTGCGGTGCTGCCGATTCCACCTGCTGCGTCTCCCCTTTGATATTAAGTATGTGATCTAATCGGCGTGCTTTGCGGAATAGCGCGTGCGATTGAGCGACGTCCGCTTGTTTGTACGCGCGGCAGTACACTTGGATCGCAGTCTGCAGAGGGTGTGTGAGATTGGAAGGATGAATGAGGGGGGATGAATTCCTTACCTCCCCCGCCTTCGTTCATCTCGCAGATCCCGTAGATGTATCTCCTCGTGTGGTCGTGCTCTTTACATGAGATGATGGGATTCATACACCCCGACTCGCTCTTGAACGTCGTAGTGATCGTCGTATCCCGTCGGCTGCTCTTCACCTAATGGCATTTCCCTCATCATCAGCTTCGTCCACGCCGGGGAAAGAGAAGAAAATCTCACAGGCTGAATCTCAAACCCAAACTTAAACCCGCTATTCCACGCACACGAAACATGATACTCCCTCGGACAATCATTACACTTCACAACCGCCCCATCCATCCCACGACATATGTAGCATTTCTACCACCACCACCGTCAGCGTCAGCATCTCCCCACTCAAGAATGCACTTACAGCAACCCAACGATGATGATTCACAACACTAATCCCCTCCACCAACTTCATCCTCCCCGCATCCGTAAACGCCACCTCGGGGATGAACACCGAGCAGAGGACGTGTGCCCACCCTTGGCCCTCCGTCGGCTTGCACGCGCGTAGGTAGGAGTCATTTGGAGGGCCGAGGTATTTCACTCCAGACGGACGCATTTGACGTGGGCATAGGACGCATTCGGGTATCTACCCCAGAGAGTGAGCAGCGGGTAGTGGGATGGAGGAGCGAGGAGATTATCGTACCATGGATGTTTCTTGCGTGACGTCGTTTTGGCAAATGTCGCAGAGCCAGTTCTCGATGTTGGCTGGGTCGACGAGGGCGCCGCACGAGCCTGAGTTGACGACGACGATGATGAGTACGGACGCGAGATGGGACGGGACGGGACGTGGGGGATGCGAGACTCACCTGCGTGCACACGGAACGTACATTTCTTACACTCCAACACCTTACCCAAAACACCGTTCTTCTTACACGCCTGGCATTTCAGCACCTGTGCAGAAGAAGTCGTCGGGGGCGCAGGCGGAGGCGTGCTCTGCGCAGAAATCGATGTCTTGCATATCCATTCAATCAGAACATCTCCCACAACACACGCAAGCACAAACGCAAGTGCAACTCACCCTGGCCCTCTTCGCCACCGGCCCATTCAACGGAGTCCCCTCCCTCTTCTCCCTCTCCTTCCCCTTCGCAATCGGCACGCTCTCCTCTCTCAACGGCCGCACATTGAGATCCGCATACTTGCGCCAATTCTGCCCGCAGATGTCGCAGAGGAGACTCGATTGGAGGCCTTTCGGGGCTTTCCACCACACTTTGGACTCCTTCGTACGGCAGGCGCCGCAGGTGGGCGTCCGAGAAGGAGGGTTTTCGACGAGGGATCCTTCCCCGGGGGGAGAGCCGACGGTTTGTTTGGGTGGTCTTGAGGTAGTGGTGATGGTGGAGGAAGACGGGGTGGTGGTGGAGTTTCCTGAAACGCGTTGTTGCCGGATCAAGACATTTTCTTCGCCTACTTTTGCGCTATGAGAGAGAGAGAGAGGAGTCAGTTTAGTCCAGACGGAGGGGGGAACACAAGGCATACATACTTCTTCCAATGTCCGTAGAACCTGACAACCTCAGCGATCGTACGCGTACCGACCTCCTCTCGCACAGGACGGAGTTCCGCGCCGTGCGACTGTATAGCATCTTCGAACACCGCGATCTCCTCTTTGGTCCATTCTTTGTCTATCCATGGGTTTTCCGGTCGGGGTTTCCACTTTCGCATTAATTAGATACTCCACGTCAGACTCGGACTGCGGGTGGGACGAAAGTGGAGTATATGTACCTGTTCGATCCGCGACGTTTTCTTCATGGTCACGGTAGAGAGCGATCGGGCAGCGAGCGCAGCGTCTGAGTATCGGTGGATCACTTCCGTCAGCCAGTCCACGGATGACTGGACCTTCGGGTCGTCGGATAGGGTGGCCTTGTGAGCTTCCACTGTAGGCACCGCATACAAATAAGTCGATACCATACGTCGTCAGTGAGAGAACAAGTAGATAAACGCACTTTCTGCGACTGAGGAGAAATAGGAGTCAGTTCGGTGTAAGTATGTAATGAAGAAGCGGTTGTTACCTTCGGCGTCGGTCAAGATGTTGATGGCGCTGTATACCTCGATGGTGCTGTCCCCACCGCGTTCCTCGTCTAAGAAAGAGGGTCAAGTACGGGTAAGGGATCCTTACGTACTCTCTTACCGATAGGAGGAGCGTTGAGTTCTGGGAGAACTGCTTGGTATTTGGGACCTTGTCGAACAGGTGCGTTGGGGAATATAAGATCATCATCATCTATGTCAGAAACGTTGAGCTTTCAAAAAAACCACCGAGAAAAGATATCCATACCCAAAGTGTCCTCCGCCACAGTGTACTGCCTAAAAAAGAAAAAAAGAAGACACGTCTGTATTCCCGTCAACCCAACCCACCACACCCACACGAACTTACCCAAAATACCTAAAAGGCCACATTCTGAAATGCTTCACAGGTAAGCCCTCCTCCTTATCTGCTTGAGACTTATCCTTCCTCGGCCGCCCCCGTCCGCGCGTGGTGGGTGCGCTGGATTTGGATTTGGGTTTACCTGAGGGAGTGGTATGTCGGACGTCGTGACTGTCGACTTCTTCCTCGTGTACGCGCGAGCAAGGTGCGCAGGACCAGCCGTACCCTCGGGAGGGCTTTGCTAGGAGTGGAGGCTGGACGCAGCCCATGTGGAAGTATTCCTTGCAGCGGTCGCATTGCACAGATTCTGCACTGGAAAAGAGACGAGATTAGTCATTTCAGCTCAGGAAGGAAGACGAAAAAGATACTACCTGGGAGCCCATTTTTGGCAGGGTTTGCAAAGGCGGAGGTTGTCTGTCAAGTCGGGAAGGACTTCCTTCTCCGAGACGACATACTCGTACTTATCAATCAAGTTCTGTCGCACATCATCCGGAACTAGATGCCAAGTCCTCGGTAACTGTGGCGCAAGTCCAAAAAAGGAAATCACCCACGATTTCTAACATCACTCGATTGAATGATCTCAAACTCCTTCTTGATGTACGGATCGAAGAGTCTCGTGAAATAGAACCGATCAGGGCGTTTCTTCCACCCAGCCAGGTCCGAAATCTTGTCCCTATGGACAACGTGGCACTTTGCTCGAATCTGGTTGATGTCGCAGACTTCGGAATAGATTGCGGCGAGGAGGAGGCGGGAGTCGGCGACGGGGCGGTCGCTGACATCGCTGGGGCGGTAGTACCAAGCCAGGCGGACCCGTGTGAATGGGTGCTGCTCGGCTTCGGATTTGGGGAGTCCGGCTGGGGGGAGGTATTCCATCACGCGGGCAATGGAGTATGGGGTGCCATCCCGGATGGACCACGTTGGAGAGCAATAGACGTGGTCTGTAGAGAGAGAAAAGAGGAGGGAAAAATAGTAGGTATGGTGCTTTGTACTACAGGAAGCGGGAATAAGTTTACCATTTATTTTGACTTGCTCCCCGTTCTTGAGATATACGGCTGTGGAAGCTTTGAAGGCCTCCATTTGTTTTGTGGCAATACGGTAACTGTGGTGTTAGTAAAATAAGGGAGAAGGTAAAAAAATATAAGAGTAAAAGAGGTAGAATTTAAGGAATAAAGAGGGCAAGTTTATAGGACGCCACCGGGCTTGTGGACGTTGAGGTAGAAGAGGCAAGGTGAAGAGGTAACTTCAGACTCCGCATCGCCTTGTTTGCTAGCAATGAACATGCTGATCACCAAAACTTGAAAAACGGGGTCAATTTCAGCGGGATAATTTACTTCCTACTCTCATCTGATACTGTTCGTGCAGAGGTATTCATTCCATGGTGTTTTGAATTTTTTACGCTACATATAAGGGTAGTTTTCTGGGTTGCGGGCTGGCATTCGCAGGTGTCTCGGGGTGTTTGGGCGTCAATATGGTCCCGGAAGTGTTGCCGAAACGGCAAAGGGGAAAAGCCTCGAAGCCACAAACCCCATAGAACACACGAATGTGCGTGGGATCAAGAATCCACGAATCTCTCATGGAGCTCTCTCTTCTGACCTGAGCTGTATAGACGGAAATATGGGCTGTCCGACGGTGACCTCCAACTGACCAAGTTACTTACTACCGGATGGAGACAAGCTTAGCGACACAAGCGCCATGAAATTGAAGCCGAGATGAATATGAGTTGTGGCGCGATTCAACAATTATGTACTATTCATGCACTCTTATTTTCTGTTCTGCGCTGAATATTCCGACGACGCAGCAAGAATCTTGTCCGGCTGGCCAAGATCAGGGCGCCACCAGTGACGTGGGTCTTGGCTGACAAACGGGGGTAAAAGGATGAGACGGCCCAATAAGGAAATGCAACGGCACTATTTTCTGGACCTGTAAGTACTCTCCTAGGACGACGTCGAGGATACATCTCGGCCAGCTAGTGTGTCCCAGCGAGCAAGCGAGGGTTATCAGGGACGGGCGATAACCTCACTGACTGGTTCATGACCTCTGCCTCCTACTCGACACCCCCGGCCAGCTTGTCCCTCAAGACATGGAGAGCGGACGAATTCATTATGACAACCACAAATCATGACAATCATAGGGACTTCAAGAATCACGAAATTTCTACTCAGCATACCGATGAAGAAGCTCTGCCAATTCCAGTCCAGGCCTCCTCCATCCGTCACAGCATCTCCAGAGGTCGGGGGAGGCAAAAGTCCAGGGTCACTAGACCCATCAAACGCTTTTGGCGCTGGTTCATTGCTCGTACTGGTGGGGATGATGTTGCTTCCACCATCGCTACCAGCTTCACTCGGGACGAAAGCATCGAACGTGAACGTGTTTCACTCGAAAATCTCGCAACCGACGGACACACAGTCAACGTTGTAGTCGTCGATCGGGAATGGGGCGTCGAGGTAACAAGAAGCTGTCCTCGACAGACGACCGAAGCCCAGAGTTGAAGTCCTCTGCCAGCCCTGACGATTCCACTCCTGTCACTGAAGGCGTCGGGGTGGACCTTTTGTCCCGCTTTGATACTCCTCCCTGGTGGCACTCCTTCTGGAGACCCGTTTATCATCAGTTCTCAAAGTTCTTCGTTAACACTCCCCCCAATATGCATGCTGATCTCGAGGCGAGATATAGCGAGGTCCGTACCGTCTATGATATCATCGGCGTCCTTTGTTTATATGTTCCTTCCAGGAGGATTGGAGGAAGAGCAAGAAGCTCGCTTGGTGGGCGTCCCTCTGGCTCATCATCAACTGGGCCCTCGGTGTCGCTGCTGTCGTCCCTCGAGATCTGGCGGATAAGATTTTTCACTATGGGGTGTGTGCTTGGTGCTCTTGGCGTTCATGTCTCTCTCTGACTCTTAGCTTAGGTTGCTCCTACGTTTAGTATCCCTATATTGTCGGTTTTTATCTCCCATATCCATGCAATTGTCACTAACTCCACTCAGGCTAATGGTCATGGCCGACATGCCCATGAACTACCCCTTCATCTACCAATGCTTTCTCGCGATCTCAACATGGATGTGGTATGTTCTCATCCATATCGGGTATGGTTCTCTCTAACAATTCATTTCCGCCTAGGGCTTTTTACTATGTCTTATACATGTCCGCTCCTCGCCCTTGCATCCAAGCTTTGCTCTAACACGACCCATTAGGTACCTCTGCGGTTTCTACTCCAGGGACAAATCAAACGTGGTATTCCAGTGTCTTCCTGGGAAGGATTTCCAAGGCGTGTTTTATTACACTGTCGTGCGTATCGTGGTCTTCTTCTTGACGTTATCTGAATTCTCCACCACAGGCTCTTCAAACGATCTCGCTTTTTGGGCTGAAACTTAACCGCTTCGCTGGGGTCGTGGGTTCCTTCGTATTTCTCGTCTTGTCGGTTTCCGTGATTTCTTCCGCCACACCTTGTGCTCATTGTTCATTTCCAGTGCCTTCGTCACTATTGTCCCCGACAGAGAAATCTGGTGGAGAAGTAAGTATTTCCTTCTCATCCATATGCCTAATTTCGGTGATGTTGATCTACCTTTTAGATTTGGTCAACTTCGCTGTGTTTCATTGCTGTGAGTATTGCCAGCTGTCTGTCTTCATTGTCTCACGCCGACTCTTCGGCACCAAGTCCTGCTTTTCATTCACTATCGGCGGGAATGTGTAAGTACTCCTTCTCTCTTCAGTTGCGTGCCTGCAAACTAAACCGAATGTATATACAGGCCGATAGGAATCTATACCAGACTCAGAACGAGTTGAAGGTCCAGATCAAAGTAAGGAGCATTCTCGGGCACTGCTTCTCTCTTTAATCCGCGGCTTACCGTCATGTGTCCTCCGTAGCGACGGCAGAAAGCACAACAGAACGAGCGGAGAGCTTCCGAGGGTAAAAGACGGTTGACCTCGTGAGTGCCTTTCATTCTATTAATTATCCGTGTCTTCTTCGGGCCATTCTCACTCACGTCTGCGTGTATAGATACGTATTTCATGATAAGTTCCCATTGCGTCGTGATGCTTCTTTCCTGACGCGTGTTCGTTTGGCGTTGGTAACAGGTCCGAGTGCCGTTGAATATCGCTCGTACGTCATTCCCACTACCAATGACCCACGGGTGTGTATTTTGTTAACCGGGATCGTGTCTAGTTCTGGCCGCGCAGAACTTGGAATCGGCTGGGACAATCGTCAAGGACCTTGAGCTAGAGTTCCACGCGTTGAAGGCTAGTTTGGATAGTATGACGCAAGGTGCGCCTTTCCCCTTTCTCCGTTCGGTGTTCAAATACTCAATTTCACGCGTAGTGCTCAACGATGTTTTGGACTTGTGAGCTTACATACATGGTGTGGGGCTCATATGTGCTGACCCGTCTATGGGGATTAGCAATCGGATGGATAGTGGGCATTTTGAGATCGCGGACAAGGTGTGTGTGCTTTTGTTTTGTGGCTTAAGTAGATCGGGTTTGACAGTGTTTGCTAGCCCTTTCCATTGCACAAAGCATTGAAATCGTTACATTTCCCCTTGCAGCTCGCGGCGGAATCGCGGGGGCAGCGGTTCGTTATGAAGCTTGACCCTAATATCGATAGGGTACGTTTCTGTCTCCATTCCAAGCTCTTTCGGCGCCTCTTGAATGGCGACCTCTCTTTAGGTTGCGAGGACTGCAGCGTACAAAGCCATGGGTCAGTCGAAAGAAGCTATTCGGAAGAGGCTGGAGCGATATCCCGACGTTAGTGGGGTGGTTATTGGAGATGAGAGTCGGTTGAGGCAGATCGTGACAAATTTTGCAAGGTCCGTGCTTTCTTTTCCGCGTGCCATCCGGGTGGGTGTTCTTTTGTTGATACTCTATATGTAGCAACGCTTGCAAGTTTACTCCCAAGGTAAGTCATTAACAGATCGCATCAAACGTGGTGGTTAATTGTAAAATAGGATGGAACGATAAGTATATCGACGTCACTCGTTCTTCCTCGTGTAAATGAAGACGGGATGCCCGAGGACGAAGTTGAGGAGGAGCAGGTGGTGTCAGATGAGCAGAAGCATAATCTGTCTACGCGGCACGTAGGGATACATAACGGTGACGAGGAGGAAGGCGGGAAGGAGATTGTTGTTCGGATCGAGGTGCAGGATACAGGGTGTGGGATTACCGCTCAGGAGATGGGAAAGAGCAAACTCTTTTGTGCGTCCTTTTGCTTGCTCTGGAGTGCCCAGGTCAGCTGATTTTACTGTTCTTTTTAGCTGCGTTCAATCAGACGACAAGGGGGAAAGAACAAGGTTCGCTCTTCATCCCCTCGTCTGACATTCGTGACTAGACATCTTGTTCTTAGGTGGAACAGGTACGGGACTTGGACTAGCGCTCGTGCGGAACATCGCTATACATAGTAGGGCGCGGTTGGGTGTTAAATCCGAACAAGGGGTCGGGTCAACGTTCTGGCTGGAGCTTGCTCTGCGAGTGGGTAAGTCGACCCTTCCCAAGCCGCTACCTGGCCCTGCAACGTCCCCGACAAGTCCTGTGCCGCCCAGTACGGCATCGGAGACAGTAAGGATGGACCGGGCAGCCGTGGCGAGGGCTGCCGCGATGCAACTCAAGACACCATTGATGAAACAGAGTATGTGGCTGCTGTCAAAGAAGAACTGGTTGATATCTGATCTTTGTATATAGCGGGCACTGGTCCAAGAGAAAGTTCCCGTCATTCACCTCATGCGAGTTTGCACTCTACGGTATCCACACCACAGACGGGCATCTCGGATCCCTTTTCTGCAATGTTCATCGCTTCTGCGTCGCAATCAACGATGCCAGGATCTCGGAGGAATTCGACGTCGTCTATAAGGGATAGTAGGGAGCACGAGCAAAGTCCGTTAAGAATGACCACGTTGAACACCGACTCACTCTCTACTTCCTTTCCTTCCACTTCAGACACCAACCCAATGGATGCCTATGATCAGATGTTCGACCTTGCCACGCCCGAGCCGTCCCCATCGACGCTTAACCCGACGCCTCTACCGAAGAGTCTGAACGTGTTGGTGGTGGATGACGACGTGTTGACGAGGAGTCTGATGAACAGGATGCTCTCTCGGTTGGATCAGAACGTTACGCTGGCCGAGAATGGGAAGATCGCTGCGCAGAAGATCCTTGGGCCGGAGTGGAGTCCTGTGAAGGAGACCTTTGTGAAAGAAGATGAAGGATCGGATGAGTTGCCTATCGCTCCAAGACCAAGTTTCTCGAGGATGACGAGCGCGGGGCCAAGTGACAGCGGGAAGGGGCCCTATGATGTCGTGTTTCTGGATAACCAGATGCCAGTGTTGTCAGGGCTAGAAACGGTGCGGCAGCTGAGAGGGTTGGGGAGGAACGATTTTATCGTTGGGCTGACAGGAAACGCACTTCAGACCGGTAATTTCTCCCTTTCGCTGTCTCTAGCGGTCTCGTTTACTCATGGTGAGGGACGTGTACAGATCAGGATGAGTTTCTGCAGGCTGGGGTGGACATGTGCGTTTCTCGTCCTTTGTATACCTCGTCATATCTGAGTTGGCCTCCTTTTACAGTGTCCTGACGAAACCTGTTCGGGAAGCCTCCATCAAGGAAGTTCTAATGAAAGCTCAAGCTAAACGGAAACGACTGTTACGGTTGAAACCCCAAGAGAAGCCTGTGGACGTTTCAACAAAAATATCCTTATGATATAGTGCCGTGGCCCCAGACCGGTGTTGTCATTCCATCTTCTGCTCACATCTCTCGCATTGCTGCTCGTAAAATTTATTCGGCATTTAGGATATAAGCAATATAAATTCGTACATAATCGGAGGGCTACTTAAACACCCCCTACCTTCATCTGCTTTCTCTCTCTTCCCTTCGTTTTCTTGCTGTCGATATGTATGTCCATATTCTTGTGTATTCCTCAGTAGAGTCCAATGTATTTGCGGAACGTGTCTTCGCCGTTCGGAGGTATTCTCGGACTCGGCCGTGATTATGGGCACTTCGAAATAGTGAGACTGTGACTTGAACACTTACCACCATTCTTACTGACGAACACACGCCGCTCCGGTACGATGGGCGATAATTCTCAACCACAAACTCCTACTAGCAATAAGATGGGCTCACGACGAAGTCAATCTCCTCCCCCATCTCCACCGTCTCCGGGAACGATAGAGTCAGGTGTGTAAAAGGGTTTCTTCACTTATCGTAGTATATTACACTTTACGCAAATGGATCGCTTATTATACTCTAGAAGCAAAAATGTCTAGAAAGCGTGAAAGAGAAGTCTCGTTGGAACCCACGCCGTCTTCCCAAGCAGTACCAGTTGTGTTTTCTATCGCCGGCTTTCTGAACGCGCTGACTGACAAGGTCCTCGATTATACTACAGGATAGTGATATTTCTTCTCGAGACCCTCGTGCGCCCGCAAAGAAGAATCGGCGACAACTGGATACCACTGCAGAGGAAGAGGACAATGTGCCATCCGCGCATTCGTCTAGATCTCGCTCTAATTCTCGTTCACCGCCCCTCAGCGCATCGCCTCCAGGGGAAATGAAGATCAAAGTTCGTCAGATCAGCCAGGGCGTCGAGGATCTCAGCTGGAAGAACATGAAATCCAACCCCAACGTCGATACTGATAACACAGAGCCTGCTGTTCCTATGAACGTGTCCACGACTCCACCACCATCACAGGAGGCTGAAGACCACGCGATGCCACTTGCCGACGGAAACCAGCCGATTTCGCGTCGAGGGTCTGACTCCGACGATAGCAAGAGCTTAAAGCGCAAGTTCCTTGAGCGTGGGACAAGCC
>RZIO01000009.1:2008964-2069627 GCA_004338095.1 Gloeostereum incarnatum
CGAAACGTAGACCGGTAGACAAACTGCTCACTAGTACGACTGGACTGGTCTGAATGGCGTACTGGTAGGTCAGACTGTCAGCAGCTGAGTCTGAGGTTTGGTGTGTTGGACTGGTCCGAAGGGCAGACTGGTAGGTACCAATCTCACTGATACGAGCCGTACGACTGGATTGGTCCGGGATACAAGCTCGGAGAGACAGACTGGTAGAGGGCTTACTGGTACACGCGAAAGCCCCAGACATGGGCATGGTCTCTTCACGGGCTCACTAATCTGTTGCTCAGTCTCTCAGACCAGTCCAACGTGCCGGTGGTGGCTTTATTTAGTCGTTTTCCCGGTGGACAGGACATGGCCGACGACGACGAAACAGCAGACCAGTCCGACAGCTAGATGAAGGCCAGCGTGTAGGTTTAAAATTAGTGTCGCTGGGGCTGAAGTCTTGGCTAAGACTCCCTGCGTCGTGAGGCTTTTGGATTGATGATAGCCTCACACACTTGTAGGTCATCATACAAATTGAAGCAAGTCGCTGAGTAAGACATCGGCCGCGAACTGCGTCCGGGAGTACATTGAGCTTGGAATGCGCCCCTCAAGCGCTGAGTAAGGCCAGGGATAAGCAATGAAATCCATGAGTTACGCCTTACCCCGAGGCCTCATGAATTGGATATTATCTGAAGTCGCTCGACGCTTGTGCGAGCGGATCTAGTCTGAGTTTATAGCACAGTGGAGGATCCTGAATCCAGAACTCTAGGAAATTATAGAATAGAAGACAAATACAATAACAAACCGAACTCTAGTTATCAATAGTCAGTCGTTCAAGTCTCTATACCCGCCATCAAGTCTGACCCTGCCCCATCAGCAGCGTCGCCGTCACAAGGATCCCAGCCTTGGTAAACGTCCCCGTCTGCGTCGGAGGCGGACCAGGCAGGCTCGACAAGCGTAGTGTCGGAGCTACAGCCTGTGGAAGTCGGCGTATCTGGTGATGCAATCCGGGTCTGAGAAAGAGGCTAGAGAGAAGATATCATAAGGCTCACCACGATCCGACCTGACACTGCGTGCCTTCTTCCTCGGCATGTCCTCCGACAAGTCCAAGACGAACTTTCCTGGGATCGACGGCTTCGTCGTCTCGTCCGTCTCCCTCTTGCGTTTCCGCTGACGGACTGGCGCGTTGAGGTGCTCGTCGGTGACGACTGGTGCATACCTCTTGCCGTGCGTCGTCTCTACGTGGTCGGCCCACCCAAAGGCGCTGCAGATCGTCGGAGGGAGGGGATTACCGTCGTGGCTGCACTGCGGACACGGGAACGACTGGTCGAAGGTGCCGTGGCGAATGTGGTGATCGGTGTTGTGCCGGGTGAGGGACTTGCGGGCCGAGTACGATGTGTCGTCGCATAGCAGGCAAGTCCAGCGGTCCGGCTTGTCGTCGGTCGTCGCCTTAGATCCTCGACCGGCCTTGGGGTTCTTCTCGGCGGGGGTCGACGACTTTGCGGGGAGCGTCGTGTAGAGAGTCAGGGGAGCCCAATCCTGAGCCGCGTAACGAAGTAGCCAGGTCATGGCCTTCCCCGAACGGTCCTCCGCCTTGTCGTCGAAGACGAGTTCCTCCGAGGTGCTCATACGCCCAAAGCCTGCCTCGCCAGTCCAGAGCGTCATCAAGCCACCGACGTCGAGCACGGCATGATCGCAGCGACGTCTAGCCGAACGCGAGTGCTCTCGAAGTGCGTCGGTCGACTTGCCCTCCGCCCTGAGCTTATTGGCCTCGGCGAAGTACTTCTCCCGCGCATCTATGAGCAGTAGGTCGTAGAGGGCACGCCGTCTCTGGTCGAGGGACGCCTTCTTCGCCTTTACGACGTTGGGTGGGTCTCCGCTGAGCTTGGCCGCTTCGTAGGCAGTCCGTCGCTCGGTGATGTCGCGACGAGACTCGATGCTAGACTTCTGCTCGGGAGTGGGCTCGAGAGGCGCACCAGGGTCGTTCTGTTTGGATAGATCACGCATGACGTTGAACAGGGGCTCGCTCGACTCTCCACCGGCACAAGCCCCGAAACGCTTGCTGGCAAGGTCGGCACGGACGTGCTCCGTCTGATAGTTGTTCTCGAAGACCTTCGTAGTATGGCTCGCTACGAAGTTGCGTACGGCCTGCGTTAGAGACCCGTCGTACTCGATAAGGGCGCCGAGACGAAACGCGTAGACACGTGCGACCGTGCTGAAGCCAGCGACGAGGAGGACGTGGTGTAGAGTACGCGTGAAGGAGGAGTAGGATATGGGGAAGATTTCTTGGTCGAGGAAGTCGTCGCGCCACTCTAGATGGACGTAGTTGACGTGTTCGAGGTTTGGGCGCTGGAAGATGTCGTCGATAGACGTGTACCCCGCCTTAAAGGCGTTGAAATGGACACCGACGACACAGACGAGGTGGGTCAAGCATAGAAGGGGGTAAGGCAGGAGAGTGGTGGTGAATTGGAACTTCTCGCCCTTCGTATGTTCCAGAGCGTTGGCCCGGAGTTTGTTACGGTTGATCGTAAACGTAGTGGCCAGTCTCGGCCGACCCTTGTCGTCGCGGATTAAAGCTACAACGACCTCGCGGTACTTCATACCGATGATCATGCCCTGACGATAGCCGAAGGAGAAGAGAAGGACGAGGGCGTGGAAGATGACGCGTTGGATGGGGGAACGGAAGCAGACGAGGTCGGCACAGAGCCAGAGAGTTTTGAGGATAAGGCCGATATCTGTGACCGTGAACTCGACCTTGGTATAGTCGGAGACTGTCGAGAGGCCCATGATCTCGGCGCCCTCCTCGTAGATCCAGTGGCTGATCTGGGAGACAGGCCCTTCGTCCAACGAACCTAGAAATGTATAATATTCAACAAGAGGGGGAAACAATACCCGTAAATCGACAGACCTGGCATATTCGTAGGACGCTTCAGCGTCATCCAATGGTTTTTCGGGTCCTCTCGCATGGGCAACAAGACCTCAGCATCGGCCGCGGCGATCAACGACTTCCAGAAGGTGTTGAGGGACCGAGACGACTTGATCGTCCTCTCCTCGAACTCTTCTCTGTCGTCGAGCACGACGCGCTGGCGTACCGAGGTCAAAACGTAGACCTGGAGAAAGGACTTGCAGTACTGCATAGCAGTCGCGTCACCACGGCACAAGTTGACCCAGACTTGGTCGGCGTCGACGCCTGTATGGTCATCGCGCATGTAACTGGAGAAGAGAGACACATGTCAATGTCATGTACACAGCACGAGGCCTGAAGACACTTACTCTCCCCAAATTATCAGGGCCCGATCACGTTGGTTCGCCGTCGACTTGGCGATCTTGGGTTTCCTGAGGTTGTTCGCATCCGCACCCCCGCCATAATATTAATGGCGGCGACGGCGGCGGCGGCAGCAATAGCTTTGAGAGCAGAGCAACACTATCTGGAGGTACCACAAAGATAATGGCTAAATCGAAGCTTCGCGATTGGAGGACCACGTCAGTTCCAGGTGGCGTTTTTTTCTCAGCTTCATTTCAACGGTATGCATACATAGCTCATTGAAAGGCTCAGAACGACGGTATCTGGAAACTTCAGAAGAACTTCCAGCTCATTCATGATGGCAGGATATCCATGTATATCCACAAGTTAAGCTTACTGGGGGATCGAGTAGTCTGTGTGGGGCGCGATCACAAGCAGAGTCAAACTGGGGACCCGCAAAGTGCTCGCACAATGGAAGCCATTCGATTGGATGATATCCGAATGAAGGGAGCGTCTTAAACTTGCCTCGATAAAAAAGATCCCCTTTGTCCTGATCCTAACTCTTTCTCGCTCTGCATCATCGTTAAATGGTTGTCAAGAAGAACGCAAATTCTCGTGCCAATGCCGCAAGGCAAGTTAAGCAGCTTCCTGTGACCTTGCTTTCTGGATTTCTTGTAAGTCGACCCCAATGTCGGAGAGCGAACAGACTGATGAGCTAATGAAACAACCAGGGGAGTGGTAAAACAACTCTCCTCGAGCATATTTTGAACTCTGCCCATCATGGTTTGCGTATCGCAGTTATTGTGAACGATATGAGCACGTAAGGTCCATAGAAAACATACGTCTCCTCGATGCTGATGGGAACTCAGTCTCAACATTGATGCCTCACTGGTCGCTCATCACGTCGTCTCTGAAACAAAAGAGAAGCTGATCCAGCTTTCGAATGGATGCATCTGTTGCACTCTCCGTGGCGATCTCCTGGAAGAGCTAGTGCGACTGACAAAGATCGCTACTGTGGACTACGTGATAATCGAGAGTACAGGTATAGCCGAGCCTATGCAGGTTGCCGAGACTTTTACGCAGGAGTTTTCGGAAGCTATGGTCGAACAAAGCATGGACATGGACGGAGTAGAGACCCTCGGTGATGATGTTGCCATCTTAAAAGAGATGTGAGCTCGCCATTTATTCGCTTGACATATGGCTCCCTTGATGAGATCCTTCGCTCAGCGCGGCGCTCGGTGGCCTCCATACATTGGCGCGTCTCGATTGCACAGTGACTGTCATCGACGCATTCAACCTATTCACGAACTTCTCCACCGCTGAGTTCCTTTCTGATCGGTGGGGCAAAGAAAACATCCTTCCCGAAGACGAGCGTACCATCACAGACCTGATGGTTGATCAGATCGAGTTCGCCGATGTCATTG
This sequence comes from Gloeostereum incarnatum, assembly GCA_004338095.1. NCBI lineage: Eukaryota > Fungi > Basidiomycota > Agaricomycetes > Agaricales > Cyphellaceae > Gloeostereum > Gloeostereum incarnatum. Next base: position 2,013,609 of record RZIO01000009.1, read on the forward strand.
TCGTGAACAAGATTGACCAGGTAGACACGGCGACGCGTGAACGTGTGCTTGACTTGGTCAACAAGTTGAATCCAGGAGCGAAGGTCCTTCAAGCGACGTATTCTAAAATAGATGTCGCTGAGATCGTCAATACTGGCTTGTTTGATTTCGAAAAGGCAGCGACAGGAGCAGGATGGTTGAGGAGCCTTCACGAGATGGAGATGGTCGAGCTAAAAGGGGGAAAGAAGAGGCTAGCACCGAAGCCCGAGACCATCGAGTACGCCTTCGTTGTGCTCGTGCCAGTATAGTGGCTGATCTACTGAGGGGCAGATATGGGATTTCCAGTTTCATTTATCGTGCAAGAAGGCCATTCCACCCGAAACGTTTGTATGAACTCATCCGTGATAAGTTCATCGTTATGCAAGACGTAGAACAGCCAAATGATGAAGGAGAATCAGAGGACGAAGACGAAGAGATGGACGAAGGATCTGACAGCGAGGACGAGGAAGACAAAGCTGTGCGCTATAACGAAGTAGACCCAGAGGTGCGTAAGAAATCGACAGCTTCATAGAGATTTAGTCTACCCTCGGCTTAGACAGCGCTGGCGAACAAGCGCAATCACCCCGCTTTCGGTGGACTTCTCCGATCGAAGGGATTCTACTGGCTCGCAACTCGTCCGACGCAGCATGGGGAATGGAGCCAAGCAGGTGGGATACTTACTCTGAAGGGAGGAGCCCCATGGTTTTGTATGCTCGAAAAAGGTCAGAGTATTTTGGTGGATTATGCCTTGTGTGACACTTACCTTCCATCCAGAGGACTGGCCTGAGGATCCCGACTTTGTCGCGGCCATTAAACGGGACTTTGAAGGTCGATGGGGTGATCGCAGGCAGGAGCTCGTCTTTATTGGAGAGAATTTGAACCGGAGTGCGATCACGGACGAGTTCAACAAAGTGTTGTTGACGAACAAGGAGATGAAGCAGTGGGAGAAAATCATGGGAAACAAGAAGCTGAACACGAAGAAGGTTCAAGAAAAGTTGTGCGATTTGTTTGACGGTAAGCTTTTGAAGCTGGAGTTCATCAATTTTCCATTGACGTTCTTTTCAGATGGCTTCGAGGAATGGGCAGATTTTGATATGCATGAGGGGCACAACCACTAGTTTTGCATGGTAAGCAACAATGAACTTCGTGTTCACAATGAATACGTCGACTTCGTTGAGTAGCGGTAAATGAATAACTTAAAGCTGTCAAAGTTTTCTTCACGGAGAGGTTCTGGTCAACTCGGTTGGATTAGCCGATCACCGGACTTTTCGGCCGAACCGATACATTTATTTACAAACGACCACATACGCTAAACTTGAACGTTTGAACGGCTGAGCTACAAAACATCCTTGAAGGGTTCAAGAGCTTCGGAGCAGAGTTGGCCTAGAAACAGTAACCGACCAAGACCGTCATTCATTCTGGTAGACGTCACAACACGCATGCATCAGAAACCTGATGAACTCGCTGATCAGACGTCAATCCCTCCGTATCCACCCTAATCTGCTCCGTCGTGAATTTCACATCAACAGCATAAGAGCCTACGGCAGCAGCTCCATCTATCGACACGACGGTTGAGTTGGTAAACTCTTCTAACACCAAACCATCTTTCGCCCAGATAATAGTCCAGCTCTCTTCCCGGTTGATGGGGACATTGCGGAGTTCAGCCAGAGAGACGAGAGATAGGGAAAGGGTCGTGTTTCCGGATATGCACTCTTCCGTGATACCGTCTATGAGGCTGACCTGGTTAAGGAGAGATAGCCAGAGGCCTTCAAGGCAGACGCTGCAGAAATCTGAAGTCGACGACATACGCATGAGGCAGTCCTCATTTGTGGGGCGATAGCTCGTTGTGTTTGTATTCGAGTACCTGCGCAAGTGTCGCTATTAGTCGAGCAGGGGTATTGGAATGTAAGAGACTCACGTTGGGAAGAGGCCATAATATCCTGGGGTCACAATGAATCTACGATGCACGGTAGTAAGCAAGCAATGGGACCACAAAGAGGAATGACTGCTCACTCTTCCTCGTTACCAAACTCCATGATCTCCACACTGCACATCTGCGCAAATCCCTCCCTCTCAGGATTCAACAGCGTCAATCGGAGTTCATGGGGACCATCGCTCAATCCGCCCTCACGGAAGATATCATAGAAAGATCTATCCATGCCGATCCCCTCGTAAGGCTCCCAGTTCAAATCTATGCCATCCAGCTCCAGTCTCGCGTCTGACGCTTCCGGAAGACCAGAGAGAGAAACACGGACGACATGGCGACTATACAATCCTGAAGACGTCCATGAATACGACCAGGGAGTGGTGGTATTGAGTAAGTCCCAAGCGTAGATCAGCATGGGCATCATCCAGCGTTCGACGCGCGGTTGCTCTCCGGGGGCCGGAGGGGAGGTCATCCAATGCGCCCAGGGGATGGGTTGGGAGAGGTTGTGAAATGCATTGACACCAAAGTATCCTCCACTCCGGCTTCCGTCATATTCTTCGCCTACGCGAATGATGGAATGACCGAGCTCGTGACGGAGGATGAGATGTCCGTTGGCTGGGGATGCTGTGATGATCCTGGAAATTCGTGTGAGGACGGTTGTGCGGTCGCAACGAACGGTTGACTGACGTGAATTGCCCTCCGAGACCTGGTTTCTCAGGTTAGATATGCAGCGTTGGAGTTGGCTAGATATTATTGCATGACACGGCTTACCGCCATACAGAGGATCATTTCCTGGTAATCAAGCTTCAGGGGAGATGGCAGCAGGGGAAAAAGATGGGATGAAAATACCTAGAAGGATAGGATAATCACACTGATCACCCAGTGAGCTACAGGCAGCTCGGCCAACGCTTGCCCGAGACGTGTAGACACCACGAAGCTCCGTTCCATCGCGATACAGACCGAACGCAGTGCTAAAACACGCAAGCTCCTTTACTCAAGAATAGACAACATCAATGTTGAGACGCGTACTTCCTGGGGACGCCACCAACACCGATACCGCTCTTAGTGGAATTAGATACACAATTCATTTGCGAGCACAGAGGATGATTTACCTCTTCACTTGGCGTGAAAGCCGCCCAAAAATTGAGGAGTGGTTGGACTGAATTGAACGATTGATTGACAGCGATGCCCTCCGCAAGAGCACGGGCATCCTCGAAGAACTTCGCTCGCTCTTCTGGGAGATCTATCAGCAGCCGTGGATATAAATTTAAGTATACCAGGCGGCTTGGGAGGCTGGCAGAAGGTACTTACATCCGTCGGAGAAGAAGACAAGGTCGGCACGGTTAGTAATTGGTCCAGATACCATGACAGGCTCAACCTCTAGAGGAGGAGCTTGCGTTTGACGCTCGATCAACTCCGTATCCGGACCGATGTTGTCTGAAAAGTGCGCGACTGTTCTGGCAAAGCCTGCCAGAGTAAAGAGAAATGCAGTCCACATCATGTCGTTATTCGAGAGCCCCAGAGCAGGGATTGACCAAGGCGTGCATATATATCAGCGGAAAAATCTCTTATCTTCGGCAAGATACGAGCCTGGCCAGTGTACAACGTGGATAGAAGAGAAGCACCTTGTGGAGAAGCAGGTGCATATGCGCTTAGTGTAACATGACGAGCTGCTACTGGTAACTGTATGCCATGGCCGTACTACGGAAATGACATCCTCTCGGTACTTATGCGAACTTGTATGCATCGTCGGTTCGTAACTTGGATGGACGAGACTTCGACTCCAACAATCCGATAGGAGCCGGACCGCAAACAGCAGCCGAGCCATACCCAAAGTCCACCACTTTTTTGAGTTAGCTGCTGCAAGTCTGCACACGTCCGTCTAACCGTGACTTCTAAAAGCCTGCAGCCAAGGGAGAGCAAGGGAGAGTTACAGTACCGTGACAGGCCTGAGGCAAGCTGTGTTGATGCCAAGAACATCGGATTGATATGGCTGACTAAGGAATGACTCACATACATCTTCCGTGTGCCACAGCGCCACAGTTTGAATCATCACTATTACTACGTAGTATTGCGAGTGATGTTCCTCTTGAGCGTTAAAATACGTACAAGTTATGATTTCAGCCTACCGCCCACCATACCATCACGCAAATTAGCATCCCTTGCAGCTTCATATATACACTTCGCCGAACCAGCTGAGCGATTTCCCGAGAACAAATTGAATGATCCGATATTAATCGCCCTGTCTTACGATCGCAAGTAACGCTACTGTGCCAGCGAAGGTATGTGATGATGTGAGGGAATTGTGGCGTTTGGAACCTTGAATTGAAGTGATCGGTATGCCCAATGATTAGCATCAGTGTACTCTACATTGATCCATCATATTAAGTGAAACTTACAAGTACTCTAGCGTTCTTGGCCCAAAAGCTGCGCCACTATGAGGCGATCTAACCTACTATTACATAAGACAATTACTTCGCAAATTTCCCCATACGTCGTTTGGGCTGATTCACTGACCACTGTGCTTGTTTCTTGTATTATTTTCTTTCGAAGTGGCTGCCAATAATGCCCGGCGTATCCGTGCTGCCCGGGTCATCAACACTCGGTAGCTTTGGTCCAAGTGAGTGGAACTCTCGCCTGCAGTCACAGCTGCCGACATCGTCCCCGACAGCCACGACGACGACGGCGACGGCGAAGGATGGCCATTATCCGAATTCCTTGGACGAAATGACCGTGCAGGAAATTAAATCAAAGGCTGTGGATACTGTGCAAAGACAAGTCAAAGGAGCCTCTAGCGTCGCACTCGTCAAGCAGGCCGAGAAACTTTACGAGCAGGGAAAAGCTGAGGAGCGTTTCGGACGACTAAAGCCAGCGTTAAATGAATACACAAAGGCAGCACAACTCCAACAAATAGTGCTTAACTCTAATAATTCCAAGACCAGGGAAGTGAAAGAAGTACTAGAACGGTTTGCGAGTGTACGTGATATTTGATCATCGTTAAGAGGTCGTATTGATTTAAGTGACAGGGAGATCTTATAAAACGTATCTCAACCATAGAAGAGAAGTTGAAGACTCTAGAGAAGCTTCAGACTTCGTGAGCGTCATTTCATTTCCTGATTATGGTATCACTCATCTCACTACTCTGTAGGAAACAAGACGAGCCAGTGAACAATTCAGGCGGAGGATCTATAGCAGATCGATTAAAGGCTCTTCAAGTCAACGGCCTTTCGGACGGAATGTCCAAACGTTTCTCAAGAGAGCTGCCGACGCCAGGGCGCATCTCTCTCACCTCCTCAATGGCCTCTTCTTCTCCCCGAATGTCGTCCGCAAGTCTTCCATCTGTACCCAAACTTCCACCTACCCCTTCAACGACTACTGTTGCATCCTCACCCAGGTCACCCCCTATCACATCCCTAGTCCCCCTCATTCCTTCAACCCCTACATCTCCAAATCCATCACCCCATAGTTTCGTCTCGCCCTCTTCCTTTGGTCCTCCATCACCGACATCATCTCCACCTTCCTCACCTCAACTCGAAGACAAATTTTCCAAGGCCTTCCCCTCTATAGAAGAGCTGAATGAAGAGCCGGATATAATAGCTGACCTGCCTTCTGTTCCCACCGGCCGCAGCACGGGGTCCAGCAACTCCTCGAAAGAACCAACTCCGTTTTCCAGGAGTGCTATGTTGCCCATTGAACGGCCTTCCAGCACGCCGATCACCCCCATTGTCAACTCATTTGCCAGCAGACCAGCATCCCCGACCAGGCCTAGCTTTCCTACGAGACTTGGCGCCAACCGTCCACCCCTACCGAACAAGAACACGGTGTTTCCAAAAGAGCTGCAAGCGTGTCTGCTAAACTACGAAGTCCTGCTCATCGACGTAAGGTCGAGGGCAGAATACGACAGAGGGCATATTCCGGGCCCCGCGTCGATATGCATTGAGCCTTGGACGCTTATGCAGATGCAGGAGCCATACCCAGCCGAACCGTTGGAGCGGTCAATCACAGAAAAGGAGGCTGGGCTCCTGTTCAATAACAGGGACAAGTTTGATCTCGTCGTGATCTATGATGGCAGCTCTCAGTCTTTTGGACCCACCAACTCGCCACTAGCGATCCTTCAGAGGGTGATATACGAGAAGGCTCTGCGGAAGTTTCTGAAGCAGATGCCCATGCTGCTCGTGGGAGGGTTCGAGGCCTGGCGAATGGAGGTGGATGGGGAAGAGCCATTATCCGTCATCGGTGCGTCAACGTCAACAGCGACGACTAATGGTGGAATGAATGGGTTTGCCGCTGCCCCTACGCCGGTTGCTTCATCGTCCATGATCCCGATGTCCCCTTCGTTCAACGTGAACGGTATGTTCTCGTCGGCTTCGTCGGCGGCCGGCACACTTCCGGAACATGAGATCTGGCATCCGACGCGATCAAGGGCAGACACGAACACCGTGGAGCAGTCAAGGCCTCCTTCGTTTAGCCATCGACCAAGCTTTTCGCTAGATCAGAACGCGATACATTCAAGGTAATTATTTCTCTTTCTTTCTTTTAGTGACTATGCTCACCAGCTGTCTAGAGAGGCCGCGTATTCGAATGGGCATTATAGCGGGTCTCCAGACGCTGGCAAATTGACGAGGAAGCCCGCCTTCTCCAGGGGACCTCAGTCGTCTGCGCTGTCTCAGCCGATACCTGAAAATGTGAGTATGAACATTGCCGGTTTGGTACGTAACACGCTGAGTCTTTTCTTATAGGTCGCCTCGCTGCCTATGTCTCCTAGAGCTCTCATGAATGGTCACGCACCCATAACCTATCCAACCTTCCCTCAGCCGCAACGTGTGATAACACCGCATACCACTGGCTCAGGAGCAGGCCCGTCCTCTCCTTACATCCCATCAAGCCAATATGACATAGCTTCGCCACCTGTAGCTTCCATTCATCACAACCTTACACGACGGCGGAGCGACTATGTTGACCAGTCTCAAGAAGCCCTCGGCTCCTTCTCCACTAACCGACCAGCAATTGAATATCCGCAACTGTCTTCTTCGTCGCCAGTACTGCGACCTCCACCGCCAGCTGCATCCAGTGCGCTCGATCGACAAGACAACAGACCGAAGACGTTCACCCCCACTCCTCCCTCCGTCCCGCCTCCCTCCATTCCCGTATCGCCTCGAATACATTCGGACTGGCCTGTGACGTACTGGGCTGACGTGCAGATCGGCACGTCTGGGCTGAAGAACCTAGGCAACACGTGTTACATGAACGCGCCCATCCAATGCTTGAGCGCGACCGTGCCGTTCTCGAGATTTTTCAGGGAGGGGAGATGGAGACAGGCGGTGAATTATACGAATCCGCTTGGGACGAAGGGGGTCCTGCCTGATGCCTTCGCGCAGCTGGTGCATGGTATGTGGGGAGGAGATATGCCGTTTTTGACGCCGACATCGTTCAGGGTGAGCTCTACTTGTGCTCTTCTTTCTATAGTTTAGAGCTGATACATCGGGGGAATGATAGAGAACGATTTGCGGACTGAAGTCTCAGTATAATGGAACGGATCAGCATGATTCACAGGAGTTTTTGAGCTTCTTATTGGATGGCATACATGAGGATCTGAATCGGATATTGACCAAACCTGTGTTTACGCAGACCCCGGAGCAGGAAGCTGCATTAGAGAGACTCCCGCCGCATATTGCTAGTGAGCTGGAGTGGAATCAGTGGAAGCAGAGGAACGATAGTATCATTGTTGATTACTTCCAGGGACAGTTCAGGAGTCGGTTGGAGTGTATGACCTGTCATAAGGTGCGTTCCGGTTTTCTCTCTCCCGTGGTGTTATGTTAAGCTTTGTCCAGACATCGACAACATACAACGTGTTCTCCACTCTCCAACTACCCATTCCTCACAGTCGCTCTGGCAGGGTCCCACTGCAACGATGCTTGGACGCGCTGTTCAACATGGACGTACTAGAGCGGGATGACGCGTGGGATTGCCCACAGTGCAAGGTCAAGAGAAAAGCGACGAAGACTCTTTCCCTTGCCCGGCTTCCGCCCATCCTGCTCATTCATCTCAAGAGGTTTGAGGCGAATGGCCGGTTCTCCGACAAGATCGATACGTTCGTCGACTTCCCGATGAAGAGCTTGGACCTGACCAACTTCATGCCTCCGCCTCTACCTCCTGGTGTGGATAAGGGTCCACAAGGGCCGTTGAACCCAGACGACCCTAGGACACAGATGCCGCCCTATAGGTATGATTTGTACGGGGTCACGAATCATGTTGGGAATCTTAGCAGTGGACATTGTGTGTTTACCTGTTGACCGATACGTGCCCAAAGCTGACGTACTTTCCTTGATAGATACTGCTTTCATTGCTTCTCGCGGTGGCTGGTTATATTGCGACGATAGCAGTGTCAAATCTGCAGACCCCAAACAAGTCGTGGTGAGTTTCTTGCTTTCTTAAGCTCTCTCAAGTGTTGACGTGTTGTCGACAGAGCCAACGGGCTTACGTTCTGTTCTACAAGCGCATTCGCACATAATAACGATAACGATTAACACCCTTAACCTTATTCCTTCTTTCCGTTCCGTCATCTCAATCATGCTATAAGGCTTTGCTATCATCTGTATTATCAACCAAACGATTCCTCACACTCTTTTCTCTTGTTTTCCTTTTTTTTCGCATACGTCTATACCTATTTTCTCTTTTACTCTCACACATTAGTGGATCAGGACGCAATGTAATCAGTTTTTTTCTTTGTAGCTTGGACCCTAGGAGAGAGAGAGACTCAAGAGGCAGCACAATCTTGCGCCACATGGAACCCTTTTCAACTGTAACAACTCGGGAGAGACGGTCCGACATCTGCTTCCTCTTTCAAAATGACCACAAACCAACGGGGACGAGGCTCAGGACAGAGCTTCCCTATTTTCTTTGTTGTTGTAGATGACTGGATTGACCATAATCAGACCTCCTTATGTGCTAAACACGAACTCCCCTACGCCCTGGAAGCCTAGAATATGCAAGGCAGTACTATTGTTCTCTTTGACCTACAATTGCAAGGCTTCTAGTCTTTCCATCAGTAGCTTTCCATCTTCTTCTCAAAGCGCGTATCAAAACACACATGGACGCGTCATCCCCTCGCCACGGCGCTTATTGTCTTTTGTCTGTTTTCGGAAGGACTTGTTCTCCAATTCTGACTCCGACGGTGGGTATAAAAGACCTTCCCTGCTGACCCACACCCCAGGACCTCTCTTGTCCTCTTACATCCACCATGGGTACTTTTCCTCAACTTCGCCCTCCGTCCATGGGCGCTCGACACCGACGCCAGTCTACTACCTAACTACTCTAGCATCGCTACGCCACACGTCGTGTTGGCCACTAGCACTCCTTACCGACCCTTCCCATGCCCGCTAGAGAACCCGTAAGTCCTGGAGCCTCGGGATGTGGCAAAGGGATGGAAGTGCAGTTTCCCCGTCAACTGCTGGATGGGGCAGTAGCAGCCGTCTCTGTGATGGAGGCGGTCTCACTCACCGATGTCAGGGGATCGCCCGCGCCTGCAATGTGTTGTTCAATGCACCCTCCACCGATGTGTCATATCCTTTCTCTGGATGAGGGGGATTTCGTGTGGATGTGGACAAGAACGGTTTACCATTCAGTGTGGGGGCGGTCACTCGAGTGTGGCCTCTGGGTTGTGGATCGTGGAGTGTGAAGCGTTGATGCTTGTCAGTTGTCGTGAGTGATTTGCTATCCTTGTTTTGACTATCATTTCCGACCTTTCCTTAGGATACTTACCTCGTCGCATGGAACCTCAACGGCATCGTACCTTTCGCTGTAGTATTTTAGCCTCGTCCTTACCGTCTGCTCGTAGCCATTCATCACATACCCCATTACTCATCGGCATGAGTTCCATGAATTCTGCTGGCGACGCCACATCCAAAGGTGGGTGTCTTCAACGTTTTCTTCTTTTTCAGCTCGCCAATTCATCTTCAGTACCTCACATTCCTTGTCGCCGTCGTCCTGTACGCGTGGAATTTTCAAGTCTCGATCAATTGAGCGCAAGTGAGGGTCTCCCTGTTTCTTTAACGTCGACTCCCATCTCACATTTGTAGGTCCGACTACCCTCAGATGTAATGCTGGCCAGGCCAACACCCGCACCCTCAGGCAGGGCCCATCAAAAGCGCTTTTATCTTCCTCGCATCCGCCGCGTACATCTATACTGCATTACAAGCTATCACTTGCATCTGATGGCGTTCACCTCGGGCATTGAACTAGCAGTCGTTTCCCTTCATTCTCCTTCCCTTTGTTTTCCAAGCATCGTTCCAAGCATCGACATATGCTCTACATATGTACCCTCCGTTATTTGATATGATATATGGTTTTCCTCAAGTTTTGCTACCGTTGTACTCCAGTGATTATAAGTTGTATTGGTGTAAGCTGCATCATGCCAGTGGTCTGCCAGTAAACACCATACTTTCATAGTTACCTCACCAATTTCTAGCGGTGTGTTGGTCGGGTGGGCAGAACAAAATTTGCAATGTAAAGGCTTGTGCGATCGATCGCTGGAACCGATCACAAGTCGCCACCGGCACAATAACGCCACATAGAAATTTTTGAATAGTTGTCTATAATACACCAGCCAAGATGGAACGTTCACATTTAAGGCGCAACCTTGTAACCATTTGCTATCCACTCCTTCTCCAGCTTCAGCAAACTATCCACAGTATCAAGGATAGTCTTCTCCGCTGATGTGAAATCTTCCTTCTTCAAACCCAACACACTTTCTACCCTCGCTTCATCGTGCGGCAGTGTCTTGACAGCGTGAGAAGGAAGATCGACTTGAGTGAGTCAGCCGCTCAGCTCAGGCCTTTCCTTCTTCAACAAGTCACTAATTTCTTTGAAGTCAAGGTCATACGGCGAAGCGATGATCAAGCGTTTCCGCCCGATCATGTCAACGCATACTAAAATAAAATAAGTCAGATTACGGAATGAAATGACATTGCTCACATTCAACAATGTTCAAAGGGATATTGTAGTCAAGGTCTCCGAGAGTTAGGCCCCATCGGTATTCTATGCGGCTTTTCTATGAACAAGAAAACCGCCACGGTCTAAAGTTGAATTACAGTGTTAATCACTACGCCGTCGTCTGGATCATTGAGATAGAAGTGGCTAACTTGCGGGAGTGTCTCTGAATCGGGGGATATGGTCAGGGAATCCAGAGGAAGAAGTTCAGACATGCGGCGGGAAGCAAGTCGCAAACAAGTAGTAAAGGTGAGGAGTGTCATGGCAATATGTCACGGTGGCGCGTCGGGGAGCTTTTTCTCACGTAACGACACATAGAGCGGTCTTCCCAAAAGTTCTGTACATGTATGTACCGTATTTAGCATCTTCTGAGGGACACTTCAACAGATGCCTCGGAGCCAATGCTAGTCTACGCAGAAATCGGAGAGGCGGTAACATCACCCACGCGTCATCCAAAGCGTCCAGACTCCACTGTCGCATTAACCCTCCGATTTCATAGAAAGCTCATCTGGAATACCGATGGGGGCTCAAGCTCCGAGAACTTGACTACGCCAACCCTCTGAATAGCGTCGAAAGTGAGTATTTCCCCTTCATTATTTCATGAAACTCATTGCGCCTTAGTACGCGTTGATATGATCGAATTGTTCCGGCGGATGGGCTGGATTCTCGTTCCCACGATAGACACTCTTCTAGACCGCCACGTTCGAAAGACGAATTACGGTGTTGATTACTACATCATCGGCTGGGTCGTTGAGATAGAACTGGCTAATTTGCGAGAGCGCAGTTGAATCAGGGGATGTGGTCAGGGAATCCAAAGGGAGAAGTTCAGGCATTGTGCAGATCTTCACAATATGATATAGAGGATGGAAGCGAGTGGAACGAGACTGCTGGCTGTGACGGGTGGCTTTCATCTTACCCCGATTGCTGACTCTTTGATTTACAGTATCTTGTTCATCTATGCATTCGGATAGCCCAGCAGTGTCCTCTGATGATTCCATGGATGAAACATTTCTACCCCAAGCAGGGGATCTCTCTAATGGCAGCTCATTCGAGCCAGAGCCCCCTGCGAGTCCTTGTAGCATCATTTATACTACAGCGCAATATCGTGTACATAAGTCCTTGAAGCTTTCTACTGCCACAAAACAGCATCTTATAGATGTTGTTGTTGTTTTTATTTCAGCAGCTCCATATGAGGCCACTAGCTAAGTTCAAAGTGTTTTCAGCTCCGTTGCAGCTGCGTTGCAACAAGGGTTTTGCAGCTACTCGCCAAAATTGGCCCACGTGCCACCGAAAGGCTTCGGAGAATCATCGGGAATTATCGGGGATCACATCCGAAGCTTAAGCTTCTCTGCAGCATTCCACAAGGCGAAAAAGGGATGCATGTGGCTCAAAACCGCCAGATCTTCAAAGTATTCCTCTGGCTTGGAGATACGGGTATACATACCTGTTGCCTCATACGTCTTCGAATCCGGATTGTAATGGAGGCCATTGCGAAACATTGCATGATTTTTATCCCAGTGGAGGAAAATAACCTTGTATTCCCATACTTTTCCTGGAAAGGCCTAGTAGCAAGTCGAGGCATGATCAGACTAAGTACACTTATGCTGAACCTGTGCAAATGGGCAGAGGAACTGGTTCAGATAACACCATGATCCGTGTAATAGAAAGTCTTAATATTAGCATATCTCAGGAGAAGGACACTTCTGCACCAGATCCAGTGAGCACATCCACCACAACCACGGCTTCTCTGCTTCCTGCTGGCACAAAGCGTGGCCACGATGTTTTACATTCCAAAGCTAGATCTTCCTGTTCGCATTCCAACAAGGATGCACATTCTGTTCATGGGGATGATTTTTGACACACCAGAGTGGATGAGTTGGATTCCTCTCCTGAGGCAAGGGAAAGTAGAAGAAAGGGGAAGGAGAGAGAGCTCAATGCTACCCTATTTGACCTCATGAGCCCGCCTCAACAGCCTACCCCCCTGCTGTCACCACAGCGAGCCAGGCCGAGGCATGCATTGCTCCTGTTGGGTCCCGAAGTATCCTCGCTGGTACATCTGTCCCTCTGCAGACGAGATCTGTTCCCCCGTCGTCTCGCCTCATCGATCCAGATCACACTATGTATCCATCCAATCTGATGACTCTGCCACGCCGGGAGTTCCTCGCAAAGGCAGCCCCAGAAGTAGTAGCTAAGCGGAAGGAGACGCTCGCTAGACCTGCTCTTGACATAGCAGTATCCAGCACGAGTACACCGAAGTCCGGGGCTTTTCCAGCTGTAACGAACTTAGCTGGGGCTCAGAGACTGTTGCCTCTGCAGACTACTTCACTTCCAGCACCTTCTGGTGCCAATGTATCTGCGGCGACGAAGGAAACGGCTGCTAGACCTAATGTTTCTGCTTCGCGACGACCCGTCCTTCGTCCACCCACAGCGAAGCCCACAGACCCTCCAAGACAGCTCCCCGTCCGAACGATTCCCTTTCCTGAACCACCTGATCTCTTTTCTTCTACGACCGAAGGGAAGACGGCCATTACTGGCCGTTTCCCTGACGTAGCAGTGCCTAGTGCAGCTACGGAAATGATTGTCGCCACATCCTCCTCAGCCACACCTCGGACGACTTCCGCGACCCGTCCCCCTGCGGACGAGCGGTGTTTCGCGTCTACAGTTTCGCGCGTTGAGAAAGGTCGCCACCGGACAGGTCAAGACTCCCGTGCGAATGATGAGGAAATCCCACCTGGGGGCAAAAAGACGAAAAGTGGCTGGTCTTCGTAAGTGTGCCAGCGTGATCGATTTTATATGAAAGCATGAGTACACTTGCTGATAGAGGGTCGGGGAGATGCATGTAATCTAAGTATGGCAACGCATGGTGAATGTAAACCATTGAATGGTCTCTACACTGGGCCGAGTAAACTCTATAGTGCAGCAGCTCTAATTTTGGATGTTACATTAAGTTGCCGAATCCCGATTCTGATTCCCGAAATTCTCGCCCACGTGATCCTACGCGTTCTTGAACTTCCGTGACTGACCTGTCACAGGGCACCCAAATCCACGACAACAATTCTTCCTTTCTAACCATCATCATCTACAAAAACTGACGAGGACGAAGGGCCCGGACGAAAGAATGGAAACTCCAGCAAAGAAGCTGGTTCACTGGGATGTGAACAGTCCCTCTGACTTTGGTTCTCCAAACTTTACGATGGACTCTATGGCATCCATGGACTCGACCTCTAGTTTACAGTTTATCAATTCTCAGCTGGTGGCTCATGGATTTGCGCCTTCCCCGGGTCTTTCTCTAGACGGAATTTCCAACTCGGATGTGGACCGAGTAGTGAAATGTCTCCTCGACATGTTAGGCCAGAGAGTGGTGCGTTTATGTCCAAAGCCCAGGTGTTTGCTCAAGGGCTGATGAACATTATGCATAGCGAGATATGGCTCGAGCGGAAGAACTATCAACAGAGCTTCGAACCCTGCGGTATGACCACGAAAGAATGATATCAATGCACCGTACAGCTTCTGAGAAGGCTGCCAATTATGAGCGTGGAATGAACCTTCACAAGACACGAATGACGTGCGTTTCTGAAATCGCTGCTTTCTAATAGTCTATCTAACCTGTCCTGAAGAGCTGTCGCGAAGAAACTTGAATGTTCGGAAACATCCCATAAGCAAACCTCGGCCGAACTCTCTCGCACCAGAACCGCACTGCAAGCTTTGCGAGCGACACACCAAAGCGATATCAAGAAGAAGGAGAAGGAGATCGACCGTATGCAAGAGAAATGGTCAAAGATAGCCGATTCCCAGACGAAGCTTGGTGCTGCACCTGCAGTCATGCGCTGCGCCAATGGGATGATTGTAGAAGGGACAGAATTTGTGGGAAGAGGGAAGGGCTATATGGAGGTCGCGTTGGAACAGGCCGAGAAAGCCCGTAGCCAGCTCACGACCGAGAACACAAGGCTGAGAAGGGTAGTCTTGGATGCGCTGAACGGCTGTCAAAATGTTCTGCACGAAATTAGGCAGACGCTTACAGACTCAAAGATTGAGGAGGTGAGCTCCGTCTTCTTCCCCTGTTCTTCGACTGATTCGACGCGCTCCAGCCTACCCCTTTCACCCTCTCCACACTTTTCCCTTTGGCCCCAGCAGACTTCGCGCACGATAAACTGAACTCTGTAATATCTTCAATCCGAAACTCGATTGATAAACTTTCTACCATCTCGTCCGCTTCCTCGTCTGACTCTAAGCCGGCAACAGCAAAGACCGACAATTCTAAAGAATTTGAGCAACTTCAATTTACGATCGCTGCTTTGAATGAGGAACTCGGTAAGTAAAGCTGCCTATGTACTCTGTGTGTCATGCTCATATGTGTAACTAAGAACGTTCTCGGAAGGAGGCAGCTCTCAGCGCTGCTGAGACTGCAGCCATGATTGAGAAGTTCGGGAAGGGCACACGGATGACAACGGGGTTCAATCCTGGTGATATCAGCGTTGACCTTATGACGGTCCCTGCCCGCGATGAGGAGAAAGAACGATTGGACAATATGCGCAAGCAGTTCGACGCGGAGAGGGCCAAGTTTACGGAAGCCGCGATCAAGCTAGGAAGAGATCGTGCTGCGTTACAGGTCTGTTGTGTTCTTCTCTTGCTTACAAGGTATTTGTTGATGGTGCTTGTTCAGGCTGAGCACGATAGGCTTAAGGATGAGAAGAGGCGATGGCAAGTAGAGCAGATGCTCGCAGAGCTACCGCCAACGCCAGTCGCATCCGAGACCCTCCCTGTGCGCGTATCCCCGAAGAAGGCTCAAAGGCGATCTCCTAAACCGGTTAAAGTCGGCCAAGCGAAGGCTGGAAAGAAATCATCACTGTCCTCCCCAACGAAGAAGAAGGGTGTCGTGGAAGCGCCTTATGAAACAGAAGTTGTCCTTCCGTCTGGGCCTGGACTTGTCGCTTCATCCCCTATTCCTGGACCATCATTGGTAAAGTCAGGCCCACCGATGTCCTTGCTCCCGACTTCGTTCTCCTTGCCACCACCATCACCGCACGCCCTTTTCCCTAGCCAGCCGGCACTGCTTCTTTCGCACCTCGCTGCCCCCATCCCGGAGGAACCGCGACAAGAGCCCCCTGTCACGGAACCAGAGCCTCTACCGGCTGAAGAAGTGTCCCAGCCAGAGGCCCCCACATCTATCCCAGAGACACCCGTTCCTTTCCGCCGTCCTTTCCCCATGGCTAAACCGTTGGCTTCCCGTATGATTCACGCGTACTCTCCAGCACGTCCAAGCCCTCTGAGTCGTATCTTAATGCTGGGAAACTCACCGAACAGTCCAGATTCCATCCCACTAGAGCCTCTAAGAGAAACCTGCGAGGAGATGTTCCCCGAAATCCCTCAACCGCCTCCGGCCGCAGCACCAGAACCGAAGATGTCTTTGGCGCAGGAGCTAGGCGTGCCAGAGTCTCCGCCTGAGAGGCCGGAGAGCCCGTTGCGCGAGAAGAAGGTGCAGATGAATGTGAGCGTGAAGGTTGGCGGGACGACTGCGAAAGGACGGGTGTTTGTGAAACCCAGTAAGGAGAAAGAGAAGGCTCCTGTGCGTGCTGCGACATCGCGGCCAGGTAGACCAGACAAGGAAAACACCAAGAAGAAAGTCGTTGTGGCTCCTGCTGCTGCTGCATCGACGAATTCGAGACCTAGGCTAATTGCGAAGATTCCTCCCGGGGCTCGGTCGAAATCTGCCCCACGGAAGGTACCAATCGGGAGTGCGGAGGCTCCGCCGTTGGGCCGTGGACCTCGAGAGTGAAGCTAGTGAAGGGCTGACTTGTA
Organism: Gloeostereum incarnatum; assembly: GCA_004338095.1. NCBI lineage: Eukaryota > Fungi > Basidiomycota > Agaricomycetes > Agaricales > Cyphellaceae > Gloeostereum > Gloeostereum incarnatum. The sequence continues at coordinate 2,030,341 of RZIO01000009.1, forward strand.
CATCCTTCTGCTCTTTCTCCCTGTTACGTTATTGCCTAGATTTTCTTCACGCATGCCTATGTACACAGTATGAATACCCGTCACATCATATGCATATCCTTTGGAGCATCCAGCTTAAGCTTCAATTGTTCGACGACCGTGAGGATTTTGACTCATATCCGCGCTGCTCTATAGTATATAATGCGAGGTACAGAGGTCGGTTGAACTCTACGCGTCAAACAGTCGTTTCGCTCTGTACTACTACTCCTCTACGCGGAGCTGCGTCTTAATCGATCATGCGCAGTCATTTCATGTTTCGGTCCGACAAGCCGTTGTACCCGCCACAATGGTTATGGAAGAGAAGATGAAATAATCATAATATCATCGTTATTGGGTACACGAGTTATTTTCAGCCTAACAGAAATTAAACAGCACATCTCACAAACTCGTAGGATTGTGTCTATTAAATCTCCTTGCCTTCGAGGTTTCTGCATGTATCCGATTCGTATTGATTATGAGACCATATGAACTCGAGCTCATCTAACCGAAGCAGGTAGTAGTAAAGATCTAGGTGTATGTATGTGTCCGTGTCGCTCTGAGTCCGTAACGATTAATATCAAGCAAAACAAAAGTAACAATAAGGAACATCAGACACTGGGTGTTGAGCTCGAGGAAGCATTCTTTTCTGCTAGCCTCGCTTCCCACCTAGCGTCTTTGAGCAGCGCTCCGGGATGTGCAACGTTAAACGCAATCATGGCGAGGATAACCATAGTAGCATCGAACACATCTGTACGCAGTCGTCAGGACAAGCCGAATGTAGGATATCAGATGAGGCACTCACTGAATAACCACTGTGTAGACATGACTTCTCCATCCCAGCCATCAGCCAATTCAATGGTACGATAGACACCACTACAAATAAATTTAGTGCCTACGGTGGAGACACCATGATTTGCACTCACCGGATTCCAAGGCAGACAGTGCTGAACAGCAAGGCAAAAAGAAGGAACTGAATCCGTCTCCCGAGATCACCACGAGGCGTGGTGGTATTGTCTACGGAACGCTTGAACGGCGTGTCCCGAATGTATCTCACCAAGAACTCGATGCCCAGGGCCGAATATAGGAGGATGATCACTAAGGATGGAATGAGCAACTGGAGAACAGGTCGTGCAAGTGACTGACCAAGTTGTAGAATAATGCCTACGAGCATGATGTTACTTCCCTGTAACATTAGACGTGAGTGGACATGAAAGGGCACAGTACCGAACCAGAACTCACAAGTTGAGCCCCATCCATGTCAGAAGCTCCGGAGGCAATGCCGCCTCCAGCACCTTGGGTGGCAAGAGAAATGACGTCCTGAAAAGAAGAATTATTGGACAGAAGCATTGCAAAGCTATCGACGTACGCATGTCACAAAAAGGATGGTATCTAGATGCGCTGATTAGCGTATTTTCGATCGAAAATGCCAACGAACGTACATTGTCGTGGACGAAGGCGACTGTACGTTGTCCCAAGCTCCCGAATAATTCGCCCCAAAATGACAAAGTTTGCGGCAAGGATAGGGGTCGCCCCGATGATCGTGGCGGTGATTCTGTATGCATTGATAAGCGCTTGAAGGATACTGAGACGTTACGCCTCACTGTATCATGAAAGGGGTATCCAGGTGAACATTTTGGCTTGACCAGTACCGTCCAGACCATCCCAAAATCTCAATCAGACCGCCCAGCACGATGGTTGGCAATATAAACCAGAAGCGATAAAAGACCATTTGTCCGACATGAACGGCTACAAGTGAAACGTTAGTGTCAAAAAATAGATCTGCCAGAGAGGTCGACTGACCAGTTGACAATCCAAAAAGTGAAAGAAACAGAAGACAAATCCAAGCAGTGGGAGTATATCCGTAGGGACCTTCCAGATCATCCAGGGCCTCCGCTGAAAGGTCTTCCTCCCGAGAGATTAGTGAGTATGAAGTCGAACTAAAAAGAGACATTGTTGAAAGAAAAAGAAGTAGGAAGGAATGCATCTCTCTTGTTTCCCAGCCACACTTATATATATATGAGACACTCGAATATCCGCAGCAACCTGGTGGCACAGGAGATTGTGTTGTAGAGATCACGACACAGCATACATCGATAAATGAACTATTTGAATTCGTAGATTATTAGCCATCATGCCAGCAAGGCACACAGATCAGTATCGTGAATACGAAAGCTGTTGCACTGCCTGGGGTAGTCGTACATAAGAGTACACGCCCCATGACAAAGTTGAATGAGACAGATAGGTACATAGGAGTACATAGGCCGCGGCGGAATTGATTTTCTGCAGGAAGTTGTGCATGATTAACATAAGCAGAATTACAACTCTCCAGGTGTTCTGAGCTCGTCCCGTCGGCCATCTTCAAATTGCCAGGATACCATCGGAGGCTGGAACACGTCATGTCGTCCGCAGCGATGCATGTTGCAGCTCTTGTTGGAGGGTAGTCGAGGCTTCTGTTGTCCGTGAATCGCGCAATACTCAAGGGCATTGAACTTGTGCATGAGAGCGCAGTCTCCTTTGTGTGAAGTAGAGGTAACATGAATCGCCGTCTTCATGATCGATCACCAAGTAAAGTGGCAGTGCACTCAGTCGGTTACTATCCGAATGTGGCGGAGAATTCGCTGTATTTCCGGGGCCATTAAGGGCGGCCTCCTTGGTCCCACAAGACTTTACATAAATTCTAATTCTGAGGTATAAGATGGGATACAGTAGGATATTTACGCAAATACAGTGGACAAAGTATGGCGCGAAACGCCTCATTCACTTCTGGTACCGAGGCATTGTAACGTGTGTATTGTTAGCCTAGGGTCACCGTCACTGTTGGGGTAAGTATCATAAGGTACCCTACAAAGATCCACTCAAATTTGCTACCTCTCCTAATGTCTGGACCTTGGACATCAACGGGAACGTCTTGGCACTGTGTACATCCAACAATTAATTCTACCGTACGGGAAGGAACCGGATGACGTAGTTTTCCAGCACTAATAGTTCCTCTAGAGGGGCAATTGTTCCAACATATCCGTCGGGTCGAACGACAACTATGGCTCCCGAAGAACTGATACCAAGGCTGGCATATGCATTTCCTCCTTGGGCTCCCGTTACATCCACGTCATCTATAAAGACACTTTACGTCGTGAAGATCAGATTCTGCAGCATTGCTACAAGCTGACACAATAAAAACATACCTGGACCAATGCGGTCTCAAAAAGGGGGGAATATCGGTGTATCTTACATCTGACTTCTTCGCTAAACTGATGGAGAAAATGCCAAACTTTACTGCGATCTCAGACCGAGAACAATTCCGCAGCACGACCTCTAATTCATTTGCTGATCGTTGAACAGCGGCTGGCGGTACGTTACCGAGGAAAACGAGGAGCTTGAAACGTGTATCAGAGATCAACAGATCTTGGATATTGCACGGCCGGGAGTCAGCCCGCGCGAATGAGAACCCCAGGAGGCATTCGTTGTCCCACGACGAGGTTTGTGTTGTGTTCCTGCGTATCAATGATGGCAGATGGTGCATAATGCACGCCTATCCCGCTGGTGAACCCCCCAAATGTCTGGAAAATCCTATTTTGGATTCATGAATGAGACCCAATGGACTGGCAGTGACGACTCACTTCAAAAAGTCTTCGTGGGAGACACCGTCTTGATTCCCATCTGTTCGAGGTTTTCCAGAGAACAATCGAGCGAACTGCTTATCGAAACTGATGAGGTCTTGCGCATACTTTCTTCGCTCAAATTCATACTGAACCGTGCCAATCAGGGCCATGTCCATGATAAATGGCTTGCAAGACGTATTACCGTCTTCAACAGGGAGATATCAGCCCACCCACGAAGTACATGACACAATTTCCAAGCTAGAAGTTTAGGAGTAAGATCCAGAGAAAGAACAATTGAATATGCTGAAAGCGAACCAAGATTATGCGTGTCGTTCATACTGGCATTCATGCCCTGACCTGAGGAACGATGAATGGCTTGACCAAATGACACGACTGAACCAAACAAACCTGCTTTAGGAGAATGCGTATGGCAAGCATCGCCGGAAATAAAAACGCGCTCGTTAACAGAATACTTCGATGCGACCCGTTGCCCGACTTGCGTTCCTAGTCAGTCCCTCTACCGTCAACCAGACTCAAAGCCTACTCACTGACATAGATCGTCCACCAGTCGAAGCTCTCCGGCGTCTCAAACGTATATGGGCGAAACGAGTTTCGCGCGACCTGGCACGCATTCTAGTCAACATCAAGCCAAGCGGCATACCACACACCTCCAGCAACTGCAACGGCCCAACCCTCGATTTATCTATCCTCCCGCTCTTCGCGTCCACCGCGTCCTTCCCCTCCAATTGGATATACAGTCGAACTTTATCCCCTTCTCTCGGGATAACCATACAAGAACCATTGTTCGAATGGATCACACATCGGTTCCGAATGTCAGGGAAGTCAGTTATGGGGACCATGTCCACAACTCCCCAGACGTAATCCGTCTGTTCGCCTTCCATCGCGATGTCAAAAGATTTGCGAACCCATGAGTGAGCCCCATCTGCGCCGACGACGAACTTGGCGCGGACAGTCTCCATAGTTTCGGTGGTGAGGTTCTTGAGAGTAATCTGAAGAATGAGGTCGGCGATTATCGCAAGCCTGAGGAAGGATAGGAAGGCTTAACCTACCTCGACGGCGTATGAGTTTGGATCCTTCAGGATGCTGTCATCCTGGGACAGTACGATCGATGTTGGGACGACAGGCCGCTCCGCTTCGACCCCAGACAAGCGCATCGAGTCAAGAAATATCGCTTCGATTGCGCCTTGGTGCAAGGTAACCTGAAGGTACAGCTAACTTATGAGACGGGACACATCCTCCTTTCAATAGAGTTACTTTCCTCGAAAGGATATCTCGCAGTCGGTGCAGTAACATCCGGGACTCGGTCTGTAAGCTGAGTCTCTACATCAACTCGCTATAAGGCGTCAATTTTAACAACGGGAACGTCACCTGGATCCCTCCATCCGGTGCGGGATTGTAGAACGCCTACGATTCGCATTGACAAAGCTTCAGTCAAAGTAATTCAATTGATCTTACCGCCATATGCATCTGGTTTCCCTCCTTCAGCAGTCTCTCCGCCAATCCATAACTCTAAGCGCCCGAAAGATCATCAGTCCGATTACACTGTTCCACGACTGATCAGCAGACGCGCCTGCAACACCTCGATCGTCCTGGGTTGAATTCCATCGGCCTGTCCTGTGGCAACCTTGTCTGGTCTTAACATCCTTCAGGACACGTTATGCAAACGATACTTCAGGGAAAAGGCTCACCTCTGATCGATAATCCTGACACTGACGCCAGCCTTGGCGAGAGCGTTAGCGCACATCAACCCAGCAGGACCGGCTCCTATGATTAATACGTCAATAGAACTTGTTTCCATTTTCGCGAGGCAGGAGAGGTTCGCAATCTATGTTCGCTTGCTGTCAGGTTTTATATCTCCCCCACAATCCCGGATGGAAGTCTGATCGGAAAAGGAGGGGTCTCGTGAACGGTGACAGAGATAAAAGTTTCCTGAAAAGTGCAAGCACTTGACACGATGGTCGAATCGCATTCCTTGTATGGTGATAATGTTCTGTGGGCGATTGCCTATAGAGGGTTATAATCCAACACACTGATGGGGGCGATAGGCGAGTCTAGACAGCACGAAACGAGCAGAATTATCATTCAAGGGGATAGCACAACAAAGCATATAATACATCTTTTCCGGGAGGGCACAATGGATACAGAGTCGAAAGCACGAAGATAGAGGCAAGGTCCTAGAGGGAGCACAGTTCTCTGAAGTTGCATGTCAGTATGGTGTTTGACCAGCATGATGAAATCTTACTCAAGGAAGCACATAAGACGAAACCTGATCAAACACAGACTGGCGGTAGTCTGGGTTGTCCTCACCTTGACGCGTAAGGAGGATGTCACGGATCTGCAAGCCCACAGTAAGCAGGGGCTAGTCATAAGTGGATGGAACGAGTACCTCGACAGGAGGATTCAAGCCAAGTGACTGGGCTCGCTCCCAGCGGGCCAAGCGACTCATACCAGCGCACGGGCCATATTCATACGAGCTTTAAAATGGATTAGGGACGGGCGTGAAGATAGGAGGTGACGCACAGGTCGAATACACGTAGGATCTCATGTATCTTGTTCTGCCCTTCACTGTGTACTAAGCGCGAGTGAGCCAAATACGTGTGGTGATACCGAGAATACTCACTGGGTTGTGAGTCCCCATTTTTAGACCGAGATGTCTGATAAATCTTGCGCCATTTTGGATCCTTCTCATTCAGTTCCTTTGGCTTCTGCTTTTCGACTGTCTTCCGGCTCCTGCTACTCTCCCGTAGGCGAGATTTGATTGATTCCTCCTCGAACTCTTCGATATCGTCTTGTTCGACCTCTGAACCGGAGGAAGAGAGCTCGATAGGGTCGACAGTCGGTTTGGGTGGCTGGGCGTTTTTCCCTGTAGCTCCGTTTCCGCTGGTGGTGCGCTTTGCTTGGAATGAAAGCGTGGCCTGCTTCAAGTTCGCGCCTGCCTTGGCTTGAGTACTTTGTTTGGGCGCCATGATGTCAAGAGGTAAGAAGGAAGTTTAAAGTGGCCCATCAAATTTCAAAGCTCTGAATCATCACACTCATCGCGATGTGGCGACACAGCCACCGATGAGATCTCTCCTCATACTCTTCCAGTCCAGGGCTTTCGTAGCCTTTCGAGACTCAATGACAACTTGGCCACCTATTATTTGAACTTGGGTAGTTGATGTACTGGCACTTGTACTCTTGAATTCTATGCTCTTTGCAGGATTCGTGGCTGGCCTTACTCGATGTGTGTTCTAGAAGGTGGAAATGGCTCTTTGGGTCCAGCAGTCACCCAAGTCCGGTCTAGCCAGCCCTGCAGTATGCTTCAGTTCCGTGTCAACTCAGTGCAACTATAAATCATGGACTTTGCTTGCTTGTATGCTCATCTTGGCTCACTGCGGTCTTTCGGGATTCGGACAGCGTAGGCTCTCTCCGTGTATCAACGTCAGGCCCCCATAGCTTATTTTTGTGGGCTCAGAAATTCGAATGAGCCTGTGTTCGATAAAAGTTACACTGACCGGCGACTCGCGTAGTCAGCTTTGCCGACGCTATGCGGGACAGAAACACCGGACACTTGAAAGGTTGCCTTACTATCAAATGACCCTTCTTTTTCAGGGCCTCAAGATAGAATTCATAGAATCACTTGAGAATAACCTCATGTCCCCTGACACAAATTGGAGATAAGGAGGACAGATATTTAGCTATTAGGATTCGGACATCAACGAGCTTCGTTGAAGTTCGTTCATTCCTCTCCTCGTCCTTGCTTGATATCATGACTAGTTTAATCAAGCGTTTTTCCGAGGCAACGAAGCTTCACGGAGACGAACACAGGCATGAAAAGACCGACAACTGGTCGAATCGGTATGTGATCTTGGGCCGTACACAGTCCTTGTTTGATTTATAGCGCATTCCGCAGCGATCTTGTCCCTCTTCCTCCTGTACGCAGAACATGGGGACTGATGGAGTTCTTTGGATACTGGGCGATAGGCTCATTTGGTGTACGTCTCTTTCTCTTCAAGATCGCTGGTTGTCGTGACTATGAACAGGTAATCACCTGGCAAGCGCCCGCTGCTTTCCTAACGACTGGTGTATGTTGTTCAGATGCAGGTCTCAGAAATTATCCCTAACATCCGTCCATTAGCTGTCGGTTGGGCAAACTATGACTGTTATTGTCGTCTCTCGACTCGTCGTCAGTCTCTGGGCCTTCGTCATTGGAATGCCTGGCTCTACATGGCACATCGGGTTCACCATCCAGAACAGGTTCTCGTGGGGTATGGGAGGATCTTACGTTCCTCTGTTGCAGAGAGGTACGCATGCGTGCTTTTTTGGACGCGCTTTCATTCCTGAAAGAACGCATTCTAGTACTTCTTAACTTCATTTGGTGTTCTGTTCAATGTTGGAACGGCGGGAAACTTGCTGCGTGAGTGACATCTGGGCATGGCGCTTGCTTATCTGGACGCTGACGCTCGATGAACGCCAGTGTATGTATAACTGCAATCTGGCCACAATTTGCCATGATGGAGAACACTTTCCCGGACAGTGTGCCCATGACCACATATGAATTCGTCGGCTTCGTCGTATTCTGGCTCGTCTCGCTCCCTCTTCTCTGGATATCTCCGGAGAAGTTTCGCCGACCATTCCAGTTCATCACCCTCTACTGTTTTATCTGTTCCATCTCCCTGCTCATCTGGTCACTAGCCACCGCAAAGGGCGTTGGTTCGATCTTCCATGCGAAGCAGAATACCTCTTCATCCATTTGGAGCATTGGATGGTTAATGATGTCTGCTTTGACCTCTGCCATTGGCGGAATGGCCGCTGGTATGACCAACGGTTCTGACTTCTCACGCTACGGGAAAAGCATCACTTCCTATTTCACAGGCACCGTCCTTTGCTTGTTCGTCACTGGAACGCTCTGTTCTTTCATTGGCCTAGTGACTACCGCCGCCTGCCAGGTCATCTATGGAGAATTGCTATGGAACCCACCTAACCTCCTCATGCGTATCATGGACTCTGGCCAGGGCTCTTCCGGCTCTCGGGCTGCTGTGTTCTTCCTCGCTTTCGGTTTCTGTAGCACTGTAAGTACTTCTGGATTTCTTCGCACTCTCAGATCTCAATACCCAGGCTCCCCGTCACAGTCCATGTTTGAGAACGTTGTTGGTAACGCTGTCGCTGGCGGTGTCGATTTGTCCGGTACTTTCCCTCGATACATCAACATCCGCCGAGGTGCCATCATTACCTTCATCGCTGTGTGGATATGCCAGCCCTGGCAGCTTGTCAATCGCGCGGCAACTTTCATTTCCGTGCTGTCCTCCTTCTCCGTCTTCCTCGGTAAGCACCGACTCAGCTTCACGTCCCATGTAAGCTGATGGCTGTTTTTGTAGCTCCTCTCATGGGCATCATGGTCGTAGACTACCACCTCCTCCGCAAGAGAAAGATCATCTTGAGTGGCTTGTACACAATTGACGGCCCTTATTACTTCTGGAAAGGACTCAATCTTCGTGCCCCTCCTGCTTGGATTGTCGGCTGGGCTCCCACCATCGGTGGTCTGATTTTAACTGCTGGAAAGAAACCTAATGGCCCTGAGGCGCTGTACGAGCTCTACTACCTCACCTTCTTCTACGGTCAGTTCTGAGTGTCACATTGCTCTCATATAAGCTACTGATAGTGTTTTTTCTAGGTTTCTTCTCCGCCGCCCTCGTCTTCTATCTCCTCAACGTCATCTTCCCACCAACAGAGTCCAAGCCTAGGTCTTACGATGAAGTTGACGTCTACGGCACCTTCACCCTGAAAGAAGCCAGCGACCTCAAAATTACCCCGTTAGACACCCCTGTCAATGAGAGTGGTAGTGATATTGACTCTGAGAAAGAGAAGGATGCAATTGCCAATGTAAGCATACGCCCCTTATGAATATTGTCGCCTGTCTTGCCTGGCCAGATTTTGTACCTTCTGTGTTTTGATTTGATTATATCACGATTTATGGAAGTGACTCGTTCTGACACCGCCACCAATGGAATTGTGATGGCTAAGGCATACGCCTAAAAGTGATTTATTCTTGTCTTCCCGTCCAGGAATAGTTTGTTTCACGAAAAAAAAACGACGTTCTAACCAACTGAGCTAGTCGGCCATTGATATAGGGACCAATTTTAAGTCCCATCTATACCTAGACAGATACGAAGGATAGGACAACTTGAAACTCTAAAGCCCGAGTTCGACCTGGTCATGGATGAGAAGTTAGAACTACGCAGCATTTAAAATAGCAAGCAAAGCATGAAAGAAAAATAAAAAACAATGCAGCCATAACCACGGAGTCAAGAAACAGGAATATTCAAGCTTTCACCCCAACCCACTTCTTCGCAGTCTCCCTCAAAACTTTGAGGGCTAATCGTTGCCGCACCACATCGTCGGACAACGCGATCTCTTCCATGGCCAACTTGCACAGATAAGCAAAATCTGCCTGCATCACAATGGGAAGCCTCGCAGACGCGCTTTCCTTCTGTTTCAGCTTGAGCTTTTCCTTGAACTGCTCCGCAAAGTTTTTGGAGATCAAATCAGCCCTTTCGACCACTTCTATCGGTACGCCGGCGAGATTCGCAACATGGGTACCGAAGGAACCGGTAGCGACACCTTCAACGAGCTTGTACAGGAAGACAATCTACAAGAATGGCTTATGTTAGACTAAGAACGGCTGCGAAGGGCCGACACTTTACCTCTCGTCGTTCCTCGTCAACCATTGTCTTCATGTGCATATTTCGGATGTTCGGGTGGTAGGCAAAGTCGTCGGTCAGCGCACCGTAATGGGTCGCAAAGAAGGATAGTGGTAGTGTGTGTGGCGAGCTGGTGGAGCACGGCCTATTTCAAGGTCAGAATAAACAGAACACAGGGAAGCTTGAGAACCTGACCCCAGCAATGGCCATACCATCCTGGAGACGAGTTTATGAGTAAGGGTCATAATTACTACGGAGAGACACGTACATATGTTGATGTTCCACGACCAAGTTCTGAGACGAATCGTCAGTCACAGACCGGGAAGGGCACTGTCTCGCTCACCATCTAGAATGACGAGAGATTTCTGAGTGGCATCGCGTAGAATTTTACAGCTACGATGATCGTCATCAGTTATTGAACGTTGATACTAGCAGCCCGCCTACCATTCATCAAGCTCGACCTTGAAGGTACTAGAATTCGAGAACATGTTGTCATACGCGCCCATACGTGTTAAGACAGAGTCTACAGGGCTTAGCCTGGAGAATACATGCATCAGTCAACGATCTTGGAGGGGGCATGTGTATCAGCACACCTAGCGCTCGATGCTGGCACAAACATCCCTAGCTGAGCCATGATCTGAGAGAACATGTCAGTACAGTTGCGACACTCCTAGGAAGCATCACATACGACGCCCCGTAGCAGTCATGCGCATGACCTGTGTGTCAATCAGTGAGTAGGGGCTACGATGACCGAGAGGGTGCGCAATGTACCGTTGATTTACCACTAAACAAGATTCAAAAACCGTTACCATGAGTGTCCGGACAACAAGTAAAAACTTACGCCATGTTGGGCCCTGTAAACGAAAAGTTTCAGCGACATATTCCGCCCCAGTGACGGAGACTCACCGGTCAGCAACGCAATCCTTCCAACATCCCCACCGAGTTTCACGTCATTGGGAATGAATTCTTCCACACTCGTACGCATGGCCAATGTTGGATGCCTCAGCTTGACAAAATCGATCCATGCTGTATCGTCTTCCACAAACTCGGGTCGACACTTGGGTTCACCCATGGCCTGGGAGGACTTCGCCAGACTAAAGAGACAGTCGAGCTCGGCGAGCACTCGGACGGCGCGTAGCCAGACGGAGCGATCTGCATCGAACTCGTCGAAAAGGCGGAAGCGGAAAGATTTGATGGCTTGGGCTTGACTTTCCCGGGCTTCCTTTAGGGCGCGGATGGATTTCTGGAGGGAGGGGACAACATAGCGAGATTTCGCCTGTATTAGAGGATTGATTTAGCTTGGTATTAGTTAAAAAGGGTCAGACGCTGACCTTGGTCCCACCGTCTTTCTTCCAGTCCATAGGAAGATCCTTCTCAGATGCCTTCACTTCAACAAGGTAGATATCCTAGAAAGGCAGTTGAGCCACCATATGTCTGGTCGCGAGCAGCTACTCACTTTGTTGCCCAAAGAGCTGTGCCACCAGTTCATGTCGATACTGATTTTTGGTTATCATCAAAGATCCAACAAGACTGAAAGTGCTTACCCAAGTTTTTTACGGAACTTTTTCAGCTCTCCATCTAGTTCATCCTCGAGTCCATCGATCGTGTCCATGATATCGTCGTACACCTTGTCCTTCCCCCGGCGCGGAAGGAGCTCTGAAGGATCTGCGGAAAACTATAAGCAAGAGATAATGGAGTAAAAGGATTAGCTAATACCTTTCTCCTTGCCGCTCTTCTCATCATCACCTCCCTTCTTAGGCTTCTCAAACCGACTTTCGATGTTGTTGATGTGGGGCAGTAGATCAGGAGCACTCCGAAGTAGACCAAGGATGGTCTTGGATTTGAAGGTTTCTGACGTATCGGCGAGCGCATTGAGGCCTTTGCTGAGCCTCTCAAAGGCCTGAAGAACTTTGAGGAAATCCTTGACTTTGCAGTTCTTCGCATGAATTCTAGAAACAATCCGCTCTAGATCAGGGAGACCTTTCGCGACCTTGGTGAAGTCGTTTTCAAACGTTGGGTGATCCATCAGATCCTGGACTGCATCTAGTCTGCGAGGGAGTGAGCATCGGAAAGGTTCTACTCGAGTAAGAATCTTACCTCGCATTGATGTCCGAGATTTCTTTCAAGGGCATGCAGAGCCAAATCCGGAATAGCCGTTTGCCTACACATGACATATCAGAGGAGAAGCAGAAGACACATATCACAGGCTAGCTGGGCTTACCCGAAGGTGTGATGCATCGGCCGAGCAGCTGCAACAAGGTTCCGTCCACGGTACCTTCGTCGTTTAACAGGACCTATGCCAGGATAAGGCTATACCAATGATGCAACATGGCTAACAACCAACCTCAATATGAGCCAATGTTTGCCCATCCAGAACGAGACCTTGACCTCTCTTCATTGGGTCATAGATATTAAAGTTCTTCATGCTCAGGATGTCCTTATCAATGTTCAGCTGGCGGAGGTACCTGTATACATCCATGTCAGCAAGTTGGAGCAAGCATGCACTTCAGTAACACGAACCAGATCAGAAGGCCCAACGCCTCGATCGCATGCTTCGAATCCACCATCTCCCGGATGGGCGCTGGAACGGTAAGCGAGAGGACGTTCTCGCCTTCCATAGCACCTTCCTTTTCGCCCGGGTAGAGATTCTTTAATTCCTCTAGGGTTTGCTCGTAGTCAAAGCCTTCCACCTCACGAAGCGCGGTCCACAGGCAAGATGGAGGCAAAATTGATTTCAATAGTCGTGTGGTAGAGACAGACAGCTTCCCCTGCGAGGCCATTAGCACGGCCTATATCATAGCATGAATGCACTACGTACCTTCGTGAACAAGAGCTCCTTCGGTCGAACCTGCCTCATCAGCGTCTCCAACTTGGTTCGACAAATGTCGTCCTCAAATATGCTCAGGTTGAATTGGGACGTCGCGCAATCAAGGACACATATGCCAAAGACGTTACTCGAGCCATCGGCAGATTCTTCCTCGCGGATAGAGATGCAATGACCCGCCTCGTCGTCCGTAAGCATCTCTCCATCCACAAGGGTGCCGTTAGTGTACACTTTGTGCAATTCCCTAAGCAACGCGTGAGCTCATTCCTGACGGTGTATTTCTAAGACAAGGCTCACCGTCGTACAATCTTGTCTTTCTCCTTTCCTTTACCTTTCTGGCGCATTTCTGCACCCAAAGCAGTCTCCGCTTGATCGACACGGCCAACTTTATAACCCTTCCCTAGGAATTTGCTACAATAACGTTGGGTATCAGCCCACCTCTAGTACGGAAAATCGGCATCACTCACGCTGCCCAGAAGTTGAAGGACATCTCTGGTACACCGACCTGTACACGCATGGGCTGTTTGTTATGCTACGAAAAGTCACTCCGCACGTACCATACACATTTTGACGCGTGCTGTAAGCTTCAGATCGAACTCTTGGTGCCCAACACGAGCGTCGTCCTCGTACAGCTACATTCTAGTAAGTCCCTGGCCAAGATCGTGCACTGTCTCGAGCATTACCTCAAAGAATTTTCTGTGGGGAGTGATTGAGAAATCAAGTCTGCGTTGAAGAAAAGACTGAAGAAATTCCTACCCTTTCTGGAAAAACAAGATCTTCGAAAAACAGGAAGTCAGTATGAGGATCAAAGCATGTAGAGAACATTGTATCTACCGTGTCATAATGATTCTGCTTTATCTGCAGAGAGATGAATTCAGCAAACGCAAGCATCCGAACATCGCATTCCACGTACCTCCCAGAACTAATGGAAAGCCGTCGTATCATTCAGATCAGATAGATGCAACAATGAAGGGGGACTCACCTGCTTTTCGAATGGCGTAAAAGTCTTCCATGCCGCGCTCGGAATGTACAGAGTCCTAGGATCATACTTGGGATCATTGGGCCGACGGCCGTCTTTCTACATGACACACATGTAAGCTCGTGAGACCGGCGACAAAAGGTCTAGAACACGAACGTCTTTGATGTCGAGAAGGAACGCGTAAGGATCCTCCGCAGACTTCTTGTCGTTCTTCTTTTCCTGCTCACGACGTTCAGCAGCGGTTAAGAGTGAAAACCCGGCTGACGCAGGTCCGGCCAAGGTTGTAGACTTTTGTGGTTTGGCTTTGGGTTTGGACTTCTTGACGACGACCTCGTCCTCGTCCTCGTCCTCATCTGAGAGCATTGACATTCTCGATGACGCGCGGGAAGATGACGCGTTGGTCGATTTCACGTCAACATCCACATCAGAGTCGTCAGACGGCGCAATGAAGTCGTCTTCGTCGTCGGACGCTTTGGAGCGGCGAGCTACCGCATTGTTAGCGTGTTTATAAGAGATGGTGATTATGTCTACCTTTCTTGACTGGGGATTTCTTGAAATGTGTCAGGCGCTTGGTGAAAGAAGACGCGACTTCTTCGTCCTCTTCCTCGTCCGAGTTAGGCAGGGACAGACGGCGCTTCTTGGCTCGACCTAGAGGAACTTGTCAAAAAATTTGAATAATAAGACACTACCGTCGCACCTATTCTCTCAGCAGGGGAGGATGATTGTGGAACAGATGTCCCTTTGGATACCGACGAAGCTCCAGACACTTGCATGTCATCGTCGTCCGAGTCTTCGTAGACAATCTTACGCTTTCCGTTCATCTGACTAAATGTCAGTAAATTTGAGAACTGAAAACATGGATCACGTACTGGTTTCACTTTGACCTTAATCTCTTCATCGTCGAACAGCATATCCACGTCGATACAATCACTTGTAGGAGGTGTATCTTTCACGCTTCCGCGACCGTATGACGAAGGGGAACTACCCGCTGTAGGAGATGCCATTGCACGAGTTTCTGGAGTCTTTGGCTCTGAAGTACGCGGTTCTGCGACAACTTTCGACGGGCCTGCCTTTGACGCGACTGGTTTGGAAGGACGAGAAGGCTTTTGGGTAGGTTTCTGTTCAGACGGCTTCGAAAACCAGCTGTTGAGACTTTTCTGCTTCATGGAGTCGCCAGACTGTTTTGCCTTTGGCGCCATGGTGGTGGTGGGAGGTGGAAAGAGCCTGGGTGGCAGGTCACGTTAAGTCACAGAGGTCACGCGAATGTGGGTGACATGACGCGTTGGGGTTTTTCTGTGGCGTTGCCTCAGAAGATTTGTAATAATTTGTGGCGGTGATCGGGCCTGTCCGCATCTTACCAAGCTGCTGTGTCTACGCAATCATGGAATTGATTCAGTCCTTGTCTTTGTACTCCGATGTCCTCAGGCTCAGAAATCTCTTTAACCGTATCTCATAGAGGCCAGCAATATAAGTTGTCTCTCCTACCAGATAGCACTCTTGCTTCACTGCAAGCACGTCTGGAAGAGCTCACTTCTATACCACCTGCCCTTCAGAAGCTCTTGTACAAAGGGAAGACCTCCAAGACACCTACGGATGGAGAAACGTCCCTTGCGGAAGCTGGGATCAAGCAGGGGCTAAAGATCACCATGCTGGGCACGACTACCCATGAGCTTGACAGCATGAAAGCTGCTGAGAATGAACAGCAGCGGAGGGAACGTATTCTACGGGAACGAGCGCTTAAGGGCCCTACTAAGGTACGCTGTAGCTACTAGGTGTGGTTATCATCTTCATTGGCCTCTTTAATAGCTCCGATCCACTGGAAGAGCTGACACTACCGTCCTGAATTACCGCTTCCACCACATTACTCCCCTTCCCCACCTTCCGGACCCCGCATCCGCTCGCGAAGTCTTACAGAGGCTGGCTGACGACCCTGCTATTCAGAATGTCATGCAAAAGCACAAGTTCTCTGTCGGAGTGCTAACAGAACTCGCCCCTCACGAGCATCCCGAGCTGCTCGGCCTCAACGTCAACGCAGGGCAAGAAATCAAGCTCCGCTTACGAACGAACCAGTACGATGGTTTTAGACTGTACAGCGATATACGCAGAGTGCTCTGTCACGAGCTGTCTCATAACGTTTGGGAAGACCACGATAATAATGTCAGTACAGTTATCCAACTCGTCATTCTCCCTGGCTGACTCTCGACTTTCTTCGCCAGTTCAAAGAGCTCAACTCGAAACTCAATCGCGAAGTGGCAGAGTTCGAGCGAGCCAAGGCTCAAGGAACTCATTTCCTCACAGACGGCGACTTTTACCAGCCGTCGTCCGAGTTGGAAGCGGAAGCTACCGCTCATATACTAGGCGGAAACGGTGTCGGTACATCTAATGACTCTCGAGAAGATCGCAGACGAAGGCTTCTTGACGCTACTATGGCTCGTCTCCGGAAAGAGGAAGAAGCCTTGGAAGATAGCTGTGGTACAGCCGGTCGCTCGGCTGCAACGTGATGCTTGCCAGGAGAGAAGCCGTTGCTAGTACCTGTATCATATTCTAATAAGTTAATCGGGCGTATATTCGTGAGTAGAAATAGGGAGGACAGGGAGGATTGGTTAGTTTGACTTCACGCGCTGGCGTGACCATACTCTGGGGCGTTCAGGAAATCTATGTAGTAGATACTTTATACGATACTGAAGTAAGGCATAGCGGCCGCCTTACACGTACGATTATCCATCGATTTTCTTCTTCGCGACAGAGCGCCTTGTTACTCAAGAGTAGTCTCTCCGACAGACTGACGAACAACTATTTTGACAGGGAGGATGTAGTGAGGGGATCTTCGACGAGATCCATGGTGCGGCTCAACACGCCACAAATACGCCACGTGCTTTGATTTTCGATCACTTTTTTCATCCCTTCCCGCCATGCCGAAACTGAGCGCGAAACAAGTTCCCTCACCCAGACCACTGAAAAAGGCTCGCATCGAAGCCCCCAAAATTTCGCCAACTCCCCGTGTCAAAGTCAAGGTCAAAGTGAAAGGAGCCGAACCCAAGATCACAAGTAGCAAAGGAAAAGGCAAAGAAAAAGCAGTCGAGTCTAAAACGCGCCTGCCATCCATCTTCAAAGTCATCGCGGGATCATATGAAAAGCTGTTATATGGTTTAGAAGGGACGACCACAGTAAACGATGAAGGAGCATTGGAATTCCATCTGAAACCTATATTTATCTTCCCCGCTCATGTCTCTTGTATAAAAGCAGTCGCTGCTTCTCCGGACGGCGGGAAATGGCTCGCGACGGGGAGCACGGATGAGATCGTGAAGGTGTGGGATCTACGGAGGAAGAAGGAGATTGGTGGATTGATGCAGCATGAAGGTATGTTTTTGTAGTTTCCTTCCAACTCTCTTTCACGATCTAACGAGTTTTTGAGTTAGGATCAATAACGCATTTGAGTTTTCCTTCAAGGTCTCATCTATTATCTGCATCGGAAGATGGAACACTATGTCTCTTCCGGGCGAGAGACTGGGCCGTCCTTCGGTCACTGAGAGGACACAAGGGACATGTAAATTCTGTCGCCGTCCATCCATCTGGTAAAGTCGCCTTGAGCGTCGGAAAAGATCGCACCCTACGCATGTGGGATCTCATGCGAGGCAAAGGTTGCGCTAGTACAAAATTAGGAAAAGGTGCAGTGCCTACACATTCACTCGTCCAGTCGGCTAATCATGGTAACAGAGGGAGAGCTCGTTCGCTGGTCCCAATCTGGCTCCCTTTTCGTCGTTCAGTCCGGCTCAACAATAGATGTCTATAACACGGTACACGGTTCACCCTTTCTTCGCCCTTCTTGTTCCCGTGCTGACTGTCTACACATTAATTATAGGACATGGTCCTCCTGCACACAATAAACCACGCCAGCCGCCTCCACGACGTCCTCTTCTGTAAACGCGTCAACTGCTCGGGCGAAGTCCTCCTCGCAGGCGCAGAAGACAAAAAACTCTCAATATACGACATATCCGATGACGATCCAGAAAAAATCCCAAAAATGATCGGAGCCATGGTGGGGCATGCTAGCCGGTAAGCCATTCCTTCCTCTCTTCCTCTGATCTTGTTCTGAGATGACGACCTGTTGGTAGGATAAAAGCGGTCCAGACGCTACGCATCGCGCTCCTATCATCTTCTGGGAGAACGTCTACGACAGTCGTATCGACTGCGTCTTCGGATGGGAAGATTCATGTGTATGATATGGATGCCCTTCCAGCGGGGATTCCTGCGGAACTCCTGGAAATATCTCCTGTTGCGGTGTATGACTCTAAAGGCACTCGGCTGACATGTATCGCGTTGGCAGACGGTGAGACGCAGAGCACCGTCGCTACTGCTGCTGGTGACGACGCGAATGCCAATGGCAAACGCGGGCTTGAAGAGGAAGAGGAAGATGACGGCGAGGGCGACGACGTTTATGGATCGGACCAGGAGGAAGAGGAAGAGGAAGAAGAGGCTGAAGAGGAGGACGAGGAAAGTGACTAGTACTTATCGGAGGTCACTGGGTAACAGCAATAGGTGGCCAATTCTAACATGATCTTCAACTTGGAACGTGCTGGTGGTTTTGAAGACAGCGCAATCCGCGCGGTCGAAATTTTCACTGAGTTAGTTACAAAAAATCTACAGCGCGCTTCCTCCCTCTTGCCGGCCCAGACATGACAACTCCATTTCCCTCTTCCTCCTTCATGGGCGGAGGGAGCACAATGTCCTTCACAACCTCTGGAGCAGGTTTCTCTACCCATAGGTCTTCGTCGCCGTCTTGCTCCTTCTCTTTCTCCTTCCGCTTCTTCTTCTTTGGCCTGTCCTCTGGTGGTGGTGGCTGAACACTATACTGCTCCTCTTCATCCTCGCCAAATGAAACGAGAATCTTATCTTTCTTTTTCTTCTTTCTCTTTTCCTTATCCTTCTCCCCGGATTTTGTCTGCCTGTTCTCCCGCCGTACGAACGTAGGCTTGAATGTGTTCATGTCGACAGGTTCTGATGGTGCTGGTGGCGGCCGTGGCTCTTCTTCTTTCTCCTTCTCCGATATCGGCGGTGGCGGCTCCTGGACAGGTTCGTCGTCCTTCTCATTACCGCTATCCTCATCGTCACTAGCAAAGATCGCCTTGAAGACGTCCATGGTGGGCCTCTCATACGTGAGGGTATCTCTCCCCTGCGTCTCATCCTCTCCCAATCCTATGTTCGCCAAGTCCCTCGGCCCGTCCACCTTCGTCTCAAAAGCAGTAGCGTCCTTCATCGCCACATCCGCCTCTTCTGGTCGCGGTCGCGTCTTCTGCTCTTTCTCAAACACCGTGCTCGCACTTTCGGGCATCGGATCAGGATCCTTAACGCCAAACCTCTTACATAGCAGTTTCGCAGGCTGCCACGATTTCACTTCCCTCGTCATAGGCCCATACATCCCCAACCTCGCCGCATGCTCCTTCGGAGTAATCTTCTCTTCCTCCTCTTTCATTCTTTCCTCTTCCCGCTGCTTCTCCTCAGCAGCAGTGGGAGTATGTAAGCCTTCATGAATCTTCGGCCCATGATCCACAATTGCAGCACTCGTGAACCGCCCCGCCATCGCCCCAGAGATAGGCTTGAAAATCTGCGCCGCCTTTGCGTAGTCCGACATTTCGCGATTGAAGTCCTCTGTCCTCTGTCCCGGAGTGGGTTTCGGCGGTGCACTATCGGAACATTGCGAAAGTAGATAAGCAGTGTATCTCGCCTGTTTAGGGGGGTCGGAAGCGAAGGGCTTGAAACCTTTAAGCGCCGCACTTGCAATATGAGCGTCGGTGTGTGGGATGGTGATTTCAGCTGGTGGAGGGGGTGGGCCGGGTGCAGTAGAGGGGGGAATACCACTCGTTGCGATGTTCTTCAGCCGTTCTCTATCCTTTTGAGATATATATTCGAAAACCGAGCGTGGGGCCGCAGGCAGAGGCGTCTCTCCCAGTATGGATCCACGCTGTAAATACATTAGCCCATGTTCGTGGATCCGAGAGAAAGAATCGCGAACCTGATCAGCAGATATACCTGCCTTCCATTTCTCGTGTGATACGGGGCCTTGGTCAGCTTTGACATTCTCCTTCCCTAGAGTATTGTTCCATACACGCCGTGGGTCGGGTGTCCAACCCTTTGGGACTTCGGGCATGGGGAACCTACGAGTGAACGTAAACAATAGGTGAATCGAAAAACTATAACCAATAGATACCATGCGTCTTCGGAAACCGGTTTATCAGACAACACAAATCCAGCCAATACAGATCTCCCATCGGGAAACATCACTGGTGCGGATGGTCTCTTGAGAAGATAAGTGAGAGGAAACTTGCAGAGAGAACGAAGACAGATGGACATACCTGCGGCTGTTTTTTTCCTGACGAGTTCTGCCCGATAGATATTCGTTCATCTTCCTCAGTCCCGCCGATCTCGTAGGCTGTCCGACTACCAGAGTGAGGTAACGAGCTATCATAAACGTCTAGATCATCTTCGTCGGCATCGTTTAGTGCTCCGAGACCGAATCCAGCTGTAAGTGGAAAAATGAGAAAGGCTTTGCCCAGGTTCCAACCGACGCACCAGATAGGTTCGGACCAGAAGGACCACCAGCACCTTTCACACCCAAGCTCTCGTTCAAACCCATACCAGGACTGTACCCCAATCCATGGAAGTTGTCTTTTCGATCAACGATGAGAGCCGGAGTATCTCTTCGTGCGTAAGTGTGCTTATTGGCCTCTTGATCTTCTTCCGCCGCTTTCAGGTCGTCTGGGGTTGGTATTCGTCCGGAGGCTTGAATATCTTGCATCTTCCGCTGGCGGTAGGTCACTCGGGGACCGATCCCCTGCCCAAGTCTCCATCCCATCTTTTTAAGTATTCGTGCACCAGCCGAGTCCTTTGGGGCGGGA
Source organism: Gloeostereum incarnatum (assembly GCA_004338095.1). Classification (NCBI taxonomy): domain Eukaryota; kingdom Fungi; phylum Basidiomycota; class Agaricomycetes; order Agaricales; family Cyphellaceae; genus Gloeostereum; species Gloeostereum incarnatum. Next base: position 2,051,358 of record RZIO01000009.1, read on the forward strand.
AGCATAGCTGCTTCGAGAGCGCTGGCTATAGAGCTGTTTGAAGACTCAGAAATTATATTGAATAAGAGCGGGGACGCGGAACGCACTCTTCCTCTGTGGTGGTGTTTCCTCTCCTGGACATTTCTGCTTGTGTGCCACCAGCAAGATCCATCTCTTCCGTAGTGTCAACTAGTTTCTGACCCTCTTTAAGCTCCATCAGATCTTCTTCGTCCATGAAATCCTCAGGTGCGGCAGCCTTCTTCTTTGCACGATCATTTCGCGAGGAGACGAATGTGGAAGGCGTCCATCCTGCAGAAGCATCAATAGCTGCATCTGGATAAAGATATAATAAAGACGCACCTTCCTTGGATCCAACAGTATTGAAGTAGCCAGCAGAGAACCCTCCGGTGAAGGCTCCATGAAGTCTCCGTCTACCCTTCTCGTCTCGAACCTATACCACCGTTAAGGCACTATATTCATTGAAGATACACTCTGTATACCTCTTGCTTCCATAACGGCACGAATTCTCCTGTATCCTTGGACTTTTCGAGAGGCGGTAAAGGTGTTCCAATCTGCAAGGATGTTTTTTACCTTAGATACCTATTAAAGCCAATTTAAGGACTTGAAGCGCACCAAACAGAATGATTCGTTGACTTTGTGACTGTTGGTATCAACGCCCAGGTCTCCGAGCTTTCGCTTGAGCCTACTCGTATGCATTGAGGTGGAATGTTGAGAGTAAAGTCCGAGTCACACTCGCGTCACAGCCGCCTAGGTATCTAATCTTATCTCGTGGCGGTCAGAACGCCACACCAAAGCGCAGGGTGTTTCCATAAATCACACATAAAATACACTTTTGATAACCCTCCTACTAACTCCTACTAAGCTAGATGTTCCCTGATTTTAGCAATAACTAAGGCGTTCTTCTCGTGATGCACGGAATGGTTGGCGTTTTCCACGACGACTAACGCAGCCTTCGGTATCTTCTCTGCTATCAGCTTAGATTGTGCTATAGAGTAGCCGTCAGTAAATTTCACTGAAAGAATTCAAAGGTTCTACCAGGAGGACAGATCCAGTCAAATTCTCCAACCACTATCAAAGTATTGGCGGTGATGGTATGCAGCGAATTCCGGTAATCGAAGTATTTCTCCTGCTCAGAATAAAGCGCATCTTGGGGAAGTTGCATCACCAGCAGACAGTAGTATTGTTTGAAAGGCTTACTATGAGTCTCCGCTCGAAAAATGGTCCGCTTGTTACTTCTTAATCCCGCGTCGGGATCGTATGACTCGGAATACAGAGGTCCAAGGGCAAACATAACGAGCTTGAACTCCTCATCGTCTTCGAACGCAGAGAATACTTTATGCAGCATTCCAACAGACGCGTTCGTAGCTCTGTGTAATCGACCTTTGAGCACCTCGATTGCTTCAGCTTCGTCTGGTCAAGAAAGTAGAGCTCGTGAGTAACTCCCCAACAGGATAAATATTATACTAGGGAAACAAACGATGATGTGATGGGGCCGTCCCCCGAAGGATCAGATGAGAAAGATGGTCGGGGTATGTTATCGCATACTTCAAAAAATCACGCAAATTTAGCGCAAGCCCGCACCATGTAGATATCCCTACCTGCTGAGCTAAAAATCCACCGAAGCTTCCTCCAAGCAGGATGAACTTCCCGTCCTCGCTCTTCACAAACTCCTTCCGGAACGCCTCCACATCCTCAACGATCTGCTCGAATGTATACGGAGGGGTCAGAGAACTATTCCCGTGCCCACGGAAATCAAATCCGAGCACCCTGTACTTATCCGTCAAGGGAAGGAAGGCAGAAAAATCGCTTTGGTGACTTCCCATGCCACGGCCACCGTGGAGAATGATAACAAGAGCTGCCCCGTCGGGACCAGCGAGACTGTAAAAGAATGTCGCACCATTGAGGGTTACCGATGATGATAGAGGCTTATCAGAGGTCATGGTGGTGGAAGAGAAAAGCGCCTCCCGACAAATTTCGGTCATGTCGGATTAACCGACGACAAACCGACTCTCGGCCGAACAAGCTAGTACGAAGAGCAACACCATTGCGTATCGTATCAAAGTATTGCGAACTAATATATAGAGAAGACACGTCAGTCCCTCCTGAAGGTGAACGCTTTGGACGTAGACTCTCGGAGCAAGGCGGCGGCGGCGGTTGGTGGCGGGAATCATATGAAGTCTAGGACCGGGGTTCCGATCATCGATCCCGCAGCCCAGGACCCAGGTAGGAGCCGACGCCGACGCGCTTTACTCGTCAACTTCCACGACGCCAACACGATTACTGCTAGCAGACCACTGGGGAGCTCAAGTGAGTCCATGGCCACTCTCTCGCAGACATCTGTTTATGTTTTGCAATTCTTAGCCATGATAAAAGTCACTCCACAGCCTGTCATAGTCTGCCAGAGCTGTAAACAGGATTTTGTCGGTCTTCGCAGATCCTACGTCCTCGATGAGAGGACCGTAAGCAACAACTACATTCCCTTGGAAGGGGAAGCAAAGGACATCTCTGAGGTTCTCGCCGATGCAGACCACGATCTTGCAGCCTACGACGCCTGTATCTCAAAAATGGAAACAGCGTTACAGCGAATGAAAGCCGATCGAAAACAACTTCTACTGTTCCGGTCGAAGCAGTCATACGTTCTGTCATCATTGCGCCTCATACCTGCAGATATATGGTCTGAGATCTTTCTCGACAGGTGTTTCATGGAGGCTCCTGGACAAGCTACTGCTCAGGCTGCTGCTAAAATTTCTTTGGTTTGCAAAGCGTGGAGAGATGTGATTGCTGAGACCCCACGAGTATGGTCCCGCCTTCAGCTTTCTGCCCAATCGATTCCTACATCATCCGATGCCTTCATGAAGACAATGATCGATGTCCACCTGACACGCTCGGCAGATGTCCCGCTGGATGTCGATGTGTCCTTCGAGATATCCTATGCAAACTCCTACTTTCCATATGTATTAGCTATGTCATACCGCCGCATCCGATACCTTTTTCTACGGAACTTTTCAGGTGTACAGATAGCCGCACTGCAGGCTTGCCTTGCCGCTACGCCTCTCCCACGTCTGGAGCAGCTCCGGCTAGCTCCAGAACCACATGGAGAGTCATTTGGCAAACATCTTTCTATCTCTTCAGATTGTATGCCAGCATTGACAGAGGTCTTTCTCTCCGGCCGACGCCACATACCAGTCATGTTAATGCCTTCCTTACGCGAGCGGCTGACGACCTTGAACCTCGAGAATCTTAGCTCCCGCGTCGTCGCAGACATTGTTCGAGCGTGTCCTAGCATGACACATCTTTCGATCGTGGAGGGCCGACCTTCCACTTCGCATGTAATCCCAACTCTGATCAGCTCAGCAGTAACCCATTTCACCCTCGCTTGCGGTTTAGAATCATCTTTCAAACTTATCCCTTATTTTTCCCTTCCCTCACTCACTTCTCTGACATTGGCCGACGGCACACCCACCGGCTACAACAAAGCTTCCAAAGTTGTATTTCCAGCGGAGGATGTTGCCGCTCTCATAGAGCGTTCTTCATGCTCCCTCTCGTCTCTCACTATAGAGGGAATGCGCGTTCAACCAGATATAGCTGTCGTCCTTGCCATGACACCCCAACTCGCCACATTTTGTTCGGACCTTGGTACAAAATACCTCCTTGCGTCGTCACCGTCGCGCAAACGGCACCAAGTCGCTGCAGTAAATTCGGCTCCTCTCGAACACATTTTTGGTGTTCCTTGTCCTTTGCTTACCCAGCTGAAGCTTTCGCTCTTCTCGTCAGAGACCCAGATGAATTTTCTGTTGGATATGATTGATGAGAGTGGGAGCTTATCTTCGGTCTCGTTGACGGTATTTGAGCCTAGCTGGGCAAATACTCGAGCGAATTATTTACTGGGCGCGTTGTCTGTGCGCGTCAATGGGCTACGGGAGATGGGCAGAACCATCGATTGTGTTTTCTACTCCTTAGACACCATGGAAGCTCGCGTTGTGTAGATGTAGTTAATGTACATCCGCGCAGTAGGGGGTCCCCTTAATCCGTAGCACCTCTGCCGTCCGAGAATCGATGTGCTTATTTCGTCCGATCAAGTCAGCGTTGCTTATTTGAGCTTGTTTTCCTGTATTTTCAGATTGCGTGGAAGCGTGTAGCACGTCATCTGATTCTTGCTGTCTTGATTCTTGCCGGTGTCACTCAACCTCTAGTTCATGGTCAAATAAAGTTTCATATTTCAGGACCGGAGTCTTCGATATTTCATGAAGTTGTCCTGAAGAGCATTATATTCGCTAGCAATCGCAACGGACAACCTCATAAATTAGTTGGAGTATGTCTCACCTCAGGCTCCAATCAGGCTCCTTCCTTCTCTCCCAATTCACCCTGAATCTGCACGCGCAAGGGATTACTTACCTCTCCGGTTATCTAAAATGTGCCCCTCGGTGATGTTCCGAACCAGTCTGCGCTTCTCATGATGGAGTAAAGTACTCGAGATTATGATTCCGAGTAGTATCTCTGAGTCTATATCGACAGGTTAATTAACATCTAGAATGGTCGAGAACAACGTCCGTCCCGCATCTTCTTGCTCGATACTTCAACAGCTTTACATACCCCCTCTTCTACCATCCGCCCCCCATGAGCGAAACAGAGAAAAAAAGAGATGCAGGAAGCCTCGAGAAAGGCACTGTGGTCGATGAAGAGGACAAAAAGTCGCATTATGTCGACGTCACCGTTGCTCAATACCATTTCGACGAGCATGATCTGGACCGGGTTCAAAGAAAATTGAAGCAGAGGCATATTCAGATGTAAGTCGCCTTTTGTTCGATTCAGAGTTGGTGTCCTGACGCCGAATCCAGGATTGCTGTGAGTATATCCAGAGCATTCACGCTCACCTCATATTCGAATTCATATGATCTTAAAGATTGCCGGTACGATTGGGACAGGGTTGTTCCTCGGTTCAGGAGGAGCACTTGCCACGGCGGGGCCTCTGGGTGCTCTTATGGCTTACTGTCTTGTAGGATCTGTTGCGTATTCGTGAGTCAATGCTTTTTGTTATTTCCTTGTGCAAAAGGATCATCCCAATCTTGCAGAATGCTATGCTCGGTAGGAGAAATGACGACATGGGCTCCGATTTCGGGCACCTTTCCTCATTTCGCTGCACGCTGGGTCGATCCGGCCTTCGGTTTCGCGTTGGGATGGGTGTGTTCTTTCATTGTACTTCTATGCGAGGGGTGTCTCACTTCTATGTCAGAATTATTTCTACGGAAATGCGTAGGTCTTTGTCTCTCCCCGAAGGTCTGGATTTTGACGGTCGCCCGTTTCATGTCCAGGGTCTCCATTCCCGTTGAGATTACAGCAGCTGTTATACTACTCACGTTCTGGGACACAAATGTAACCTTCCTCTTCCCCACTAACGTGTGGCAAGTTACTACTCCTGTTGCCTTCAGACTGATCACATGGTTGCATACACTGCAGTGATTGCTGTAGTTGTATGTGCCATCAATATTTTTGGTGTCAGGTAAACTCTTATCTCATTTCTGCATATGTTTCGTGACTCTCACTGCCGCTCAGATACTTCGGGGAATGTATGCTACACGCCACACGTCTCATCGACTCGTCTAATTTGTCATTTAGCCGAGTTTGTATTCTCGTTGATCAAAAGTGAGCTCTCAGCTCGATATCGATCAACCCGCATCTGACTGACAACGATGCAGTTACACTCATTATTCTCCTGGTGCTGGTCGGGCTCGTTGTCGACCTTGGAGGAGGGCCTGATCATGACCGCAGAGGATTTCGCGTACAGTTAAAATTCTCTCGGTCACACGAAAGTTAGTGTAACTAGAACTGCATCTAGTTCTGGAAAGACCCCGGGGCTTTGAATCGGGCTGGCCTAGTCAATAGTATTCACACAGATCGTTGGCTTGCCATTATGTCGGTCTTCGTTCAAGCGGCGTTTTCATTCCAAGGAATGGAACTGGTAGCGATGTAAGTGGCCACCCTTGCTTCATGTTTACTTTACAGTTACAACTTTGTACTCTGCAGCGCTGCATCTGAAACAGAGAGTCCTCGCCGGAACATTGCCAAGGCTGTCAGGAGGGTATTTTATCGGATCTTAATGTTCTATGTGAGTTCATATCATTTAGCATCACGGCCTTAAACATAATAGTCTATCTCCTAGATTCTTGGGATCCTAATGATAGGAATGCTAGTTCCTTACAACGATCCTGACTTATTGCAAGGTGAACGAAGTTATTATTCTGGCCTCCCTAATATCAGATGCTTATGGTCGCTTCCAGACACCGGGAACGCAGCACAGTCCCCTTTCGTGATCGCCTTTAACCGAGCAGGCATCAAAGGTTCGAGTATATCTGCTCACTCTGCGGGTTGGGTATTTATCTTTGACAGTCCTTCCTCATATCGTCAACGCCGGCGTCTTTACGAGTGCATTTTCTGCGGGAAATTCGTTCCTCTTTTCCGGTTCCCGGATTCTCTACGGGTTGGCACTTCGAGGACAGGCACCGCGATTTTTGACATATTGCACTAAGAATGGTGTTCCTCTTGCCTCCGTTTTGGTCACCGTGAGTGCTCAGACTGCATATTGGCCTCTGAAGCTCGATGTCTCAGCTGTGGCTTGCATAGTCTTCTTTTTCCTTGCTTTCATTCATGAACGTTCGCAATAGCTCCGCTGAAGTCTTCAAGTAATGCTTCGCGTTCCCTTTCCTTTTCCGACCGTATACTCAGCGTGTTCTTTTCTAGCTGGTTCGTCAACATTGTTACCACTGGAGGATTCATCGGCTGGCTCTGCATCAACATCACATATCTGAGGTTCCGTAGGTGCCTTTCGTTGCTGTTCCTAACAATATGCGCTTAAACTCCTGCAGGAGCTGGGATGTTAGCTCAAGGATACGACCTCAAGTCCAACGTTTATCACAACAGATTCCAGCCATATGTCGCTTACTGGGGTATATTCTGGACGTCGTTCTTCATCCTCGTCACCGGATTTGCGGTATTTTACAACTTTAATGCATCAGACTTCCTCGTCTCATGTATGTCGAGTTCGGTTTTTGAATCTTTGTTACGATGTTCTAACAGACATTTCTCAGATATCAATATTCCTATATTCCTGGGCCTCTTCTTTGGATACAAGTTTATCAGAGGGACGAAATTCTGGAGGGCGTCCGACATGGATCTGGTCACTGTTAGCTTCCTGACTGTTCCTCATATGCTTCATTGTACTGACGATACGGATGCAAGGGTATACCAACGATCGAAGAGACGGAATCACCTGAGGTTCCTCCCCATACTATTGGACAGAAGATTGCTGCTGTTTTGTTCTAGAGATCTGGTTGTCGAGTTTGTTCTGTGATTTGTTGCCCATTAGTTAGTAGTAAATTACGCCGCTCGTAACTTACATGGGACATGTTCTTGTCAGTTGAGTGTGGGGTATTAGTTATTCTGCATTCTCAACGTCAATGTATAGAGTACGAGACCGTCGCAGTGGTGTGCCGCCGAAACGAATTTTAAGTCAGATGTGGCGGAAGGGGTCAATGCGCATGCTTCTTAGGGGAGAAACCAAGGAGAAACGTCAACGACCTGTCCAGGATTATCTGATGACGGTAAAATTCTGAGGCTCGATGGAACAGTTGTTTGGCTGTCATCGAGGAAGGAAAGAGTCTGTACCCAGTCTGGACTCTGTAGCTCAAAACGGAGGGTGTGGCGCAGCGACCGGCCGTCCGGTCCTCGGCCGGAGTTTCTTGATCTCTTACCACCATCTCCTCTGAACAAATCATTGGTGCGTCAGTTCATCCCTCTTATTCGCCACAACCTGAAACCCTCTGAAAGTTTAGGATAGATATACCTAGTGTCATAATGAATGAATCTACTGTTCTGAAGCAAACGTCTTCTGTGTACGATGTGAAAGCGTCAACCCCACCCTTTGGATCGAGGTGCTTGGTCTCTCAACATCGTCTGAACCATATACCAATCCTCAGCGGACCCGCCAAAGATTTCTGACCGATGAATCCGAAGTTTGGACTCAAAACGCATGGGATCATGTACCACCGCCCGACGACCAGGCTGAGATAATCGCTGCATCTCTGGCTCGGCAGAGGAAGGTACCGGTACCAGACGAAGATAAATTGAAGTACAACGAGAAACCAGCAAAGCACTGGTGCGTTCTATGTATTTGCTTCTGTCTTCACTCTGTCTGATGTATCACTAGGGATAATTTTTACAAGAACAACGCCGATCACTTCTTCCGAGATAGAAAATGGTGCTTAGTCCCAAGTCCTCGTTTGACGATTCCTTAATCCACCTCCCAGGCTACAAAACGAGTTCCCTGAACTTATCGCGGCCCGCCCAGCCGGAGGTACACGTCCCCTGCGCCTTATTACACCACGCGTCCACTAAAATGTCCAGGCAGGTCCAGTGACAATAGCGGAGATAGGATGCGGTATAGCCTGCCACATGTTCGGTTAGGTCCATCTACTCACTGTTGACGTCATTCTAGGCGCTGGAAACTCCGTCTTCCCTCTTCTCTCTACAAATCGCAACCCACATCTCAGCCTTCTCGCCTACGACTATTCGAGCCATGCCGTGAAGCTTGTTCAGGTACGTACATATTTCGGTGCTGAACCTCATATTCTTGACTTGGGGCCGCTAGAACAATCCTCTATATACATCTGCGCCAGCAGGGACCATCCACGCTTCTGTATGGGACCTTACGTCTCGTGATACGCTCCCCACCCAGGTTGAGCCTGAAAGTGTCGACATCATCGTTCTAGTCTTCGTGTTGAGCGCGTTACACCCTGATGAGTGGCAGACCGCGGTGAACAATATCTTCAAGGTTTCTATCTAGTTTTGGTCCTCTCCCTCACGTCCTCTGACATACTCCCTTAGATTCTCAAGCCAGGAGGCCTCGTCCTCATGCGAGACTATGGGAGACATGACCTCACTCAGCTACGGTTCAAAGGCGGCAGATTGCTGGATGACCATTTCTATATACGCGGTGATAAGACTAGGGTCTACTTCTTTGAACTCGGTAAGCTTCTATTTTCTCCTTTGTCTGATTGTGGTGTCTGACGGAAGACAGACGAGCTGTCTCTCCTGTTCACTGGGTCCCGAACGGATCCCGTCGGATCCAGAGAAGCTGTCGAAGATGAACCAGAAGCAGAATCGGCTGTTCACACCTCCAATGGAACAAGGCTTACTTCTGCTTCCACTCCCTCCACATCTACACCTACGGTCACGTCGCCTAGCGAGATACACCCACGGGCTCTCGATTCGCGGCCACTGTTCGTGACAGACCAACTGGGGATTGACAGAAGGCTGATCGTCAATCGGAAGAGACAGCTGAAGATGTACAGGGTATGGATGCAAGGGAAATTTCGTAAACCTGTCGCCGGCATATCTTAGCGAGAAGCAATCGATAATTCGCAACGTTCTCATGCACACGTCGTCCGGCAGTTTCCTTTACGCTAGTATCTGATGGAGAATCTCTACCTGTGACCGGTATCTTCTTATCATCTTGAAGTTCTTCTATGACCCATGAACCATCCGCCTGCTCATCATAAAAACTTTCTGGCCGTCTCGGCAATGATCGTCCTTGACGCGCCCCTTGATAGCCCTTGATCTGGCACGTTTCTTAATGGCCTACCATCATTTTTCAAATTTTCATGTCGAAATGAGGAATTCCATGGCGATGATCATATATAGTGGGACAAGTCATAACAAACTGATCGACACACCTCTTTTGGTCCCCTGTCTCTACTTCACTCACAATGCTTCTGACGATTTTCAGTGCTATTGGTATCTTGGTATCCATCTACTACCTCCTCCAGCGGCAGAATGTGTCGAACGAGGAACTGGTCAAAGAGTCGGGGAGGGGTCGCTGCAGGCCCAAAATCAAAGGAACAGCAGTGATCTGTGGGGGAAGGTAAGGATGGAGTGAAATCGTTCGTGCATCTCAATTTCAATCCAATCGAACCAGCATATCAGGGATCTTATCTGCCCGAGTATGCGCTGACCACTTTGAGCATGTCATCCTCGTCGATCCCGAATTTACGAAAGCGCAAAACGGAGGATGGAAAACGCGTATCGTGCAATACACCTCTATGCATGGTCCGCCTCGACGCTGTTCTTTGTGTAGTTCTCTTCCGAAATGGTACTTATGAAGGCTTTCTTTGTCTCTTCGCGATTGGATTGCGTAGCCTTTGGCCCAACGTCGACAAACGTGTCGACGAAATCACCGGTTGCGGGTATGACGTCTAGAAGTTGAACGATTACATAAAATTATGCTCATGTTTTCTTCTACAGGAACATTGCGTCTGCAGACTACAAGCCGCACTACAATGGTCTCCTTCTCAAAGCGCCTTATGAAACTTACAAGTCCAAGTCGTTCCCTACTTCGTTCTTTATCCGTCGATTTCAGATGGAAAAGGTCGTGCAAAGTTTGCTTTTGGAACACTCGTCCAACATTCGCATCGTAGACGGGACTCTCCGCCACCTTAATCTTTCCGCTGACAAAACTCGCGTCGATTCTGTCACAGTTCGTGATCTTGAAGGGCAGAGCATCGAGCTCCGCGATCTATCTCTAGTGATCGGTACGTGCATCTAAGAGTGCTTACGCGTTTGTGTCTTATCTCTCTTTTTATCGCTTAGATTGCACAGGCGCAAGCCGCGCTGGAATGAAGTCGCTTCTGTCTGTGGGATACACCATCCCGGAAGAGTCGTATGATAATAAGTTGGTTTATATAACTGTCTCCTTCAGCCCTCCGCCTGGGATATACGAACAGTTTCCCATTCCAAGCCATCTTCGCCAAAACCCGACCAAAACCTTGATCGGTAAAGCACCTACTCCATCCAACCCTATCATGCTTGGCCTGCTTAGAGTTGATAATGGCTTGTGTATGTGGCGCATAGTTCAGCTCCTATCCATGAGGGTATCTAATTCCTACCGCTGGACTGGCAGATCAAATTTGCTACACCTCTTACGGACAGATCCCCCTTCCTCGGAATGCTGAAGAGTTGAAGAGGTTAGGCTGTTTTGGACCCGACGTGCCTGAGTGGGTTTACTCTACATTGAAACTGCTCGCCGACCATGGATCTCCTAAATTCGAGATCGTCAAACTGCGTAAGCATCTCAATGTACTCACATGCCTATGGGAGCTCAATCTAGAGGGTCTGCAGCGCCCTTCTCCCGCTATAAGCTTCAAGACGTGAAAAATATTCCCTCCAATTTCATTGCGATTGGAGACTCCGTAATGAAGCTGAATCCAGTGAATGGGTAGGAAGGCTTCGTTATAAACCGAATAGATGCTTATCGAATCCTCTCAGCCAAGGTGTCAGCAAGTCTATGATCTCCGTTGCCGTGCTTCACAAACTGCTCTCAGAAAACGCCACCTTGAAGAATTTCGGGCGTAAATTCTTCACCGAGTGTGCTCCGCGTATCGATGCCATATGGTAACATCCCCAAGTATCCAATTTCTCTTCGGAATGCTCAACCATTTGTACGTAGGGACGCGGTGAAGACGAACGGTATGTTCTCTGTGCGGCGGCACATCAAACCGAAATCTTATCGTCCGGTGCCAATCAGATTACGGGTACAAAACAACCATTCCAGTTAAGGGAGAAACACTCAAATCGGGTAAGTTCGCCAGGTGGTATGGCGACAAACTTGCTCGAGCCTCATCTGAGGTACGTACATATTTAACGTTCAGCCACATCAACGCTTGATCGATATCGAGCATTTCTTAGAACGAACATGTGGCGTCTGCATTGTGGCACGTCACTCAGCTCCTTCGGCCCGCAACTGATCTCATGATGCCTCGCATAATATGGGGGGTAATCAAGCACCTTTATCTGTCTAGATAGTACGAAATCCTGCTAACCATAGCGGGGTGAGGTACTCTGCCGACGTGGAAGGTTAAGAAACGGTATCATATCTTCGGCCGCTACATGCACAGTAGTTTCGTCTCAGAATTCCAGTAAAGAATCGAAGTTTTTCTGATAAAACCCAATACATATTGATCTACTGGATGGAATCTTGCTTTGAAGTCGACGCAAAGTTGATGCATCTTTTGCGTTTGGACCAGAAGACTATGAATGCACAGGGAAATAAGATCATATTTACTGACATTTAAATATTAATTCACTGGCATCATCACAATGTGCACCTTCAATGAACGGGAGGAACAAGAGAGGAAAGTAAGCACTTCGACGCCGCGCCCTGAACGCCACTTACTCCACGTGGCCGATCCGGCAAATACTACGGCTAGCTTCTTTTAGACCTCAGCTCCAACAGCGATGAGACTTCCCCCTTCACTGTGCTATGGATGACTAGGCCGACTATAATGATAATCAGACCCCCTTATGTGATACAAATGAGGATTTGATGAGTATTGTCGACTCCCCTACGCCCTGGAAACTGGATAATGCAAAATAGGACCATCAGGGACCATCCCTATTGTTCTCTTTTAAGGGCATCTAGTCGTTCCATCAGTAGCTTTCCATCTTTTCCTCAAAGCGCATATCAGAACACACATGGACGCGTCATCTCCTTGCCACTGGGCTTATTATCTTTTGTCTTTTTTCGGAAGGACTTGTTCTCAAATTCTGACTCCGACGGTGGGTATAAAAGATCTTCCCCTGCTGACCCACACCCCAGGACCTCTCTTGTCCTCTTACATCCACCATGGGTACTTCCCCTCAACCTCGTCCTCCGCCCATGGGCGCTCAACACCGACATCAGTCTACTACCTAACTACTCTAGCATCGCTACGCCACACGCCGTGTTGGCTGCTAGCACTCCTTACCGACCCTTCCCATGCCCGCTAGAGAACCCGTAAGTCCTGGAGCCTCGGGATGTGGCAAAGGGATGGAAGTGCAGTTTCCCCGTCAACTGCTGGATGGGGCAGTAGCAGCCGTCTCTGTGATGGAGGCGGTCTCACTCACTGATGTCAGGGGATCGCCCACGCCTGCAATGTGTTGTTCAATGCACCCTCCACCGATGTGTCATATCCTTTCTCTGGATGAGGGGGATTTCGTGTGGATGTGGACAAGAACGGTTTACCATTCAGTGTGGGGGCGGTCACTCGAGTGTGGCCTCTGGGATGTGGATCGTGGAGTGTGAAGCGCTGATGCTTGTCGGTTGTCGTGAGTGATGGGCTTTCTTTGTTTGGGCTAATGTTTCTAACGGCTGTAAAGGATGTCTCTTCACACGGAACCTCAACGGCATCTTACCTTTCACTGTAGCCCTGTTGTCTCTTCCTTACCTTCTGCTCGTAGCCATTTATTATTTACCTCATTACTCATCGGCACGAGTTCCATGAATTCTGCGGGCGACGCCACATCCAAAGGTTGGTATCTTAACGTTTTCTTCTCTTGCAGCGCGTTCATCCATCTTCAGTAACTCAAATCCCTTGCCACCGCCATTCCTGACGCGTGAACTTTTCAAGTCACGGTCAAACCTTTTGTCTAGATAACATTCTGCTGTGCCACGTTTGGTTCCCCATTGAGTCACTCTGAATGGAACACAAGTTAGTTATGTGCGTGTTCTCTTGCATCTGTCGTGATCCTCTTGACGCTTCCCTCAGCTTATATCCAAACCTCTCCTACTCAACGGGTCATTGGCTTTACTGCTGACTTGTCACGATGCTCCTTCCGCGGTAAGGAAACACTCGTCTCTCCTCGCCACTCCATGTTCTTAAGCGATTTCCTAGTCCACTAGCATGAACTATGTGACACTGGTGTTGGCATCTAGCGCAGACTCCTTCATTCGGAAGGAAACACATCTGTAGCTCCAGCGCCTACGCGTCCGTATCCTGTCATAAGAGCTCTTCCGTTGCAGCAGAGGAAGGTAACTTATATTCACGGGTTCCGTATCATCTATGCGTCCTATGTAGATCTTATGTCTTCTGATGAAACACCTATTTACAAAATAAAGTTGCAACATGATCGGAAGCATCTGATCGTCGTAATTGGTTAAAGAGCCCGAACCCCCCCGAAACGATCTTGTTGACTCTTGAAAATGTGCAGCGTGCTAACATTACAGTAAACTGCAAGAGAGCCCCAGGCGGCAAGCCCAACGTATGTATATATAGTACCCTCACTTCCCACCGTTCACTCCAATGACCAATCGGCGTGGGTTTTGCTGGCATCAGCTCCCTCTCTCAGTTGATCCCTCTCTCAGCTGTGTGACCACATGCCTACTAGAGAATCATCATGCCGGCGCCAGCACATGTGTTTCTAAAGTCTTCTCTATCATGCCCGTTTCTATAAAGGGCTTGCTCGGGATATCTTGCTATTCAATCTTGTCACTTGAGGACCAAATCTTTCCCTTTACATCATCTTTCCAAGCTTCTTGCGTAGGCAGGTCGCTTCAGAACCATGATTGAACTCGATCATGGCACACGTTCTTGCAAGTTGCCATCTGAAAGCTTTAAAAGCTGCTGAGGTCCCTGGCTTGATCTCTCAGGGTCTTCGTTGCCTTTTCCCCCGACAAGTGCGACCAGAATGCACGCCCTCTCCGCATCTCTCCTTCAAGTTCTACTACCCCTCTCTCTCTTTCTTCTTCAAGTTGCCGCGTTTCCATTACGAGCGAACTCGTCGGAGTCGATCATCAAGAGGGCTGCTTTTCCTGACTACGTCCTGACTTACGCTCCTTTTGCGCACTTTCATTCGCAAGAGAGGTGGTTCTCCTCTGATATCACGACACACCTTGAGCACACTACCCCTCAGGTTTGTTGCGATCTCTCAAGCAATAGGTGACCCATCTCTGATCCATGTTTCCATCTTAGATCGGCTTCACCAATGTCGCAGATGCCGTCTCACTCGAAACTCTCAGCAGCGTTTCCCCCGATGCATATCTAACGTCAAGAGATAATGTAGAAACAGACCCCGCTTGGTTGTTGTCGACCGTCAACATACCCGATAGCAACAGACACAGTGCCGCCCCTGGCACCATCATTGTTGTCGAGAAACCTGGGGGCATCCTCGATGCCTTCTACTTCTTTTTCTACTCCTTCAACAAGGGACCTCCATTCCTTGGGCTCCATTGGGGCAACCATGTCGGCGATTGGGAGCACACTATGATCCGCTTCATCAACGGCGTCCCGCAGAACATCTATCTCTCTGCTCATTCTGGGGGTCACGCGTACACGTTCGACGCATTGCAGTCCATTGATGGCCGACCAGTCGTGTACATTGCGACCGGATCTCACGCGAATTATGCCACGGCAGGAAGACAAGAGTATCTTCTTCCCTTCGGTATGTTTCTTCGACCCCATCAGTACTGCTTATAATGACGCGACTTAGGGCTTCTCGCTGATAATACGGATGCCGGTCCGTTGTGGGATGTGACGCAGAACTTCCGTGGATATTGTAAGTGATACTGTCGGTCATTGAGAGTCCATCTTGTCCTGAACTGTATGTATAGGGTATGATTCTTCTTCGAGAACGTTCACCGATGCTGGAGGAGTAGGCATCGGAGGCGACCAGCAAGCGTCTGAATCGACAAATTGGCTTTCTTGGCGAGGACGCTGGGGGGATGAGAGATACCCTACCAGCGATCGTAGGCAGTTCTGTTTCTTCAACATAGAGTGCTTCTATTCCAATGGCCCAACAGGTGTGTGTCGATGATCGTCTGCTTGAGCATCACAGTCTAACGACAGATATCTAGGTCCGCTTGACAAGAACCTCGGGAGAACAGCCCTTTGCCAGAATGAGAACGACTGTCCTATTGACAGCGAGATCAGCCAATTGAGAGTGTCGGTTGAGCAATTGAGGGCAGCAGGGTTGGATGAAGACACACTATTGGAAATCAAGGCCTCCCTGGTTACTTCTTTGCACGATCTTCACGACGTTGTAACGACAGATGTTTAACGATTTATTTATTATTTTTATTTGCGAAATGGCATTTTGTGATCGCCGATGAGCATCAGACGAGATGAGACAACTTACGATGGTGTGGGGGGCCAAACTGAGAGCACTGGAACATGGAACAGAACATGGAACACAGACAGGAATATTCTATAGATGGTGGCATTAATGGAACGAGAGGCGGATAGGAAGTATTTGGTATCTACACCGAGTCAGGATCAACAATAACAATATTGGCGTGCCAGTTGTCGCCGCCGTCGTGTCGGAGATCCTTTAAAAAAATACTTTCAAACGGAATACCGTAGGGGTTACTGGTAGATCGGCATCTCTAATCGGGGGCAACAGCGAATATGAAGACGATATCAAGCGCACGAAGGGGAGAGAACTGACCTCCCACTCCGCAAAACAGCTGGCAATGTTTCGGGCGAGCTGGGTGCGTGTGGCCGGCATGCGTTGATGCATCTTCTTAGGACCCGCACTTGGGACGTGGCCATCAGGCCACTGGAAATTGCAACGTAAGACTTCTGAACCCTCGACAATGAGAGGTTCAGGTAATTTTACCTGGATCTCGAAAGCGATTACTATAGTTCCGGTTACATTCGGAACGTCCTTAGATCCATCAATATAGTCGCACAGAGCTCGGTTCGTAAATTTGATATCCTTATGCCTAGCATGTTCGGAAACGCGGGAGCTTGAGGCTTGAGTACTATTATGTGGGACTTGCTCTCGATAGGTATCGCCACCAGGGGGGTACAGCGCCGGCGGAGGTTTCAGAGAAGAATAGTGGGAGTTAATCACAGAAGTCTGATGAATCGCGTTGTTATAGCTGTACATTTGAAGGAATTTGTATAATCCAGAGAGCGGGCGGAACACTGGGCGAGTTGAGGTTGAGATAGAAAGAGCCAGAATCCATCGTGTTCAACAACTTTTATACAAGAGAGCCCTTGTTTTGACGAGTTGTGTGTGTGTGCAAAAAATGTGATAGTTCAGAGTAGAGAACAACGGCCCACCGAAATGCTATCTCAAAAGGTAAAAACCCGACAGCCAAGGTGGCATTTTGCCATTGTTGTCGAGGAAATGTGAGCGGTAATTACCCAGAAAGACGATGACCGGACTCACTGTGGACGTTACACGAGGACCGCCTCCTATGTGGCCATTGTTCGAACTACCTCGACGCCACTTTCCGACCCGATGCTCCGCAGATGTGGACGTCCAGGACAATGGTCCAAAATTGTGTCTCGGGAGGTCGTCGCTATGGTAATTGCAGGTATGTCTAGGATAGACCGACAATAACCCTTGAGAAAGATGAGGAGGATAGAGACCGACATGGAAGCGGAGGTTTGCGGAGCACAGCCACGATCCCAATGCGGCATGGGCGCCACATGGCAACAAATCGCAGACTCGGGACATGCTAGCTATTGCATTGCTTTGGTGTAATATCGCTTCGTTATATTACATTCTACTTGCAGTCATCTAGAATCTCGAACGCTAATGCATCAGTGGATAGCCCTTCTGTGTCCACCTTGATTTCAGCGGAGGAAAACTTGGCCGTGACTGTATACGTCCCTAATGCTTCCCTCTTGTCACCGAGCTCCACTATAGTCTTGTTATTAAATCCACTTAGTATCTCCCCGTCTTTCGACCAAGTGATTGTCCAACTCTCTTCAACGTCGATCGGGACCTCGCGCAAGTGGGCCAATGGAACCAGTTTCAGTGTAAGAGTTCTGCTTTTTGAGCTGGGAGTGCACTCTTCCTGCAATCCTTCGATGAGATTGACACGGCGTAGGAGAGAGTACCATAGGCCTTCGGTGCAGACTTTGCAAAAGTTGGGTGTTGTGACGATTCGCATGAGGCAGTCCTCGTTTGTGGGACGGTAGCTCGTTTCATTCTGGTCTGAGTACCTATCGAAGAGTCAGGGTGGATGGATATGCTTGTGGAAAGATTCATGTACGGACGTTGGGTAAACACCATAATGACCCGGAGACGAAATGAACCTATGTAGGAGCACTGTCAGTTCTCGGAGTCGCACAGGTGAGACAAGTGCAAGACCCACTCTTTCTCATCGCCAAATTCGATAACCTCAGCACTACACATCTGCGCGACACCCTCCAATTCCGGATTCAACAGCGTGAACTTCACTTCATGAACACCTTCACTCAACCCCCCGTCCCGATAGAAATCATAATGCCAACGGTCCACCCCGATATCTTTCCTCGGCTCCCATCTCAAATCGACACCATCCAGCTCCACCTTCAAGTCCGATTTATCTGGGAGACCAGACAACGAACATCGGACGACATAGCGGGAGTACGTCCCCGCAGAGATAAACGTCTGGGACCACGGTGTCGATGTGTTGAGCATCGTCCATGCGTACGTCTGCATAGGCATGACAGAGCGTTCGACTCGGACGCG
>RZIO01000009.1:2069657-2081285 GCA_004338095.1 Gloeostereum incarnatum
TTCCTCTGGATTCAGCCAATGAGCCCAAGGAACGGGTTCGCTCAGGTTGGTGAAAGCGTTGACGCCAAAGTAAGCGTATCCGCCGTCGTATTCCTCTCCGACTTTGATAATGGAGTGACCCAGCTCGTGACGGAGGATGAGAGGCCCGTTGGCGAGGGAGGATGTGATAACACTGAAAACGAATGGGTTATTTAGAACGAGAACGGAGGCTCTTTGACCTCTGAGAGAGATACGTGCGTGAATCTACCACCAAGACCTGGCCGACTCGACCGAGAGATGAGCAAATTGGGAGGATTAATTAATTAAATAAATAAATACTTACCGCCGTAGAGAGGATCGTTTCCTAAGAGAATGAATGAGTGTATTCCGTAGTATCAATACGACGACAAACCTAGGAGAATGGGATAGTCGCACTTCTCGCCCATGGACGAGCAAGCTGCCTCTGCAACTTCAGGGTGAGCATAGTATACACCCCGAAGCTCCGTTCCATCGCGGTACAGTCCAAAAGGTGTGCTGAGGAGAGGAGGAGGACTTGAAGATCAAACATGCCGGGGCCGTTTAAGAGCACGCACTCCTTGGGTACACCTCCCACACCAACGCCGCTCTGTACATAACGGTACGTCAAATTATCCAATGAAAGTAAGTGAACCATCCGTACGTACCTCTTTGCTGGGAGTGAACGCGGCCCAAAAATTGAGAAGCGGTTTAACAGTATTGAAAGTCTGATTCCCAGAGACATCTTGAGCTAAACGGAGTGCGTCTTTGATAAATTTTGGTCTCTCCTCCTGGAGATCTACAGATTCATACATTTATATGTGGTGGTGGATGGGGTGGTTTCACGTACACCCGTCAGAAAAGAAGACAAGATCGACACGATTGCCTGACAGGCCGGACACTATAAGAGGCTCGATTTCAAGAGGAGGACTCTTGATCTCTCCTTTAATATTAATATCATTGGCAGAGCTCGACAGGAAGAACTGATGCCTATTCGACGGTGGGCCGACGTTGGGATCTTTGGCGGCAGACTGGGAAATCACCGCGTCACGGTGAACACATTTTCCAGGAAGTATCTGGCCGTGGATGGCTCCAGAAGCGACAGCAAAGACAGTGAACAGGAGGAAGGACTGAATCATGGTCGTGATAAGTGAGAAGCAAGCAAGGGACCGGGAAGATTCCATCTTTAGCACCGGAACACTCGCCCGATAGCCACTGGCCTTGCACTGGCCCACCAGAGAGATAACCACATCAAATGTAATTATTTTGAGTAAACGAGTGTCAGAAATAAGATATAGGAGTTGTGAGAGATACGATAGAGACGAGTAGCGACGCAAGGAAGAAAAGAAAAGGGAACCACCTCAAGCGGAAGTAGCCCAACTATCCAACGCAACACCTTCCGCAAACTTCTTCAGGTGCAAAAACGGGTGCAGCAGGGGATTATCCGGCCTAACCCTCCCATACACGACGTCCTGCAACTGCGGATTCCTAATATCCTTCAAAACCGCCTTGCACAGTTCCATATCGCCCTCCTGGGCATCCGATTGAAGCAAGGGTGCGAAGAAGCTCATGAGGTCTTTGAGTCCCAAGAGGACTTTCCTAGCCAGGTCGGCGTCGGCGTCTGTGTCCTTTGGGTTGATGCGGGGGAGTCTCGTTTGGATCCAGTTGCTGGCTGAGAGCATGCCGCTGATGAAGCCGGTTTTGGCGAGGTCTGTGAGGAGGGGTTGTTGGAGGTCGAAGCTGAAGGCGTAGTCGAGGTAGAGGATGGCGTGGGAGTACATGCGCAGGAGCCAGGTGATGTCGTCTTCTATACATATTATTCCATCGCAGCAGAAGGCGGCGAGAGAGGAAGAGAGGAAGAGTGTGCCGAGGCAGTTGATGGAGTTTTTGGAGACGAGCCAGGCTTGCATGACGATATCGGAGAGACCGACGGAGTAGACGAGGATGAAGAGAGAGGAGAGCTGGGCGTATCCGTCTGTTTTGATGTTTTCGAGGCCGAAGAGGAGGCGGTTCATGCAGAGTTCGGCGACGACCTCTTCGCCGTCTTCGGCATCGGATATCAACATGCCCGGGTGGACTTTGAAGTGTCGACGTGGCTCGTCGAGGAACTTTGCCAGGAGGACGGTGAGCCAGTGGTAGGTCTTGCCTTGAAGGAGGTCGGCTGGGGTGTGCTGAAGCCAGAGTGGGAAGAGTGTACGAACCCAGCCTTCGGTATGGACAAGCATGTGTTTGATGTTTTTATTGCAGCACATGAGAACATAGAGGACCCCGCAGACGAGACCGAGTACTGCAGAGCGGGTTTGAACGGAGAGAAGAGAAGGGTGGGAAACGACGTGGGTGACAAGGTCTCGACAGCGGTGGTGAATGTCGCGAAAGGAAGCTTCGAGTAATGGGTATTTCGGGTTTTCTTCTTCGATGGTCTTGCCGTCAAGGCCGTTGAAGATGACGTCGAGGCAGGCTTCGAGGAGGTGCAAGGCTTGGATGTGAGCGGCCACGGTAGCGTTAAAAGGAGTGGGGACGTTGGTGTTTGCGAGCAGGCGGAGGGCAATAGGGAGCGCTTGAATACAGACGATGTCGTGATAGGGGGACTTGAATTCGTGCTTCATGAGGCCAGCCAGGGCCTTCAGATGGTCAACTGAGCCACCTTGTGCTGGTGGGAGCAGAGGCTAAAGGGGGGTTTAAAACATCGTAGGGGAGAGAAGACATTTGGGATACCTGAATAATGACGGTCATGTCAGATGGGTTGAACATTGCAGCGAGAGGGGAAGATTTGGGCTAGTTTATAAAACCCAAGTGCACTGGCATGGACCATTGTTGTACGCACTGGGCGCAGTGACTACCATAAGAGGTAAACGTTGAACATGAAGTGAAACGGGGAAGAGAAATAACACGTGATGAGGTTCTGGGGTTTACGACGCGTGACATTGATGCATCAATGTGACCCCTCTTGTAGCAAACGACCGACGGATGTGATGAGCGACGACGCGCTCAACGATCTCTACAACAGGGTATGGAATGGATATGTGAACACGATTGATTCGCCCTTGTCGCCAAGTTCTCCCACGGGCTCACCTATCTGTGCGTTCCAATCCCCCCGCTTGCCGTCTACGGTCGTGTCCATGATCGTCTATAGATGACTATTCCACAGCCACCGCCAGAATTCGTCCCCCCAGACCCCTGCCGCCAACCCCCGCCGCCGTCTCCCCCAGCACCGACTCTGCCGAAACTTCCACCATTACAACCGGCAGACGATTACCCACCGCACCCGGTGACTCTCCATCCATCCCCAACGGCGTCTATCCGAACGCCGCTACCTTCAGACCTCCCGGCGCCCAAGCACCAGCTACCCCAGGCCACCCTACCACATACACCAACCCTCACTACACCACCCAACATCATCCTTCTTCTCCTACCTGTGAGTCCTACATTTCATATTCGAAACGTTAATGATCATCCGTCGCCGACCACGCCCTCCCTTCCATCCTGAACCTTTGCTCTTTCAGCCCCATACCAGAATCACCCACCACACCCAGCCGAAGATACCGTGGTACCAGGTCCCTCAGATCTCACTCGGCACAACTCTGCCACTTCCTATGCCACAGACCACTTCTTCTCTTTCGGAGGAACCACCGGCCCAAGCGGAACTCAAATCACTCGCCGACCCACCGACCTCCTCGCCGAAGTCACCCGCGGTCCCCTAGAGCTCCACGAAGAAGCCGCCGCCCCCGAAGATCAGCCGTATTGGGACCAACAGAACGAGGACGAGGACGATTACGAAGAGGATGACAGTCGGTTCGTGGATTTTTCGCTGTTGTCCCATATTGCCGTCCAGTTGAGGGATAAGGTCCCGAGGGGGACCCATGTCAAGGGGAGCATTCCGTATCCGAGGGCCTTCACTGGGAAGGATATCGTGGTCAGTTCCGCTGCCCCCGTTCTTTACTGTTTAATATATATACGCGTTATGACAGACGACGATCCAAACGTTGATACAACGCGAACTCGCTATCAATCACGGCGTGTCCACCAATGACCGCAGGGCAGCTCTTCACGTCGCAAGAAGTCTCCAAAGCCAACTCTTCTTCTACGAAGTCGAATGGGGCGGGAGAGTGCTCCAGGATGGCGTAGAAGAGGTGTACATGTTCCTCGACGACCAAGATGGTCCGTCGGACGGGCCAGCTGTCCGAGAGGAACTCCCCACGGGCGTCGTCATGATGCTCACAAAATGCTACTCTCCTTGTTGCGGCGAGGGCGGGATGTGCTATGCATCTAGGTGTCCCAGAAACGGAGACTCCATCGTCAGCCCGACAGCCCCCGTGGAGACCCACTCTAGGTCTGCGACAGCAACCTGGACGGAAAGCGTCCCTAGGGAGGTGATCGCTAGTCTACCAGATACCGAGATCAATCGGCAGACGTGCGTTTCTTTCCACCCTCTTCCCCTCCGCTGACTCTCTCTCTATCTACAGCATCATCCGCAAGCTGATAAGCAAAGAAGAACAATACATCCAAGACCTCGACGTCGTCGAAACCCTCTTCATCCACCCCCTCCGCACATCCGACCCCCCCATCCTCCCCTCCCACGTCCTCGACGACATATTCGGGAACATTCTGGACTTGCGGGAATGCAACAGACGGCTGTTGGAGGTTCTGTACGTGAGGCAGAGGGAGCAGAGTCCCGTCATTCAACGCATGGGCGACGTGTTTCTCGACGCCGCGACGGAGTTTCGGGAGGTGTATCCGGTTTACATTGGCCATCATCCGGTGGCGGAGAAGAGGATGAAGGACGAGGTGGAGGGGAATCCGGAGTTTCGGTTGTTCATCGAGGTGCGTGCGTGCGTGCGCTAGTCTGGGAGGATGATGATGCTGACGTACATGGTGTTAGCAATGCTCGAGACAGGCAGCGCGAGCGGGGGAGACGACGATGCGGTTCGATCTTAAACACTTTCTCAATCGACCGGCGGAGCATCTGCAGAAGTACCCTGTCCTGCTCGAGGCCATCTTGAACGAGACGGCGGAGGGGAATCCGGATGTGGACTTTTTGAAGGCGGCTATTGGGGCTATTCGGAACCTCCAGACCGTCGCTCAGCTGTGGACGTTTCAGGCTGCCATGGCGAGGGGTGCGCCGGGGAGGTGGGAGTGGGGTGATTTGGTGTCCAGGGAGGCTTTGGCGAAGATATCGAGGAAAGAGCAGAAGCGGCAAAAGTGAGGTGTCTGTTTTTTTTTGAGAGTGTGTGATTGATTTGATTGATGGGCGAGTTGGACAGCACTATATGGGAGTTGATCAGCAAGGAGATGGAGTATGTCCGGGATTTGGAGACGATAGAGACGGTACGTAGGTGTGCATGCGGCGGTTCTCCCAGGTTCTGTGTATACTGAACAACATGCATCAGCTGTTCGTCCGTCCACTGCGCACGGCAAATCCACCCATCCTCCCTCCCCATCGACTCGACTCGTTCATCACCGACGTGTTCCACAACTTTACCGAGCTCTACGCGCACCACAAGAAGCTGCTCGACAAGCTGCACGAGATCCAGAGGGAGGAGCACCCCACCATCCGGAGCGTCACCGCCCCCGTCCTCGACGCCGCCCTCAACTTCCGCGACGCCTACATGGAGTACATACCCAACTACCCCATCGCGGAATATCGGATCAAGGAAGAGAGGGCGAACAACTTGCCCTTCGACACCTTCGTCCGACAGGCGACACGCCATCCGGACGCGTTCCGGTTGGATCTGGAGAGTTTTGTGAATAGGCCGATTCCGAAGCTGTTGAGGTATTCGTTGTTGTTGAAGAGCATTTTGGATGAGACTCCGGCTGGGCATGATGATAGGGGGGAGATTCCGCAGTGTTTGGAGGTTATTAATGCGCTGGCGAAGGATACGGATGCGGGGATCGCTTCGACAAAGCAGAAGGTGGAGGTGTGGTCGTATAATTCGAGCATCGTCTTCAAGCAGGGGGAGCACATCGTGAGTGAGTTGTATTGATGCATCGTGTTTTTTTGTTATTCGTGTGGCGAAAGGATATGGATCTGCTTGATGAGAATCGGTCTCTCATTTTCTCGGGCAAGCTGCTTCGACAGCCTGATAGTGGACTGGAATGGAATGGCTGGAGCGAGCTGTTTGTGCTGTTATTTGACAACTATCGTAAGTTGGTGCCTTTCTTTGCGTTTTGCATCCTTCCCTTCAACATATCTTGCTCCCAGTGGTAATGACAAAGCCGAGGGAAAAGGATGGTGTGACGAAACACCATGTCAGCCGACGGGTGAGCTTCACCGTCTGTTTTCCTGACGCATCTCACGCAAATTCCCCCCTCAGCCTATACCTCTCGATCTTCTGCATCTCTCCGCAGGCTCGTTTGACGACCCACCTACACAACGAGGTGCCGGCCTCCTCCGAACCGTTGGTCTTCGCAGCGATCGCAACAACGTCACCACAGATCCCTCTGCTTCCACCTCGCCCTCGGAAGATTCCCGCTCCGTCTACCCTTTCTCGTTCTACCACAACGGCCGTCTTGGCGGATCCTACATACTCTATGCGGAGAGTGCGCAGGTGCGGAAGGACTGGAAGAGGAAGCTGGAGGAAGCGAAAGGGCTGAGAAATGCTGTTCAGGATAGCAATAAGGTGTTTGAGGTGGAGACCCTGAGCACGGATACGTTCTTGGTTCCCGGTGTGACGGGCCCGGGAAGTCCGCCAGCTTGGAATGAGGGGAACTCGTACACTGGGAAGGTTACGTGTAGTGTTCCTTTCAGTCAGTGCCTTTTTTCTTTTTCTTCGAGGCTGACTTGCTGATATCGGATAGATACATCTGACGGTCGTGGTCTGGTGGCTGTTGGATGTGCTGAGGGGGTTTGGATTGGGTTTAGGCATGATTCAAGATGTGAGTTCGCGGTTTGATCTTGAGTCCTGATTGATGATTTTGTGCGCCAGCCATGCGCCGTGTGCTTCACCTTAAGCTGGTCACGCAATGCGCTATGCTAGAAGGTTTTGGTATCTTTCTTGTTCTCGCTGACAAGGTATGCTATTGTTATCTTCGTCGTGCTCTTGGTTACTCACGGAGACCAGTCCCTCTTTGCCTATCATATTGAAGCTCTTGTGCCGTCTTCTCCACAGACTGCTCATACCGCGGTGACACCACAAAAGCTTAATGGAAATAAGGACGTTCACTTCTTCAGCGTCGGGAAGCTACAGGGCAGAACATTAGTGATCTACATGAAGAAGAAGGGAGTAAGCACCAGCCCCGCCTTCCCCATCCTTGTCACCTCTAATCCCAATCAAGCTCGACAGTATTTTCCATGTTGTCGAGCCTGTCACAGACAAGATACAAGAGCGCGGTAAAGGTCCTGCCGGGTTTGGTTCTCGTCTCGGGTTCCGTTCGGCCAAGTCGGAGTGGTTCAGGAGCTATCGAGAGTTCTTCTTGCCGTCGGAGTCGTACGATTTGATCTTCTTGA
Organism: Gloeostereum incarnatum; assembly: GCA_004338095.1. Classification (NCBI taxonomy): domain Eukaryota; kingdom Fungi; phylum Basidiomycota; class Agaricomycetes; order Agaricales; family Cyphellaceae; genus Gloeostereum; species Gloeostereum incarnatum. The sequence continues at coordinate 2,077,096 of RZIO01000009.1, forward strand.
AGGCGAATATTGCGATCTTGTGTACCAAGGGATTTGAGATTATGAATCTCCAAGAGTGCGTTAATTTGCGGTTACTGAATTTTAGCAGCCTGAGAGGTCTCATTGGGTTGTTGATTGCAGTTATAAGAGTGTCACAATTCCTCAGAGGGAGGATCCGAAGCACACTGCACTGGCCAAGAGGTGCGAGGCGTGTAAACCGCTGGGCATGTTCCGGTCGTTGGAAGACGAGTTTCTGTTGGTATATGATGGTATGTCGCATGCTCTCCCCAAGACGGCTTCGCTTTCGCTGACGCTTCTCCATGCAGAGTTCGGTGTGTATGTGAATAAGCATGGTGACCCGAACCGAGACTCTGGAACTATCGAATGGGAAGGAACGGCCGAGAAAGTAGCCTTACATCACCCGTACATCCTTCTCTTTGACACCCGGTTCATCGAGATACGACACGTTGAGACTGGCCGACTAGCGCAGATCATACCTGGACATGACGTGCATTGCATATGGGATGGCCGGGGCGCTTGTATGCCTCAACAGGCGGAGGAGAGCGAAAGCAGTGGGCATGTTGTGCAGGAGGCTCGGGTGCATGGCGTGATGGAGAGCACCTCGAGTCGGGGCGGGAGAGCAGGAGGGGTTGTGGCACAGCACGTTTTCGAGCTGATTCCGACTATCCCGCTGTATCTTCCGGGTAGTTTGGCTAGCCCGGCGACGGTGCCGTACATTGGAGGAGATAGTAATTCGCCCCCGCAGAGTCCGTCGACGAGGGTATTTTGGGGAGGTATTTAGTTGATAGTAACTTATTTAGGTTTTTTTTTCATATGTACAGTGGATTGTTATCATTTAAGTTAGTGTTCACTGGTAGACTCTGTATTTCACCTGGTCTCCCTTGCTTAAGAGTAAACTTCAGAAAAAACGGTTATTTCGACATAGGATTACACACTGCCCCAGTGAGGCTCGAGCTCACGACCTTCCGATTGCCTTCTGCTGGTGTATGAATAACAGTCGGACGCTGTAACCAACTCAACCATGGGGCACAATATCTTCAGATGTTGTTTAAAATCCTCAAGGGTGTTCTGAGTCGAGCCTGCTATGATAATTATGCAGTGGTATCATTTAACAGAGCTCTGGTCTCTCAAGACCAGCCTGATCCCTCTAATTGCAGCTGGTATTATCACCCCTCAGTGAAGCTGAGTGACACACCAATACTGAATCCTTCCAAGGTGTTGATTTCCATTTGGAACGATTCGATCGATCGATCGAGTGAATTAGCGCCACATTCACATTTCATGAGATATGTATTCCTGCCTGCCCCATGGCTGAGTTGGTTACAGCGTCCGACTGTTATAATCTCTTAAGAAAAGTGAGTCCAATCGGAAGGTCGTGAGTTCGAGCCTCACTGGGGCAGCATGCGCGCGTACAAAGCTGGTTCACCTTTTTTTGCTTCTAATTTCAGGACTACGATTTGGACATCCTGTGCATATATGGTGAAGAAATCAAGCACAGCATTTATTATACGCGTTGAACACCAATTGATCAAGCAAAGCAACTAACAAATCAATACAATACATCGAAGCAAGAAACAACAACCGCTACGAAGGTGGCGGTGGTGGGGGAGGAGGAGCATCCCCTCCAGGTGCAGGGGGCGGAGCACTACCACCACCACCAGCCGCAGCCTGTCCACCTTGCGGGTAGTATTGCCCATACTGTTGTGACGCCCAGTCTTTAAACTGTTGAGAATTGACGTCGTACCCATACGCGGCCCTATCGTCACGCGAGTGAGAAGGCATCGGAAGAGAGATGAGGGTGGAGGACAAACCAGGAAGCCAAGAATTGTTCGTAGGTCATTTGTGGTTGTTGACCGCCGGGTGGTGGAGGTGCGCCCTCACCTCCAGGCGGCGGCGGCGGCTGGTCTGGAGGTGGTGGTGGGGCACCCGAAGGCGGTGGAGGTGCGTATCCCTGCTCCCAAAAGTCAGATGCTCTCCTTGTAGAAAAGAGAGGTAGAAAAGGACGAGTACGTACCGACATGGCACTGTACGCAGCATATTGTGCTTGCGCCTGGTGCAGCTCCATCTGCTGGTGTTGTAGTATAGCCTGCATTTTTGCGTGTTCGGACCGTACGACGAGCAGGAGGTCTTCAGTGAGAACTTTTGCGCGTGCGACTTGGGCTTCTTCTGGCCCTCTGTCGCAGATGTTAGTGAGTGCGTATCGGAAAAAAGATCGGGGGCGCACGTAATGTGTATATACAAAGGCTCCCTTCCCTCTTCTCCCGTTTCTTGGTCGATGAAACCAGACCCGATACCCTTGATCTGCACGCGCGTACCGGTCTCCTGCTGGATGTATTTGACGAAGGATCCGGATGGACCGACGACTTTTGCTCGTACGTTGAAGTTCCGAATAGTCTCCAAACCAACAGGCAGTTTCTCTTCCGGCCATTTCCTCTGTGTGTCCGAGATGAATGAATAGGGTTCACACGAAAAAGGGTAATACATACCTTTTCCTTCAACCGATCCTTCTTATCCTCCACCAAGCTACCCAAGTCAATAGAAATGAGTTCGTTCACTTTCTCAATCGCCTTATTGAGCTGCTCCTGCGAGTTGGCTATGATATGCAAATAGAGCGGCGGATCCTTCTCAGTAGCCTTGGATCTGTCGGGATACCAGACACCCTTGGTGCTGACGCTGGCACCGGTCTCGTCGTGAATCTGCTGCTGAGTCGAGCCCTTTGTGAGCATGTACCGATTCCGCACGTCGTTGATGTCGATGGCCTTGGTGAACTCGCCGTCTCCGCCGAGACCTAATGCGCCCCCACCAGAAGCGAATTGCGCCGCGATTTTTGCTGCGATGGCGGCAGCGGCAGCAGCAGCATCTGTTGCACCCTTATCTTCCCCTCCAGAGACTGGCGCGGCAGGGGACGCAGAGGGTCCAGGTTGGTCCCATTTTCTTTTCGAGGACATGGTGGATAGAAAAGAATACGGGAGTGTCACACACAGGTCACGTCACGTCTTGACTTCTGTACATACACGATCATCTCTGGCTGCATACTTAACATGCTGAAGAGACCCTCATCGACAGGCGCATCCCCCGAGCGGAAAGCGTCTCGGGTGATATCGGAAGTAGAACACCCGCTAATTTGCTCGCTGCCCCCGACGTGCGCGCCCCCGCAGAATCGCCCGACGCCGCTGGCGAGTGTGAGAGATCTGGAGGCGCACTATGCGACGTACCATGCGCATGTGTGTGAGGCAACAAGATGTGGATGTGTGTTTCCCGATGAGAGGCTTTTGGAGCTGGTGTGTGTGTGTGTGTGGTTCTTGTGAGGCGGGGCTAATCTGATGGTGGGATGAAAAGCATCAAAGGGAGTGTCATGATCCGTTGGCTGCTATTGCGAAAGAGCGAGGCGAAAAGATCGTTGAGTTTCTTATCTTCTTTGCAAGAATGTTACACTAACTGTAGGGGATAGTTTGCTTGTCATTTACAAACGTGTTCCAAACTATTTCAAAACCCTAAAGCTCGAAGGCTACATCTTATTCAAGCACACCGATATCCGAAAGAGTACTTCTTCGCCGTCACAAACAAGGGCGTCGGAGGATTACTGAAGAAGTGGGGCGAGGGCGCGAGTATGATCCGGGGTAACTGGAAGAAACGCGAGCCCCTGAACGAGGATGCAGAAGATGTTGAGGAGGATGAGGACGAAGAGCCAGAAACCATGGACGTGACGGAAACTACCAAGGAACGAGAGCTCACATCTCATACTACACGAAGGAAATCTGCTGCCGACGCCACCACTGACGACGATTCCGCCGTAGACGCTTTAGCGAACTCGATGACATCTCTCTCGCTCGTACCTGAGAACATCCGGTTCGGGAGAGGGGGGAAGAACGGTGGATTCGAACGTGGCCGAAGGGATAACAGGCGCATGGACGCCGACAGCGATGAGGCGTCTTATAAGCGGGAAAATCCGCATCCTCCCACGCACCCTAATGGAAGAGGACGAGCACGCGGGATAATACCCATTCTGTCTCGAGGTGGACCAGGTCGAGGCAGAGGGAGAATTTTCCCTCCCCGTGGGGTACATCTTCGTGGGCGTGGGAGGGGAACAAGAGGAGGTCTGTAATATCAGTAAATATACTTGTAACAACACTAGTATCAGTGCATGTGTGATCATCCACGCGTGAAAAAAAATACTTATGCGCAGAAGT
>RZIO01000009.1:2081358-2141759 GCA_004338095.1 Gloeostereum incarnatum
CGATTTTAGATTATAGGCTGCTAACAGTCGGACGCTGTAACCAACTCAGCCATGGGGCATATAACATATTGTTGCCAATGTACATACATGTGTAAGTATGATGAGAGATGGAACCATGTGAGAGACACAAGGACAAGCCATAGCACTGCCTCTTTACCGGTTTCCCGGACTCCGATCTGACGCGGGTCCAGAATCTGAACAAAACAGCCGCCTGGTGTTTCACCTTCAGTACCATCACCAGCCTCGCCTCTCCTTTTGCATTCGGCAAGAAGGAATATTAACACCTTTTTATACATCCTTCACTTCTGTAGGATGTTTTTAAACTTGTTGGAGCGAATTCTGACACTAGTCGTAATTAGGGGCCTCTTTATCCATCATGGCAGTCGTTTGCAGTACTATGCCTTCATCGGCTGAAGGCCCAGGCAATGTCGCCGACCCCAAAATTGGCTTACTTTCACTGACCCCATCCAACAAATTTCCTCACATTCTTCGGCTACCTACAGAACTCTTGCTCGAGATATTCGCCGAGCTAACTCGGTACACTCGCCATCCAAAGCATTACAAATCCTTGTATACCACACTTGCTTTGGCTCAAGTCTGTCGTCGCTGGCGACTAGTCTGCCAAGCAAGCCCCGAACTCTGGACATGCATACACATCCCCCAGACCATATCTGTCCCTGCCCTCGAGGAATACCTTTGCAGGTCTCGTGATAGGCCTCTAGACATCAGAATTGGCCACAAAAATTCCACCCTTTCTCCTCCTATCCGAAAACGCATATCTGCGCCAGCCCTCGACCTTCTGCTAACTTCATGTCACCGCTGGCGGTCATTTGAACTCCGAGTACGATATACTTCCTTTCTTCGGCTCACAGCGCGCATGAAAGGAAATCTCCCTTTCTTATCTCGGCTAGTCCTGGACATCTCCGGCGACGAGCTCTTCACGCGCACGAGGATCGACACGTTTTCAGAGTGCCACCTCCTCACAGATGTCTCCGTGTCCGGCATCAGCTCCGCTCGACTAGACCTCCCCTGGTCCTCCGTCCAAACCTACCACTCCCCATGCGCAGTGGAAGACATCGATCGGGAAGTAATCCTCGCAGAGGGCCACAACCTTCAACAATGCACCTTCACCGTCCTCAACCACACCCGCCGGGACGACCTCAGCTCCCAGAGCAGCCCCATCCCGCGCAACACCCACCACCACCTCCGTGCGCTGCACTACTCCACCAACGACCGCGACGGTCTCGGGTGGCTGCGCAACTGGACCTTCCCCGCCCTCGAGCACCTGTGCGTCCGGGTGACGCACACGGCGCTGCTCCCGCGGCATCTGGACGGGATCCACTCGATGATCCTTCAGTCCGCGTGCGCCCTTGTGCATCTGGAGATTTCGGGTCTTTTGGCGTATATGCCGGAGTGTGTGGAATTTTTGAGGTGTGTGCCGGGGGTGAGGACGTTGAGGGTTAGTTCGCAGTGGTATCATATGCATGGTTTTTTTGAGGCTCTTGCGTATCCTTCTGATGCTGAGGAAGAGGAAGCGGGGGTGGTGTTGCCGAATCTGGAGAGGCTCATCTTGTCGTTCCCTTCGACGGGTGGGTATCAGGAGAAGGCCTCTGTTGCTTTGGTGGATTTGGTCAAGTCTAGGAGGAGGAAGATGGCGGTGGGGCCTGATGGACGAAGGCCGGCGTCGTTGACTTCTTTCGTGTGCATGTTGGGAGGTGAGGCTGCTTGGAAGGATAGCGTTTATTCGCGGTTCAAGGACGTCGAGGCGGATGGGTTTGATATGACTTTGGTCTGAAGGCTCTACTCATGTATCTCCTTATTAGATATTTGCCGCTGCGCTGGCCTGGGACTGTGTCCCCTCCCCTTTTCTTTTTCCCTTGTATTCTAATCATATATACTTACCTTATAGATAGAGACTAATGTGGTCGTGCGTAATAATTCTTTTTATTCTCTTAGGTAGATGTGGCACTTGCGTAATTAATACTACTGGTGCCACATACTGCTGTCTTCTCACTGCCATGGCTGGATTTCTCCCCTTAGTCTATCTCTCCACGACTCGCGGATTATGCACTTGTATGTTAGGCACTCAACACAGAATGAGTCGACACCATGATGCAAGCGACCAATGGCCCTTCCCATGCGTCCACTCTCCACGCTACAAGGGGTGTATCTCCTCGATCTGTACCTTCTGTTACGCTTGATGTATGTATGCATAGATAAAAAAAATTCAGTCGAGTGTCTCTTCGCAGCCGCCACCGTGACACCGTGACGATAGTTGTCTTCGTTCGTTCGTTCGTGACCACCTCAGCATAAATGTCTGATGTCTGAGCTCTTTCCTTTGGATTCCCTGTCTACGGCCGATTCGACTACGCTTCTGCCAGTCAACCAGTTCTATTTCAACGACCCAAATGACAACGTAGTCATCAACACCGTAATTCGTCTTTGGAACATGGTGGTTTATCGTGGACCTGCATTTACCCTTGGTTCATAGAAACCCAGTCTGGACTACCGATGGGGCCTCAATCTCCGAGAGCTTGACTACGCTAACCCTCTGAACAGTGTTGATTGTGAGCAACGCGCGCGCTTTCTTTCAAACTTAGTGTTTTAGTACGCGTCGACATGATCGAATCGTACCAGCGGAGGAACTGGATTCTCATTCCTACGATAGACATTCTTCAGGAGATGGTAGCCATGCAAGTCACAGACTTTGTTCGCGATATGCCCAATCGTAAACTTTATACTGACGTGAGTAGTACATACAACTAAAAGTACATTTTCCAATTTGACGGCCACTACTGTGCAGGTCTTTCCACCCAAAGAATACGAGTATATCTTTGTCCCAATTCTCCTCCTCAAGGAAAAGACTCCGATATACATCAAGCATCCAGACTCTGTCACGTACACGCGACACGATTTTCCCTACGACAGTGTCCCTCATTTCAAGTCTTCCTGCCACCCATTTTACGCGGTTTATAGTGCTAGGGATGTAATATGTCTTCACTACAAAGACCTTCCCGTCGCATCGGCCCTTCTACTCGATGCATTGGCCGACGCATGGACGATGCTACCATCACTTCGATTTCTTTACGGACAAAAATGGCGGCAGCTTGCTCCGCGTCACCGCCTAAAGCTTGTCCCTCAAAAGGTTCTTGATGCAGTTTCCAGACTCCGAGTCTGATGCGGCATCGAGCGCTCAGTCGTCTGAGTTGGGTGAACCATTTGACATCGCTGCTTGACGTGCAGATCGCGAGCGGGTACATTCGACTACAGCTTTCCCCATGACCATGTGCAAGAGGAAGGGGAGGAGACCTCCATTGCCAGGATGGCCTGATGTTCGTGGAGGTTGAACCCTTTCAGGACAGATCTTCATCTCATTGTTGGCCTTTGCTATTAGTGGTATGATCATGTTTTACTCAATCCATCTAGCTGCCTGTTTGTGTGGGACCTTGGCGCACAGAGACTTTCGGCACGACAAGGAAGTCGAAGTAGCCCATGAGGAGCACGCTCCGGGACAGCGTGAGGAGTGCGATGGGGGACGAAGGGTGTTCACGACAGATCTGGCTCTGTATAGGGTTAGGAACGGAGGAGGTCATGGATGTGGACTCCATGAATATCGGAAAACTGACACCTTGGGTGTTTCTTAAGACCAAGAACAAGTACGTGTGAGCCCGTTGACATGCATACCGCTGCTAACTTTAAGTGTTATATCTCCGCAGGGAAAAATTCGAGAACGATGCTGTCAAGTGCTACCCCGCCGCTGAGACCTGAGGCCTGAGGTCCAGACTTGGCGAGTACTAGCTCGACATCACCACTGCCCATTTGAAGTCGCGGAAGCACGTCCATGGGATCTCTTCTCAGGCAATGCTCCTTGACTGTCAACACCTTTAGTAACTGTGGGAAAGCTTAAAATGTGTGTATCCGAAGCCCAGGGTGATGTCGAAACGGCGAGATCGTTAGTGAGTGGGGGACAGGTATGTGTGGCAAGTTTGAACGCTCCTTTTGTTCGAGGTTTCTTTCCCTCAAATGGCAATTTAGTTGCATTGTCGCGAGACTCGTGTCTCGAGGGGTGTTGATCGTGCTGGTGGGGAATCATTAGTGGCATCGTCTATTGGTCGGATTAACGAGCTCTATATAAGGGCGTCCCGTCTCTTCATCTTCCTCTCTATCAATCTACTACTAAGGTAAGTTTCGACTCCCTGAAGGCTATTGCTCTTGAACTGAGACTGGTATCAGTCACGAAATGCTTGCAGTCAGATCCAAACCTGCTCGGACGACAACTATCACAGACGTTGAGGGTCCAACAGACCATCCCCTCCCTCGTTTTCCTGCCGAATTGCTAGCTAAAATATTCACCTACACTGTCCAAGATCAATACTGGCCTGCCCTTGATATTAGTCGCGGTCCTTGGGTTCTCACCTACGTGAATCGCTTCTGGCGCACGGTGGCACTCCGTATGCCAGAACTCTGGTCACGGCTGCATGTTAGATTGGGCAAGCAATCCGCCTCCTCTCAGTTCCTCTGCGAATTACTCCTCCAGAACTCGGGTTCACATCCCTTGGAACTGACCATCTCCTCGTCGTTTCAATTCTACTCCCATCCTATCTTCGATCTTCTACTCAGCACTGCATCCAATCGCTGGAAGGTGGCCATCCTCCGTCTTCCGGTCGGGCTGATCATGCAGAGCATGTCGCTGTATGCATCCCAGTTTTCCCAGCTAGAAACCTTGGATTTGGATTTCTCTCACATGGACTTCGAGACCGAGGATTCCGATCAGGTCCCGCGCGTCAACGCGTTCGCGTTGGCACCCAAGCTTCGTGACGTCCGTATACAAGACACCAGCTTCTACGCGGAATTATCGCTTCCCTGGAAACAGCTCAAATCATTCTTCGGCGACATTTCCTACTTTAACGCGGATAGCTACCAATCGCTCTGGTCGGCTACCAACCTCATCGAGCTTCAGCTCAGTCTGACCTTCGCCTACCAGAGCCGACAGCACGCGACGTTTTCTTTCCTCCGAAAGATGTGTATCGTCGTTGATGTGGGCTGCGACATTGGGTGTCTCTTCGACTACGGCACCTTTCCCGCCTTGGAAGTTCTCGACATTATCATGGTATCGGCCAATTACCGCGAGCTGAGGAACGCAGATGAATTTAACATGGAGTCAGTGGTGGAGATGGTGAAGCGTTCAGCGTGCCAACTGACTCACCTCTCCATCGGTAAGAACGGGATGATACAAGAAGACATCATCCCGCTCCTTGAGCTTACCTCTCGTCTCGTGAAGCTCAAGATTACCAGACCTTCCCCAGACGTCATCCGTGCGATGACATGGTCTGAGGAGAACGAGCTTCTTCCCCGCCTTGAATTCCTTGCCGTCGAGGGGGTGCCATCCGACAAGGACCTCTTTACGGACATGGTGCTTTCGCGGATGAATTGTGCCACTCAAAAGAAGTGCCTACACACCTTGTTCATGGCCCTCCCTTATGGTACCCTTTGTGATAGGAATCGACTGGTCCATGAGATGCTACAAAGCGGTGTCAATGCACTCCCTAGGTTCATTGTATGCGATGAGCACATTTACTGATTTCCCCCTTTCTGTAGCCTCCTAGGATATGGTACAAACTGCTGTTCTGCGACTCGATGCACTGATGACTGGACTAGCTACTCTTTGGCATAGTCCTCTTACTGTATTTCTATCCATCTCCTGTAGTAACTACCCTTGCTATTAAGTTTCAGCACATTTCGGAAGGAGTCAGCTATAAATCACTGTGCTGGATGTGAAGATAAGAAGTTTGAAGTTTCTGAGCAGATGTCAGATTTTATGCATTGGCAGAGGAGAATGTGTCACTTCTCAGATTACGTCTGCTAAATACAGTTCCACTTATATGTACGTCTATGTGCAGAACCCTTGGAAAGAAAGCTCTGCGTATACAGTATGGATCATCTGGACATGGTGGACAACGGGAAGACTACAAGCTCCTCGGTGCCACATCCCCCGATTCCTTTCGCAACTCACGTACTTCTGTCTTACAGAAGGCACCCAACCACAGAACAATAGTCAGTCGATACCATTACTCTGAGCCAAGTGACCAATGGTCAAGTTTCCTGTCGTCTCGACATCTCATGCCTCATCGTCTGTACTGTGTCTGGTTACTCCCATACGTTCCTTCGCTCTCCGCGTTCAAAAGGGTGTCGCTCCTCGATCTGTTACATTTGATGTAGATAAAATATTCGGACCAAAGGTTCAGAATTCGTCAGATACTCCTTAAACATTACACTGGCCACTCGCCGCTCGTGCTCGCTCGCTCAATCGATCGCGCTGGCACACTTACGAAGACCTCTCAAGCTGTCAGCCACTTCTTTTTGTCTTTTTGCTTCCAGGTGGGTTTTCCTCATCATTCGCACTGGAGTCTTGACCTGTCCGGTGGCGATCTTTCTTGACGCGCGAAATTGTAGACGCGAAGTACCGCTCGTCGGCAGGGGGACGGGTCGCGGAAGTCGTCCGAAGTGCGGCTGAGGAGGATGTGGCGACAATCATCTCCGGAGCTGCACTAGGCACTGCTACGTCAGGGAAACGACCAGTAACGGCCATCTTCCCTTCGGTCGTAGAAGAAAAGAGGTCAGGTGGTTCAGGAAAGGGAATCGTTCGGACGGGGAGCGGTCTTGGAGGGCCTGTGGGCTTCGCTGTGGGTGGACGAAAGACGGGTTGTCGGGGAGCAGAAACATGGGGTTTAGCAGTCGTTTCCTTCATCGCCCCAGAGGATTTGGAGACAGAAGGTGCTGGAACTGAAATGGTCTGGGGAGGCAATGGTCTCTGAGCTAAGTTCGTTGCAGCTGGAAAAGCCTCGGGCTTCGATGAACTCGTGTTGGATACCGCTATGCCAGGAGCAGGTCTGTCAGGTCTAGCGATCGTCTCCTTTCGCTTGGCCACTACCTCTGGGGCTGCTTCTGCGAGGAACTCCCGGCGTGGCAGAGTCATCAGATTGGATGGATACATAGTGTGATCTAGATCGATGAGGCGAGACGAAGGGAGGACAGATCTTGTGTGCGGAGGAGAGACAGATGTGCCAACGACAATATTTCGGAGCCCAACAGGATCTGGAACAGGAGTACTGCGTTTCTCAACCTGGCTCCCTGTGGGGACAGCAGAGGGAGCCGGCCTTTGAGGTGGGCTCATGAGGTCTAAGAGGGTAGCATTGGATTCTCTTTCCTTCCCCTTTCTTCTACTTTCCCTTGTCTCGGGAGAGGAATCCAACTCGTCTACTCTGGTGTGTCGAAAATTGTCCCGATGAGCAGAGCGTGCATCCTTGTTGGAATATGAACGGGAGGGCCCAGCTTTGGAATCTAAAGCACTGTGCCCTCGCTTCGTGCCGGCAGGAAGCAGCGAAGGAGCTGTTGTGGTCAGATCAGCTGCAGAGGTGGTATTCGCAAGACTCTCTACCCCATGGATAATGGTCTTATCCGAGTCCAGTCCTCGGCTTTGTCGTACAGGTTCAACACTATATTGCGCTTCCGGACACCAACGCCTGGCAAGCTCTCGAAGGCAAGCTGCTTACTCCATATTGTTGGCCTTCCAGGCTTGCATCGAAGGATCATCCACAATTTTATCGATGAATTTCGCTGCGGCATTCCAGAGGGCAAAAAAGGGATGCATATAGCTCCGAACGAAAGTACAAGTTAGTCGCCTATCGCGATTCTGAAATAGAACCCAGCTGGGTATTCACAGAAGAAACAGAATCTCCAATGAAGAATTCCTTCGGCTTGGAGATCTGAGTATACGTTCCCGTTGCCTCATGCGTCTCCGAATCCAAATTGTATCGGAGATTATTGCGGAACATTGCCCGATCTCTGTCCCAGTGGATGAAAGAAACCTTGTACTCCCAGAGTCATGGTCAGAGTATATTTATCACAACGTCTATAACCATGCGCGTACCTTTAGGACCCCTGTTACGTACCCAATGCAAGATCTTCCGGGTTAGTTCAATGTCTTTGGGTAGGAAGAAAAAGAGGCCTGCTTCGAATGATCGATGGAGATCACAACGTACTGGATCATGAGGACAGTTTGAGATACATACTGATGGTAACTAACAAAATACAGAAGATTATATTTGTACTGGAATCGACGTTAAATGAAAGTTTTGGGTGGCAATCCCCAGCTCTTATCCAACTTCGTGAGCTACATCGCATCCATAGTTAGCAGTATTATTCAAAATACTCAATCCGCCTAGCTTTCTGTCAGTGTTTCTTTATGGAGATCAACCTAGGTAAGTTCCCGCCCTCGAACACCTGCACTGGCCCACCCTAAGCTGCTCTGGATTCTAATGGGTGTGTGCACGCGTATGCTGTCGCTATACGCATAGTGATCTCCCCGCCTCTTCTGGATGCTTCGGATGACGCATGGGTGATGTTACCGTCTCAGAGCTCTCCAATTTATGTACGTATGGAGGCTCGGATTCTGAGACCGATTCTTATTGAACTCCGGCTGGAGAATCACTTTTTCGTGTGGAGACGGGAGCAACACTGGAGTACTTAGGATGATCATGGGAAGACGTCGCCTAAATACGGTCCCACTTATACTTATCTATGTGCATCTACACAACTTCTGTAACATTGTATACAGTATCATAGTATGGATTGTTCCATGGTGGACAACGTGTCGTTACGTGAGACCAAGCCAGGATTCACGTTGTGACACTCCCCGCCTTTACTTCCGTCCCGCCGCATGTCTGAACTTCTCCCTCTGGATTCCCTGACCACGTCCCCCAATTCAGCGGCACTTCCGCAAGTCAATCACTTCTATCTCAACGACCCTGATGACGACGTAGTAATCAACACCGTAATTCAACTTTAGAACGTGGTCCAGCGGTTTATTGTGGCATTGACCCTCCAATTTCTTAGAAAGCTCGCCTCGAATACCGATGGGGGCTCAAGCTCCGAGAACTTGACTACGCCAACCCTCTGAATAGCGTCGAATGTGAATACTGCCCTTTCATTCCTTGATGAAACTTATTGTGTTTTAGTGCGCGCTGATATGATCGAATTGTTCCGGCGAATGGGCTGGATTCTCGTTCCCACGATAGACACTCTTCAGGAGATGATAGCCATGCAAGTCACGGACTTCGTCCACGATGTGCCCAATCGTAAACTTTACACCGACGCGAGTACATGCAACGAACAGGTACATATCCCAATTTAACGGTCATCATGCAGGTCTTTCCACCCAAGGAGTACGAGTATATCTTTATCCCAGTTCTCCTCCTCAAGGAAAAGCCTCCGATATATATCAAGCATCCAGACTCCGCCCTACACGTGCGACACGATTTTCCCTACGATAGTATCCCTCATTTCAAGTCTTCCTGTCACCCATTCTATGCGGTTTACAGTGCTAGGGATGCAATATGTGTTCACTATAACTATCTTCCCGTGGCATTTGCGCCTCTACTCGATGCTCTAGACAATGTATGGGCGAAGCAACCGCCGCTTCCATACCGCTTCGGGCGAAAATGGCGCCAACTCGCTCCACGCCACCAACTGAAGCTTGTCCCTCAAAGGATTCTCGATGCAGTTTCAGACTCTGATTCTGATGCGGCGTCGAGTCCTGAATCATCTGAGCTGGGCGAGCCTGCAGAACCGTTCGATGTCTCTGTCTGGCGTGAAGACTGCTGGCGCCAGACCAGTCAGTAGTTGCAGACGGCACTATTAATGTGGTGTAACTTTACTACGGTGAGGTTTTACCCCATTATGTCCATCAGCAGCAGCAGGGCGATGACGAGGAAGGACAGACATCCATCGTCAGAATGGTCTGAGTCTCTGAGGGCCAGTCTTCCCTGATTGTTCGGAGCGTATATGTTCATAGTATTTCATTCGACTGTGGCTCAGTATCCATAAAGATGTCTCCTTGCTTCGTGCGCATATGATCGACCAGTCGAAAATCATCCGGCAGATTCAGGCAGATTTAGACGAGTTAGACAGGCAAGATCAGACACTTCCAAAACTGATTCGAGCGGCGTTTCCTTCGTTTCATGCTGCTCCCTTGACATGGTAGACATTGAAGTGCTGTCGCCGGACTAGCCAAGCTACCTGGAAGCCTGAGCTACCAGAATTAGCTCAAGAACACGCTGCGCTATAACACCGTTGGCGGTCTCGTCCGCATTCGAGCTGCTTTCCATTAGACCGTACACCCCGGGCTCCTGCATAACATGCCCACTGCCATCGTTCTCATCTGCCGCTGGAAGGTTAGCACCCCGGCCGCATCATAGACAGTGTATGTCGCGTCCAGATACGGTCTGCGAGAGTCTGCCGGTCTCGACGTGTCGTATCTCGATGAACTGGGTGTCGAAGAGGAGGATGTAAGGATGATGGAGGGCTACTCGCTCGGACGTCCCTTCCCATTCGATAATCCTAGAGTCTCTGTTGGGGTCACCATGCTTATTCACATACATACCGAACTCTGCGGCGGAGAAGTGTCAGCAAAGGTTAAGGAATCTTGGGAGGAGCATGCAATATACCGTCATATACCAACAGAAACTCGTCTTCCAACATCCCTAGTGGTTTACACGTCTCACACCTCCTGGCCAGTGCAGCGTCCTTTGGATCCTCCCGTCGAGAAATAGTGATGCTCCTATAACTGCACAACAACCCAATGAGACCTCTCAGACTCCTTAAAATCTGGTAATCGTAAATTAACGCGCTCTTGGATATTCATAATCTCAAATCCCTTGGTACACAAGATCGCAATATTCGCCTTCAAAAAGAACAAATCATAAGGCGACGACGACGGTGAGAAGAACTCTCGATAGCTCCTGAACCACTGCGACTTGGCCGAACGGAACCAAAGACGAGAACCAAACCCGGCAGGACCTTTACCGCGCTCTTGTATCTTAAGTTTCTCCCTATCATCATGCGCAGGCGGAGTCTCATCCAAAATGCTTTTCAGCAGTAACGAATACCTCAACAACCTCGGAATCGGCCTGTGCACAAAGCTCTTCATATCCAAGTGATGCGCGTCCGGATGCCGGGTCGCCTGATCGACGAATGTCTTGAAGGACAAGTTGTTCGACATTTCGTCCCCGATCCAATACTCCGCGATGTAGTAGTTGGGTATGTACTGCTTCTCGAAAGTTGAGAGCGGCGTCAAAGACGGCGGTGGCGAAGCTGCGAATGACGGGTGCTCCTCCCTCTGAATCTCGTGCAGCGTCTGGAGCAGCTTCTTGTGGTGCACATAAAGCTCGCCAACATTATGGAAGACGTCGGTGATGAACTGATCTAGTCGCTGGGGAGGATCGGATGATGAACGGATTTGCGGTACGCAATGGACGGACAAATAGCTAGATACTTGGGTTCAAAACATGGCCCTGAGATAAACACATCGCTGCATCTACCGTCTCTATCGTCTCTAAACCCCGGACATACGACATCTCAGAGTCGATCCTCTTCAAGCAATGGTCAGCTACTAAGAAACAAAGTATGAAACACTTACTTTTGTCGCTTCTGCTCCTTCGGTGTGATATTTTCGAAGACTTCCTTCGGGAAAAAATCCATTTCCATTTCCCTGGCTCACCGCCTCACATAGAAGACTGCAACGTCCTCAGTTGAGCGGCCTTCTGTAGATGCCGGTGGTACCTGGTGGTACCCACCATAGCCTACACAACATATACTTCCGAGCAACGTGGCACGGTGGCCATCAGTGAGGCGGTGCACAGTGTTTTCGGATCATTAGTAGGATTTGACGTTTCATCTTAATTTCGTGGTTCTGTGATGATTCAAATATTCATCCCTCATCTTCAGTCTCTAACTATCCTCTTCCTTTACAACCATCCGTGTTTTCGTCAATGAGTTCGAGGGTAGATCGATTTTGGGAGTCATTCAAAGGCATGTAAATATGCAACCGCCTTGACGCGACTCGTAATTGTATTATTCGTAGCAAGACTTAGCCGGATGTTTGGAGGGACTGGTCCCATCGCCTGGGAGGGCTTCAAACTCAGCTTGCTGGCCGCAGAGGGAGCAGCGGAGAGCTTCCCTCCTCTTCGCACTGATTAATGAGCACCGTCAGCGTGCTGAGAGCTGCGCCAAGTCCGTCCGTTGTTTCATCTCACGTTGTGAAGGCTGAATGACGATCATTCTGTAGAAAAGCGTCAAGAACCGCGAGGACTTGTCTTGGATGGCAGAGATTCTGAATGGCTTGGCGGGTGTTTTATAGAGCCATCCAATGAAGAAATGACACCTGAGATGAAGGGCTGTCTCGATAGCCTGACAACGTACGGAATCACTTTCAAGACTATTCATTATCGCCATTAACCGTGAATTGTGGTACAGGTTTATCGATAACCTCGCGGGTCGCCTCCAGAAGAAACTTGACGCTTCACGATTCAAGCGTATCGTTCTAAGCGGGGAGGATGAAGAAGACTTCATGAAGAGTATGCATACTATTATGTCTATTATGCACATTTTTGTCGTGAGATTTGGACCTTGTCATGCTCACTGACGCTCAGATGGATTTTACTATTGGTGCGTGGGCAAAGGCAGATACGATACTTCAGGTAACGTACCTGAACTCTTGGCTCTTACCGCGTGCTTATTTGCCTCTCTTCTGCACAGAATCGTGACCTTTTTCGTATGGATCTTTCTGCTACACTCACCGTTGAAGATGTTATTAGAACTCTTCGAATCGCTAACGAGAGTCCCAGATGCATCATACAAGGCCGGAAATCCGCATAGATGCATGGAAGACACACGAGTAGACGTCCTTTCCAGTCTCATGGTCTGAGCCACCGCTAACGATGATCGTCGCCTGCACTGGTTGAGCGGAAAAGTAGGGACGGGGAAAACGACCATCGCGCAGAGTTTCAGCGAGTCTCTCGGTGCGAACGGTAGTCTGGGTGCCAGCTTCTTTTGTTCCAGAACGTCGGCTGAGCGGAGCGATGTCATGAGGATCATACCTACTATTTGCTACGCTCTCTCTCAGAAGATCCCAGGGTATGCCCATACTCTGGTGCGCATCTTGGATGCAAATCGTGACATCTCGCATTATTCACTTGCCGATCAATTCCGAACACTCCTTGAGAAGCCATTCGCATCTCCTGCTCTTCAGTCACGTTCCTACGTTGTCGTTGTCGTTGTCGGTTGTCGACGGCCTTGATGAGTGTAGTGACAACTCCTTGTCGAGAACCTTTGTCTCTATTTTGGAATGTCACCAGATTGTCCCATTGAGGTTCTTCCTCGGAAGTAGACCTGAGCAGCACATCCGCTCGCTTCTTGACAATATTCCCTCGAAATTGAGACTTGAGGATGTCGAAATGGGGAGCGACATGGAGAAGTACCTTCGTCGCAGCTTGCAGATCATCTCGGACGATCGAGGATACGTCGACTGGCCGCCGGCTCATGAGTACGATGCTCTTGTCGAGCGAGCAGATAATCTCTTCATCTATTCCTCTACGGCCATAAAATATATTGCCGAGGCCAACTGCGATCTTCTCTCACCAAGAAACAGATGTCCCCTTTGCACAATCTCTATGTACTCATTGTCGAGCACGCTTCGCAGCATCTAGAAGAACGGGAAGCGGAGAAGGTCCGGCGGACTGTCTGGACGGTGGTCTTGCTGCGTCGTCCCCTCGATCTTCGCCACCTTTCGGATCTGTTGCAACGGGACGATGATATCAGAGAAGATCTGCGCGATTTTCACTCTGATCAATATTCCTTCCTCGTTGATTGAGGTTGTCCGTCTTTTCCATGCTTCTTTCGCAGAGTTCGTTGTTGAGACGAACTTCGACCAGCCCGAAAAGCCAAATGCTACTCCGGAGATACACGAGTCCATTGCCATGCAATGCCTTGAAAGCTTGGAGGAAGCTTTACCAAAAAGTGCTGATCCCAGCTATCACTCGGGACCCACTTCGCTCGAATCGTACGCATTATATGACTGGAGACACCACGCGGAAGCCGCTGGTCGAGATGGAATTCAACGCCTCCTTCCCGTTTCTCAAAGCCTTTTATACGTATGTCTGGATGTACTCGGTCAAGTTCCTGAACTTCTAGTGAATGCCTAACAAAGTTTCTTGTTACCATTTATACAGACACATCGGACGTTTTCAAGGCCAGTGGTACTCATCCCAGCTACTAACGACATCACGGTATCAGAAGGAAGAAAATGTTGGTAAACGAAGGAGTTTTACGATCTATTAGACCAGCTGGGGGAGCGGCTTAAAGACCAATTTGCGCGCGAGGCGGAGTAGAAGGCGAAACCTAATACTACTTATGTTTCCCTTTTTCGTGGAGATCAACCAGACTTTGAATTGGACACGCTTATATGCGCCCCGTGTCATGCGACTTTCAAAGTTGGCTCACACGCTTTCTACTGCGGGCATGAGACCGACCTTCAGAAGGAAATGGTGACGCATTATGTTCTCGCCGTGTAAACAAGTACAAGCGATTCCGTCCTTGCTTCATACAGCCGTCATGATGAGCCTAGTTATTTCATTCCTCTTCGCCTTCGTCGTGTTGTCTTCGGGTAGTAACAGTCTAGACGAATCACCTCAGCAGCGTCCCCTTGACCTTCCTGGCAGCGTCCGGCCAGTTGTGAAACCCCCTCCTCTAGAAATCAAACCGCTCATCATCTCAGGACCCTCTGCGAACCGTGTTGATCTGGTCTTCTTTTCTGATGGATGTGAGCCGGGTCAATCCTTCATTCTTGACATTTTATTGAATCCTGCTACTTCGTACTTCGTAGACCTGTCCAAAGATAAAGAGAAATTCATCGAAGACGCCTCACGCCTTGCGCATGATATCACGGACAATCAGACGTACAGCTCTGTGAAACCGCTGCTGAACTTTTGGGCAGCGTTTTCGCCGAGTAAGGAGGTAGGTCATTTGCTACTATGCTTCATGCTTCGAGTACTAGAGTCTTACCGGGGGTTCGGCAGAGGGGAATCGGCGTTGGAGGCAAACCAAAGAAGTGCGTCTCTCGGCTCGTTCGTTGTGTAGGTAGACTTCAATGAGCGTTTTAACTCCAAGGACGCCTTTCGGGCTATATCGAAATGGTACCGAACTCAGATCGGTTCACTACGCGCATGCAGAGGTTGCTGAAGCAGCTTGTGCGCTTATGGGCAAGCGGAACCAATGTGACTACCCGATCCTATTAGGTTGGTACACACGGTCGATGCGACAGACTCTTAGACCAACATAAATCGGATTTCTCTAGGAAACGATCCCCTCTATGGAGGGGCGGGTGGAAATTTTACGTATGATTTCTGCCTAGTTTCGGAAATTGCTGGTATGCCTCAACGCCTCACAGAACGATCACAGCTTCCCTAGCGAACGGCCCCCTCATCCTGCGCCACGAGCTCGGTCACTCCATCATCAAAATCGGAGACGAATACGATGGGGGGAGTGGATATCGAGGTGTCAACGCATTCCATAAACTTGGCGATCCCGTTCCATGGGCTCACTGGCTCACCTCTCCTTCCCGTGGCGTCGAGCGCTCGGTCATGCCTATGCAAGTATATGCATGGACACTACTTAACACCACCAAAGCGTGGTCACATAATTTCACCTCATCTGGGATATATGCGAGGCATGTCGTTCGGTTCTCTGTGTCGGGTGTTCCGCGTCAGAGGGATTTGAAGGTGGAGCTGGACGGTAAGGATCTTGGGTGGGTGCCTAGGAAGGATATTGGGATGGACCGATGGCATTATGATTTTTATCGGAAGGGTGGATTGAAGGAGGGCCTGCATGAGATCAAGTTTACTTTGTCGAATCCGAAGCTAGAAGGTGTGGCGCAAATGTGTAGTGCGGAGATCATGGAGTTTGGAAACGAGGACGAGTGAGCGTCGATATCCCACTTGGTTGACGTATTCTAACGATACTTTCAGGTTCGTCTCTTCGCCCGGATTCTATGGTCTCTTCCCGACGTTTGCGTTTCAATCAATGGAGGCAGGCAGGGCTGTCGCTAACGAACGCCTAATAGGTACTCGGAAAAGAACGAGACCAGCTATCGTCCGACAAACGAAGACTGCCTCATGCGTCTCGTCACCACTCCCAATTTCTGCAAAGTCTGCCTCGAAGGCCTCTGGCTTTCTCTTCTACGCCAAGTGCGCCTCATCGATAGTCTCAAGGAGGGATGCAATCCCGAGACAAAAGCGAAGACGTTGACTCTAAAACTCCTTGCCTTGGCCCAACATCGTCAGACGCCCCTTGGAGTAGAAGAGAGCTGGTCGATCAGCTGGTCCAAGGATGGGAAGCTCTTGTCGGATTTTGCGAACAAAACGGTGGTAGAAATCGACACAGAGGATCCTCGAGGAATGTACACCGTCAACGTGGAGTTCAACACGGCTGAGATAAGAGTCGACAAGGAGGGCTTGACGACTGATTCGCTGGAGCATGAGGTCGTCAATACGTGTGCCCGAGCCGCGTAGGCCGGGACCGTGACGTATACACAAAAGGTCGGAAGCATGAAAACTAGCTCTTGTCGTTGGCAAGGAAGTGGATGAACAAGTGTATGATAATGAAAGGTACAGAGTGTATTGTGTGATATGTAAATCATAATAGTCTTTCTGTCTACCCTTGTCTACCGGCCTTCAGTGCGTCTGTAGATCGCGGGAAGTGACTCGGAGACGTGAAACCGTGATCCCGAAGAATTAAAATAACCGAAAGGAGCTCGAGGATGAACAAAAACAACAGCCTTCCATGTGAACGACTGGAGCATCGAAGAACAAGATGTGAACGAAAGAGGAAGGAACTTTGTCTTTCGGGGCATCGCCGCTACCCCGAGTTCACCGCCTGACCGCAATCGGCCGATAGACTCGAGACACAACAGCCACGAACAATCTCTGATTTTCTGACCGTTAGTTTAGATTCTTTGATATCACCTGTGTGCCCTCACAGCTGACTGGAGGAGCCTTTACTCTGCAATTTTACTGGTGCTATGTGTTGCATAGTACCTTGCCGCGGGGCAAGAGCGGACCCACTGGGAACATCGATCCGTTCACAATAAGAACCATACTAAGTCACAACGTACAAGAGAATCCTGGACCCTGAGCCGGGACATGCATCTCTCCAGCGGGACTGCCTTTATTGTTCGGACTTGTCCTCTTTTGATAACTTATTGTTTTCCTTCTCGAGTACTTAAGCAGGGCGCCCGTGGTCCATCTTCACCACCTGAGCTAGCCTCGGACTTCCCTCATCGAGTGCTGTATTACTTCTCTGTATCACGATTCTTCACGCCCATCCTCATACATCACATTCACGCCCTTAATACCCCCTTGACGGTAGAGTTTCACTATGCTTCTTGATACTAGTGCTGACATCCATTTTGATAGAAACTGTATCCATTATGTCCCAGAATCAGGCTGTATCACCTGCACCCAAAGCCCGTCGCTACTCTTTTCTCTCAAGAGTACCCACGGCATCACAAAAGAAGAGACCTGCTCCACAACCTCCAATGAATGTTCCTTTCCCCTTGACTGCTTCCAAGCCATCTACTCCCACAAGATCAGAGATGGTTCACGTCCCCCACCGCCGCTCTTCTACCTTTACTTCCATAGCAAACTGGGCACTCGCTGTTCACCCCGGTACTCCTGCACCTCTCACCCCCCGTCGAGCTTCCATCAGTTCAATGCGGAGACTATCTGTCAGCGCACGTCGATCTAGCATGCCCATGACGGCCCCTCCCGTAGACTCCGAGAAGGACTACGACGCCGAACCACCGTTCGACCTCACCGCCCTTGGCTACAACTCTGTCTTCGTGACCTTCCCCTACCCACCCACGTATGAATCCGCCGGTGCATCCAAGCACAAGCGTTTCCCTTCGCTCGGCAAAGTTGTCAATCCTCTCCGCAAGCGAACAAAGTCGGTCAACGTTCACACGCCGAGCAAATCGTCGAAGCAGCGCAAGAATCCCGTCCCGCCGACGCTGGCTAGCGAGCTCCTTCTCATGCAGATGGTTGACGGAGGCTCCATCGAGGCCAATGCTCGACGCGTCATGGAGTCTCAGGCCAAGCAGACCGGCGGGCCTCACACGGGCATCGGAGAGGTCTTCAGAGACGAGAATGGGAACGTGTGGTGGGATCGGGAGGAGCAGCTCGAGTATGTGCACCTCTTGAGCGCTGACGCTCGTGCTTCCGCGCAGTGGGAGAAGTTCACTGAGGAGCGCAAGGAGAGCGCTGCCAGTTCGATGACTGTCCTCGACGAGGCGCGCATGGTTCTTCCCCGTGAGTCCCAGGATGGGATGGTGCTCAGGAGGGATTCGCGGGTCTTGGGGAAGGAGGATTTGGAGGCGTTCAAGGGAAAGGGAGATAGAAAGAGGCCTGCGCCGTTGAACCTCGACGCTGCTCGGAGGAGCTTCTTGGACAACTCATTTGCGCCTGCTACTGCTCCTGCGAGACCGTTGTCGCATGGAGCTAAGGCGGTGCGGGTCAAGAAGAGGGAGTCCAAGCTGAACGTTAGGACGATCTTCGGGATGAACTGAGCCCAGATCCAGTCCCGACACGACACCTTCTCTTTTTTTTTTTTCCAACGACATCTTCCTTCACCATCGCTTGCATTCATCATTCTATACCCTCTCACGCATCATGTTTTCCATGTATCCTTCATCACGTTTTCAACATTCATGACTCCCCTTGTTCCCGGCAACCTATATAGTACTTGTAGAGCTGTTTATTAGTTGTATCATTGACAACCTGTCATTCCTTTCATTCTATGGCCTTATGCTCTTATGATATGAAGCCTAGCTATACATGTGAGAGCTGGCATTTGGTAATGAGGACGTGAGGCTCAATCATGAGGAATGTTATACGCCGTTACAAGAGGATCGAGAAAGGGATAAATCTACAATATAAAAAGTACATGGTCCGTGGGTCCGTGGGCACACGTCGACAGTCCGCAATGCTCAATCGACAGAGATGGTCCCGTCGATGATATAGAGCACGCCGTTGGAACACTGTAAGGAAACAATGAGTACGAAGCTCGCAAGAGCAAGAGGGAGCTAAAGCTTGCCTCTTCCATCTTGAGAATCCGAATCCCATCTTCTATAGCCACTTTCCGCCATTCGGGAGAGGCGCTTACAGTATCCTTAATAGGATTGAAAGCGACAGACCTCCCGTCTAGCATGGTCGAGTATTTGGGCTCTTTCAGCGAGATCGGATGTTCCTAACGCGTTATGTACCGGTCAGCTCATCAACCATCTTTTGACGTACGTCGTAGCCAGCTCACAGGAATGATATGAGCAGAGACCCATCGCTCGACGTTCTTCCTCGAGATCTGGTCAAACTCTGCTTCCGAGATCTCAATCCCGTCCTCGAGAGGAGGACCTTGATGACTGGAAGACGTCGTCAGCATCAACAAAGTACTGAGGCGAAAGGTGCAACACTCACGGTTTCCTCGCCAAAGCCATGACAGCCTTATTTGTTGGCACAAGCAGAGTTATTCTAGCATTCTCATCCGAGAACAACTTGCTCATTTCAAGTTCGCGAGCGTAAGAATAGAAGATGGAAGCGGAAGTCTCGATAGTCAAGTGGTCAGCCAGAGAAGGCTGCCTTGTCGTTTGAGGGGTGTATTTGGGGAATCCAGCCATTGGAACCTGTTCAGCGTTCGATGCAAATACAGGCAGGATGGGCGCTAGAAGTAGGGAAGCAAAGCCAAAGTGGAGACGCATCGTGGTCGTCGTTTGCAGTGGAGAAGGGTGTTTGGCAATTAGCACGTCTGTACATAACGAGCACCGCCACTAGACGCCTCATTGAAACGCCACAGTCCGCTCCAAGACTTTCCGTCCTTCTTAAGTGATAAACACTATTAACACGCAATTCCATTTATCGAGTACTATTATTGGTGGCTAAACACCAACTTGACCGGTTGTGACCTGAGCGGTCATCATCATGTTAGCTGAGGACCCTTCAGGTCAACCCCAGTGCCCTGCACCTATATTTCTACTGAGCGAGCACGATGAAAACTAACAATTCGTTTCCAACGACCCCAATATGCCTGTAGCAATTCGCAGCATCGATGTTGAACTTATGTACGATCTTGTCATCGTCGGTAGCGGTCCCTCCGCCCTCGCCCTCTCAGCTCGAATCCGAGAACGCTATCCACACGCCATATACACTGACGTCGAACAGAGCCGGTTCCTCTTTATCCGCAAACACTCTGGTAAGGTCCCTGTCAGGAAGCACAAGACCCTCTATCAGCCTCCTACCACGGTGAAGAGCAAAGTCGGTCCAGGACCGAGGATCGCGGTATTAGAGAAGAATGGGGCGGGGTGGCTGTCGACGTGGAGGTCTCAGTTCAAGGCTTTCGGGATCACTCACCTTCGGAGTCCAATGTTTTTTCATTCGCATCCGGATCCGGATGCGCTTGTGGCGTTCGCGCATCGGACTGGGAGGGAGAGTCAGTTGAAGGAGATTCAGGGAGTTGTTGGGCGTGAGTGGTCGAAGCATCAGGTGAAAAGAAAGAGGTGAGTTGGGATGATATCTTTTTATGTTGTTTGATGAAGAGGTACACAATTCGCGTAGAGGAAAGAAGCTTCCATTGACGGATATCAACGAGCGGGGTGAGTGCATTCAATCAGATAATCTATGAACTTGAAGGGACTTCGAGATATCCAGACAGACAAGACTATTTCCGGCCCGCGACTGGGCTCTTCTTCGATTTTTGTGACTCTATCGCGGCTGATTACGGACTCGAGTCCATCATCCAGCCCGGCCAGGTCTGCGACATTGAGCATACCCCCTTTCATGTCCGTGGACAAGGGATCGAGTCGTCGCCAGGATTCGCGATTACACTCGCAGACGGGCGGGTGCTGGGTGCTAAGGCTGTTGTACTGGCCGTGGGTATCAACTCGCAGCCACGGCAGCCCGAATGCGTAGATGTCACCGCAGAAGGAGTAACGCACACTAGCGAGCTTCCCAAGAAGGGCTTGATCCAGCCGGAACTAGCCTCGAAGATTTCGGACCCTCATCGATCGACCAAAGCCTTGGTCATCGGAGGTGGGCTGACGAGTGCACAAGTCGTCGACGGACTCGTTCGGGCAGGAGTAGACAAAGTCGTTCTTGTTTGTCGGGCACGCCACGTCCGCGTGAAGGATTTTGACTTTGGGTTGGATTGGGCAGCGAAGTATAAGAACGTGAAGAAGGCGGCTTTTTGGAATGAGACCGACATGGACGAACGGTGGCGGATGATAGGAGATGCGAGAGAAGGGGGAAGTGTTAATCCGGAGTATTGGAAAATCCTACAGCACCACGTCAAAGCCGGACGAGTGGAGATTATCACGGGGTGTTGTGTGAAGGAACACATCTGGGACGAGCGCCTGGAGAGATGGATGGTCCATTTCGAGAGGGCTCCTGGTATAGAGAAGACGAGATCGGGAGAGGCAGACCCAGAGGAAAAGATGCACATCGTAGATCACATTTATTGTGCGACGGGATCCAGGCCAGACATCACGAGCTTGGGATGCATGCAGTCTATCCTCCGCTCGCATCCAGTCGACATATGCCAGGGACTGCCCTGTTTAACGGAAGACCTTCAGTGGAGAGAGGATATCCCGCTTTTTGTCGTTGGAGGCTTTGCAGCTTTGCAGATTGGTCCGGTGAGTGCTAGGCTAGATGCAATTCAAATTTAATTGTACTAAATTGACATAGACAGCCTTCAATCTGGAAGGGGGACGTGGATCTGCAGAGAGGGTCGCTTTGAAGCTCGGGGAATACATTGATCTGGGATGGGATACCTCGGCACCGGAGGGTTTAGAGTTTTATGAGGATCCGCGGAGAGGCTCGTTCTTTCGGCATCTATACTGTGAAGGAGATGAGGGAGAGCAGGGGCAGTAAACACTTTGAAGCGTGTTGTGTTACCTGACAGTAGTTTTACAACACCTTTTGAACACCCTTGAAGTAAGTAATTAATGAACTATTACATGGTCAATCCTACCAGCAGACGGCTTTAACGAGCATCATTTGTCTTAGTTTGCCCAAGTATAGCGTACCTTTTAATCCTGCGGGATATTTGCTTCAGCGCTCGGTGAGTGATGCTGAGGCTGTGTCAGGCCCCGATCAGGCCGATCAGTCAATAATGATCGAAGATCGAAGTCCGGTACTGTACGTGCCCGCCGCATAGACGCGTCGACAAGTACAAACCCACGCGTCCCTATAACGAGGCGAGCATCTTTGTTTGTAACATCTCAACAAGTTTCCTTTTTTCTTATTGCGTTCTCTCGTCGTTTCATGCACACGACCCATCCACCGAGCACGTCCGGGCCCGTCCTTCTCGATATTTTTTAAGTGCTTCCTGTTCCTCTTTCAAGTTGCTTGAAAGCTGCGGTGACAATGGCTCTTTTTTTGCGGCCGCCGTTTTTAATATCTGAATTACGCTGAGCGACAATCCAATCAGCCTGGCTCAGCTAGCCGCCGTGCCGCAGGAACACCACCTACCGGTGTGCCTTTTAACACAATGCATATCTATAAACGTGTGTATCTTTCTGTGCCCTCCGATGTCATTCATCAGATCTAGATAATCGACGGGGTTCTCAGTTCATGAGGCTGGACACATTCTAGGATGTGGCGGACATCGATATCCGAGTACGTCTTCAACTTCAAGGCTCTGGTTTATGCCTACTTCAGTCAGAATGCTTAGAAAACTCCGCTTCTTGCGAAGGGACGTACATATATATGTACCTGTCTACATCTGGGCCTTCTACTTCTACTAATATCCCCTCCGCAGAATCTGCGTCCATTCAGTGGCGCCACACTGGGTTAGGTAAGCAAACCTCCGCGTCGGGCTCCGGACAACCGGGTCACAAGTATATTGTGATCAGTCAGTCGACGACAGTGATCTTCCTCTGCTGTGTACCACGACCGCCGAACACCCGTGTCCATCACTGGCAGCGACGACGAACTAACACACTTCGCTCGAATTCATCCTTCTGGCTTGGACAATGTCGACGACAATGATGACTAGCCATCACCGCCCTGCAACGCCCGTTGACGACGACCTCCAGGCCCTCTACAATCAAGTCTGGGCTGGATTCTCTGCTGAGGATCTTCACAATGCTCCCGACACAGATCTCGATAATATTTACAGCGTATATGGGGGAAGCGACAATCCCAATTCACCTTCAGTTAACTCTCCAGTAACCCCTACTAGCGCCTCTTCAAGTGAGCATTATCCCGCTTGTAAATGCCAGAACTAAATTTTAATTTGCGTTGTGTACAGATGAACCTTATGTACGCTCAGGAGCTCCGGTTCGAAATCCATCCACGTTAAGCGGCCAGGGCAGTGTCCGCCGTTTACCCCCAACGCCAACCGGCTCCTCTTCCTTCCTGATGCCCGAACCGGAACCATACCATGACCCTACAACTCTCAGCGCCCACTCTAATCACAACAGTTTCGATTCCTATCACTCTTCTAATGGATCTATCGACATCGGCCGACGCCCCACGACAAGTAGCAGCATCACCAACCGACGTCTTCCAGCTGTGCCCACCAATGGTGTTCGAGGACCTGGTCTGCCTTCAGACCCTCGTCCGGTATCGTCGCGCCCTCAGACTGCTTCGTCTATACATCGACAAGCGTCCCTACGGAATGCAGCCAACTACGCCCCATCTCCCTCTACATCGTATCCATCCCCTCCAGGACGCTATGCTGAGCGGGACAGCCCTGTGTACGGAACAAATGGATGGGAGGAACAACGTAATCCTGCCTCCCCTGAATCCTGTGAGTTTATGAGGAAACCCGTTTAGTCTCCATTATTGACCACTTACAGTCTCGTACCCGAATGGCGATCCCGTTGCGGGCCCATCATATGTGACTACGAACGCGACAATGATGGATCGCAGCAACGCCTCTGGATCTTACATCGGCCACCCACAACCCGTAGACGACAACGACTACGACTACGAAGCTGGGCCAAGCACCGTTATGCGCCGGCCGAGCGATGTTTTGAGGGAACTCGCCAGCTATAGCCCCGGTGGTCTAATTTCTCCGCAGGAAGACGGAGATATGGAGTACTGGGATGAGGATGGGGAGATAGGAGAGGAGGATTTCGTCAACTTTTCGTTGTTGTCGCATTTGGCGGTACGGTTGAGGGATAAGGTACCAAGGGGGACACATGTGAAGGGGAGCATTCCGTACCCGGGCGCGTTTACGGGGAAGGATATCGTGGTACGTGGGATTTCTGTTATCATGTTATGCGCCTAGCTGATTTTCCGTTTGCAGTCCACTATACAAGCGCAAATTCAGCGCGAGCTCGCGATTAATCACAATATATCGACGAATGACCGACGTGCGGCTTTGCAGGTGGCGAGGAGCTTGCAAAGCCAATTGTTCTTCTATGAGGTGGAATGGGGAGGCAGAGTATTGCAAGATGGTGTTGAAGATGTGTATATGTTTTTGGGGGAACAGGGAGAGGGCCCCTCGTCATCATCAGCGGCGGATGCATTGGGAGAGGAGTTGCCTACGGGTGTGGTGACGATGTTAACACGGTGCTATGTCCCTACGTGTGAAGAAGACAAGCCCTGCTATTCGTACGCATGTCCGAGGAGGGTGCGTATATATTATGCGGTTGTTCACGGTTCGTTTACTTATCAAATTCTTCTCAGGGCGGCGCATTCTTGGCTCCTGCTCCAGCCGAAGCGCCAGCACCGGCAAAGAATTTGTCGTGGATCAACACAGTGCCGAAAGAGGTGCTCATTAACCTACCCGACAGCGAGATTAACCGTCAGACGTGAGGGTTCTTTCTCCCCATTTACGTACTCGCGGCTAACTATCACTCAGAATCATTCACAAAATCATCAGCAAAGAGGATCAGTACATCCAAGACCTTGACATTGTCGAGTCTGTCTTTATAAAACCCTTGCGGCAAGCCAATCCGCCGATCATTTCTCCCCCATCGAAGCTGGAAGAGTTCATCGATGATGTGTTTGGGAACATATTGGACCTGAGGGAGTGCAATAAGAGACTGTTGGAAGTCATGCACGTGAGGCAGAGGGAGCAGCAGTATGTGATTCAAGGAATTGGCGACATCTTCTTGAGTGCAGCCGCGGATTTCCGGCTGGCCTATCCGATCTACATTGGACACCACCCGTTGGCGGAGAAGAGGATGAAAGACGAAGTGGACAACAATCCGGAGTTTAGGATTTTCTTGGAGGTATGCCTCCGTCTGTGCTGGGTGTGATGAGTGCGTGGGTGCTAATGAGTTCCCTTCCTTGTAGCAATGCTCACGCCAGTCTGCTGCTCGACAAGGTGGTGACGCGCCGAAGCTGGATCTCAAACACTTTTTGAATAGGCCTTCCGAACATCTGCAAAAGTACCCTGTCTTGCTTGAGGCGATCTTTCATGAGACAGATGAAGGCAACTTTGACGCGGATTACTTGATGGAAGCTATCGATGCAATCAAGAATTTGCAGACGGTGGCACAGCTGAGGACGTTCCAGACGGCGATGGGGAAGGGTGCGGCGAGCAAGTGGGATTGGCATGATCTGGTGTCGCCCGAGGTTAGGAAGCAAATGACGAAGGATGAGGCTAAGAGACAGGCGTAAGTCTTCTTTCGACTAACAGTCTGAAACTCCTCTGACATCTACGGGCCAGTATCATCTTTGAGCTAATAAAGGGTGAGATGGGATACGTGAAGGATATGGAGAGCATCGAAACGGTGCCGTAGATTTCGTTTAGTATTTGTCTCAGCATCTGACCATTCTTTCGTACAGATGTATATCGAGCCGTTACGAGAGGCCGAGCCCCCCATCATCCATCCCGATCGCCTCGACAACTTCATCAAAGAGGTCTTTCACAATTATACCGAGTTGGTCTTCCATCACCGCCGACTCATGGAGACCTTCTTTGAGATCCAACGCGAGCAACATCCAATGATCCGGACGGTCACAGCTGCTATGATGGATGCTGCGCTCAACTTCAGAGACGCGTATATGGAGTATATTCCGAATTATCCCATAGCAAGCTATAGGATCGACGAGGAGATCGCGAACAACCCTGCATTCAAGGCATTTGTTGATGTACGTCTTTCATCGCTGTGTGACCGTGATCTATTTAGCTGACACTCTCGGATTGCTCTCAGCAATGTGTACGCCATCCGGATGCGCATCGACTGGATATGAAGAACTTCATCAATCGGCCGATTCCACGTTTACTGCGGTATGAACTTCTTCTGAAGGGAATTTGGATGAGACTCCGCCCGGGCATGAGGATAGACGAGAGATTCCTCAGGTTCTTGAGGTTATCAAGGCTCTTGGAAAGGACACAGAGCCGGGGGTCGTTTCTGCAAAGCAGAAAGTTGAGTTGTGGAGGTACAACTCGAACTTGACTTTCAAGCATGGCGAGACTATGGTATGGTTTCATCTTTCTCCCCTAAGTGCTATTCATGACATCGTGGCCAGGACCTTGACCTACTCGATGAACATCGTTCTCTCGTTCATTCTGGGAAGCTTCTCCGACAGCCTGACAGTGGCCTTGAATGGAACGGCTGGAGCGAGCTGTGGGTCCTCTTGTTCGACAACTATCGTGCGTTATCTCAGTCTGCTAACAGTTTCTTGTTGTTTCGTGGCTGATTACGTTCTAGTTGTCATGACCAAACCGAAGGAACGGGATGGGGTGACCAAATACTACGTTAACAGAAGAGTAAATAGCTTTCTGCATATATCGTGCCCAGCGTTCTCATGATCTTATCCAGCCCATTCCTCTGGATCTCCTTACACTCGTCGCGTTCAATGACCCACCAACGCAACGAAGCACTGGTCTTCTTCGTAACCTTCGTGGCGGAGAGAGGCATGCCGAGGGAATGACTCCTTCCAATACGACTCCCGAAAGTGCCACTGACTCACGGTCCGTGTATCCTTGCACGCTGCACCATAATGGTCGGATGGGCGGACCCTATATTCTCTATGCCGAATCTGCGCAGTCTAGGGCGGAGTGGAAGGAGAAGCTGGAGGAGGCGTTGACGATCCGGAAGGTGGTTCAGGAGTCGAACAAGGTCTTTGAGATCGAGACCCTCAGTGCGGATACTTTCTTGGTACCATCGATGATTGGAAACCCGTCATCTCCGCCACAATGGAGTCAGGAGAGTGTGTTCACTGGAAAGGTTTCATGCTCCGTACCGTTTAGTACGTTTCCTATTCTCGTCGAAGTGATTAGCATTTTACATGTCGTGCATACAGATACCGCTGATGGTCGTGGCTTAGTGGCTATCGGATGTGCAGAGGGCGTTTGGATCGGGTTCCGACATGATCCAAAATGTGAGGCGTTCTACATGACAGCGCTTTCTGCCGTCGTTAACATCACACCTTCTAGCGATGCGTCGGGTACTTCACCTTAAGTTGGTCACACAATGCGCCATGCTGGAGGAGTTCGGCATCTTTCTGGTTTTGGCTGACAAGGTGCGTTGAGTGCTCTCTTTGTATTCTTTCTCGCTAATCACCGGGCAGTCTTTGTTTGCCTACCACATTGAAGCGCTAGTGCCCTCTACTCCAGGGAGCGCTCATGCGTCACAAGTACCCCAGAAGCTCAATGGAACAAAAGACGTCCATTTCTTCAGCGTGGGGACTCTTCACGGCCGTACTCTCATCATTTACATGAAGAAAAAAGGGGTATGTGTATTCCTTCATTGTAGAGCGAAAATTGACACGTAATATTGGCCAGCTTGACAGTATCTTCCGTGTTCTGGAACCGGTTGGTGACAAGATCAACGAGAGGGTCAAGGCGCCTGCCGGCCTTGGATCGCGCCTGTTCCGATCTGCAAAATCTGAGTGGTTCAGAATTTACAGGGTACGTCCCCCTCTTGCTCCTATCCTGCTTCTCTGACGTTTCCATCGACAGGACTTCTTCCTTCCTTCAGAATCATTCGATCTCATATTTTTGAAAGCAAAGATTGCTATCTTGTGTACCAAAGGATTCGAGATCATGGATTTGAATGAGTAAGTTGGCATAGAATTGTCGACAATACTTCGAGTTAACCTGTTGGTGCAGCTTCAAGAGTGTCACCATCCCCCAACGAGATGACCCGCGATTGGCGCAATTGGCCAAGCGATGCGAGTCGTGCCGTCCCCTAGGCATGTTCCGGTCGTCGGAGGACGAATTTCTTCTATGTTATGATGGTACGTGTTCTTACAACGACACCCGTGTCTGACCCCTTATCTTTCTTCAGAGTTTGGACTATACGTAGATAAGCACGGAGACCCCAGCCGTCAAGGAGGCACGATCGAGTGGGAAGGAACTGCTGAGCGCGTTGCTCTGCATTCTCCCTATGTTCTACTCTTCGACAGTCGATTCATCGAGATTCGGCACGTCGAGACAGGGAGACTAGCGCAGATAATACCCGGGAACGAGGTCCGGTGTATATGGGATGGGCGAGGGTCCAACTCTAATGTCGCCACCACACCTCATCCTGATGGGCTAGACGAGACAATCATTCAAGAAGCTCAAGTTCACGCCGTGATGAACACGACAGAGCCTGGCTCACGAACCCTCAACCGAGCGGTGGCACAGCAAGTCTTTGAGTTAATTCCTACGGTGCCCCTGTATCTCCCGGGCTCTTTGACGTCTCCAGAGAGCGGGATGTACGCATCATCCAATCCAGCAATGCACTCGCGCTCGTATTCACAGTCTGGGACGTACTCGCAACCACAGTCTCAGTCAGGCGCTTATCCCTCTTATTCTCCTCCAATCTCACCACAAATGAGAGAATCTGCGTCATGGAGATCATGACCTAAAACCATCACGTCTCAAGTAGCAGTACTTTTTCTCTGTAATCTTATTGTATCTGGAAGCTGTAAATTATGGTGATCAAAGTTGATTCTTTGCGATTGAGAGCTCAAATCGTCACTTTCGTCTTGGACATTCACATTCGCAGCGTACCTGGAAGCAAATCACCACCTCGACAGGTGGTGGTCCTATGACATTAAACTTACAGTGCATAATTACCTTTTCATAATCCTGATTAGTGGCAAAACGAATGGATGGCCCACAAGCTGAGATTAATTATCCTCCAACCATCCAAAAAGCAAAAAACCATGGGATCATAAACCCAACGCTGCCCCAGTGAGGCTCGAACTCACGACCTTCCGATGAACCGAAACGCTTCCTCCTCGGTCACCTGGAAGCGATCGTGGAGGAGGCCCATCGTAACAGTCGGACGCTGTAACCAACTCAGCCATGGGGCAGATGCTGAGCGATATCTTTAGGTTGGTATAGGGACTTGGAAACGGGAAACGGATTCCACGTGTCAAACTTGAAATTCGGCCGACAATTCTTCCCAATTTGTCGACAAGCTTCCAGCCCGTGTTGAGCAGGTACTACCTCCACCACCATGAGCGACGCCCGCAAGACAAGCGAAACCACCGCTACCAAGGTAGAAATGCTCGAAGTCGAAGATGAAGATACTAGACAGCACAGACTCGGTGTGTTCCACTCATCAGACTTGAATGCAAATGCTTAATCCCAGACTTTCAGAATCTATCATGCAGAAGATGAACGCGACCAGCGCGAGCGCCACTGGAAATACCATATCATCCCTTCATTTTCAATTTGAGGAACGCAAGACATTTGCTGTACAACCTCCCTCTGAACGTGCGTTTTGTCTCGCGTGCCCGTTTATCCCGTTTATAGACCCTTTCTCTAGTGCTCTCTCGAGTTCAGGCCTTTCTTCCTCAGCTAGAGGCTTCGAACGCGCTCCTATCTCAGCGAATGCAGTCTAATCCGCAAAGTGTAGATATCGAACACATTGACCCCGGGGCAGAGCAGTACATTCAAATGGTGAGTGCCTAACGCAATCAGTTCTGCCCATACCTGATGTACCTGTCTGATTACCATATTTAGAACCTTGGCCTTGGGTTATTCGAACAACGTGCTAAATCCGCAGGTCAAGAGTCAGCTGACTATGAGATGGGAGAGTCTCCCTCATCCTCGTTGTCTGGGTCTTCAGGACGTTACTCAGATGATTCTGAGTCGTCAGAGGACGAGTCGGACGAGGACGAGATCATCACTTGTTTCGTTCCTGCAGCAATCTCACGTCCTATCAAGCCTCTCCCCAGGCGCGGCCGGCCCCACATCGTGGTCCTCAACGACCAACAGGCAGAGTCGACAGAGAAGTGATACTCTTGGTTTTCAGACTTGGAGTGGTTTGTTGTGTGTACGATAGAGGTGGGTGGGTCAGACCGTATCTTTGTGTTTCCATATCTTTCTTTTCGTTAGTTTCTTATTCTGTTATGAAGAGTGATGCAGTTATTTGCTGTAGCTTTTCACTCGCACTTTATATCCTATAGCCGTGAATCCACTTGTTACCCAGCTCATTTTCCTCGGACTGGCAATCGTAAATTCGTCCCCGTTTCCGATGGTTGGGAATAGGGCCTCGTCCAAGTCCGAGCATGCTAGCTAGCACAACATATTCAAAGACATGGCGCGGCCGTCCAGCCTCCTCAAGCGCCTCCGCCCACTGCCTGGACCTCGCCACGCACGAGGCAAGCGCCGGAGGCACCCACTACATGGCCACATCACCAACCAATTCGGTGGTACGTGAGGATCGGGTTGGTCATCTTCGGGTACGGATAAAAGTCAAAGACTGCACTACCACCACATGACAAGAACAAGTTCTACCTCTTCAATTCAACTTCAAGTCCCTCTTGCCGCCATACCTCGACGCGAGCCCGTACTGCAGGTGATGAACAGAAAGGGAAGGTGAGGCCGAGTTCCCGCAAAGGGAGCACGGTATCCAATAGTGGTTTCCTCCTCGCATCGATTGCATTGAGAAGATATTCTTCCATACTCGCCATAAGTTCAGGTTCTCGTATCCACTGGTAAAATTCAATCTTCAGGACCTCTAGGTTTTGGAGTAGAGGCTTGGCAAATGACGCCAGTGCGTCTATCAGGGGACGGTGTATGGCCATCTCCTTAAATGATACTGTGAGGCTCCGGAGTAATGGAAGCTGTCGAAGCAGCTCGAGAACAATTTCTTCCATGTTCACGTCGCTCTCCGGTACGCCCGTGACTGCAATATCCATAGATTCAATCGCGCAGGACGAGCGTGCAACAAGAGAGAGGAGGTCACTGGAGAATGGTCTAAGATCAGCCCATCCGCGGAGAGTTACGTCTTTGAGAGACGGAAGTGTGAGGAAGTCGAGGAAGTCTGGCGTCGAGATACAAAGTTTGGTCAAGTGTGGTAGGATAATTCGATTGCCGAAGCTTTGCACGAGACTAAAGCGTAGGGGAGAGTCTGAGAGCGTGGCACTGATGAGTGCAGGTGTCTGTGACAATATTCTACGAATCTCCTCATGATCGAGTTTTTCGCAATTCAGATGAGTGAGTTGCGCCCACGGAAGGACCATTGTGTCTGGTACATCCATGAAATAACCTATCTTCACCTGCCTCAGCCGAGGGGCATCCTGGAAAAGATTCAAGGGCTCGGAAAGTGAAATGTAGTGATCAAGGGCATCGTGTGTACCAGAAGCCTCAGTTGAACAGAGAGAGACTGTTTCCAACAGGGGCAGTCTCTCCGTCAGATTTCCGAGGATGATTGGATTACCGGGGCCCTCAGCTGTCCGAAGATCCAGATGCACTGTTTTCCAATGGGAACAATGCGAAGCAAGGGCATTGATAACCTTGACGCACTGCGGAGGTTGAAGCTCTTCGCCCGACCATGACGCATATACATCGAGCGGATATTGACCAGAGCGGCTGAGGAACCGCCTGGCTATCTCACCCGCATCAGGATGAGTGTTGCTAGAAAGGATAACCGAAAAACGGGACCAAAGCTTGGGCTGGGACCAGGCGGCGGTACGCCAGCTTCTGCACACCCTTCCAAAAGTCCAAGGTGTCAAGTTGGTGTCTAAAGAGTCTTGAGGAGGATATTGTAAGAAGTATTGAGGATGAGCGAGACCAAAGATGATGCTTAGGACGTCCGCGTTTAGGCGCCGAATTGGAGATAACACGCCCTCGTGTATATCTGTTACTCGCTTCAGTCCGTTTCGTATACTTTGGAGACGACTAAGCTCTTCCGACAGATGAAGAATTTCTGTGTCAAGAAGGGACATGTCGCTGTTGATGTCCTCCAGCCGGTGGCGAATGGTAACTCTCTGGATGCCCAAGGCTGGTTCTCCGCTCTGAAAGAGATCCATGCAAATGTCGTTGAAGAAAGAATCCCTCCAACGAGTGAGTATGGGCTCAAAGTCGGAAGCACAGGTACGCGGCGGCGTAGCCATTGGTGTCACAGAGGATGGGATAGAAGGTCAGCAGAGATATCTTGTATACTTATATCGGCGCCGTCCGAGGCAGAGGTAAAAAGCGCCACCCAACTTCACGCCCAAAACGTGTCAGATTTCATGACGGTGAAAAATGCTTCAAACATAGTATGTAACTCACAAATATAAGCGTAACGCGCAAAGCTTATCTTCAAGTGGCAGCCGAGGGTACCGCTGATAAAGGAAGTCATCGAAGCACGTGGCAGACATATTATTGGTGCCACGGCGCCTCACCGCGCCGCCACTCTGTACGAGTCAGGGGTAACTTCAATATTGGGAAGCAAAACAATCTCGAGCTAAAGATGATAACATAGACTGACTCTGCTATAACTGAATGGCCATCCAAAGAAAAAGACATGTGTGTACTTGCAAGGCCATTACAGTTACGGTTGGCCACCTGTCCGAAACGGAAGCGCCTCATCGAATGTTGTTCCTCATTCTAAGCTATTGGCCCAAACTCCCTACTAGACCACCTGGACTCCTACGTAGGTAGCTTGCGCGCTCGGCGCATAAAGAATTCTGGCGATGGATGCTGGACATACTGGAGCAAGGGTGAAGGCAAAGACCGACCAAGAATCGCGATGTCTACTTGAAGATCCTGCTCCCGCCATACCTCAAGGCGAGCCCGCGTCTCAGCTGATGCAGGGAGAGACAAACTGAGGCAGAGCTTGTTCAAAGGGAGCACGGTGTCCGACTGCGGCCTTCTCCTCGCATCGATTGCATTGAGAAGGTCCTTCTCCAGACTCGGTACAAGTTGCGGGTCTGGACTCTAATTATAAAAATCGGTCTCCAGCACCTCTAGCTTTGGAAGTGATGTGAGTCCGTTCATTAAGGGAGGAAGTATGTCAGTTCCATCAATACGGAGAAGCGACGAAGTGAGGGAAGTTGTTGAAGGAGCCCGAGAGCAATTTCCCCCATGTTCATGTCGCCGTCTGGCATATCCTCGATTGGAAACCCGATAGAGTCAATCGCGCGGGAGGAACGCCCAACAAGGGAGATGACGGCTTCGACGAAGGGTCTGACATCCGAGTCTGGATTGAACCATGAAGTGTAACGCAAGGTCTTGAGAGAAGGTAGTGTAAGAAAGTCGAGGAAGTGTACTATTTCGGTACGAAGATCAATCAAGTGGGGGAGGGTAATTCGGTTCTTGGATGTTCGGTGGAGAACGTAGATGTCGGGAGAGACCGAAAGTCTAGCGTGAGTGAGTGCCGGCGTCTGTGACAATAATCTGTGCACATCTCCATCGTCTACCTCCTCGTAGTCCACAGAAGTGAGTTGGTGCCACGGAATCTCGACCATGTCTAGGAATCGGATGTATTTAATCATCTTCACTCCCGTCAGCCGAGGGGCATCCTGGAAAAGATTCAAGGGCTCGGAAAGTGAAATGTAGTGATCAAGGGCATCGTGTGTACCAGAAGCCTCAGTTGAACAGAGAGAGACTGTTTCCAACAGGGGCAGTCTCTCCGTCAGATTTCCGAGGATGATTGGATTACCGGGGCCCTCAGCTGTCCGAAGATCCAGATGCACTGTTTTCCAATGGGAACAATGCGAAGCAAGGGCATTGATAACCTTGACGCACTGCGGAGGTTGAAGCTCTTCGCCCGACCATGACGCATATACATCGAGCGGATATTGACCAGAGCGACTGAGGAACTGCCTAGCTATCTCACCCGCATCAGAATGAGTTTCACTGGAAAGGGCAACCGAAAAGTTGGACCAAAGCTCAGGCTGAGACCAGGCGGCGGTACGCCAGCTTCTGCACACCCTTCCAAAAGTCCAAGTGTCAAGTTGGTGTCTAGAGAATCTTGGGGAGGATATCGTAAGATGTATTGAGGATGAGCGAGACCAAAGACGGTTCTCAGAATGTCCGCGTTTAGGCGCCGGATTGGAGATAACACGCCCTCGTGTATATCTGCTTCTGCTACTCGCTTCAGTCTGTTTCTTATACTTTGGAGACGCGCAAGCTCTTCATCAAGAAGGGACATGTCGCCACTGATGTTCTCCGGCCGGTCGCGAATGATAATCTTTAGATACCCAAGGCTGGTTCTCCGCTCTGTAAGAGATCCATACATACTTCGTTGAAGAAAGAATCTCTGCAAGTGAGTACGGGTTCAAAGTCGGCAGCAGTAGTCAGCGCTGCACGCAAAATTTGGGTCGGAGAACTTCTACGCGCTACCGAATACTACTGGAAGGAGTTAGCTGTAGTCGCAAAAAAAACGTTGAGCAGAGTATGGAACCCACAAGATATACGCGTAACACGGGAAGAACCGAATTCGCTATCACCCGTAGAGTGTCCTTGAGTCTTGTGTTGAGGCGCAGAACCGCCCGCCACATGCCGTCACGACTACATCTCCCCATTTACCTTAGGAAGACACTCTCCCATTCAAAGCCATAAGGTTGCCTAAGGAAATAACTAATTTACAGCTACATAAGTGATAAACATACAATCCTCCGCATCACGGCCAAATGACCGCCCTAAGAGAAAGAGACGCACACGTCCTCATCCTCCTAACAATACTGCTATGCGTCCAATCCCGCCAAACGCCATAACTTCTGACATGCCTAAAAAATATCCTTCGAAGACTTTACCTATGTCTACCTCAAGAGAATCAGATAGGAGAGTTAATACTGTCCAAGACGCGCTTACAACTTCACGAATAGCATTGAGGAATGTCTAGATCGATGTCAAGGCCTTCCTCTTGCAGTATCTGGATGCGGGATCGAGCCCAAGCCGCTGGACGGTGACCTACCATGACGTGAAACTCACGCAATGGCAACGTCGCATCCGCCAAAGGCCGCCATCTTGCCTCGATCAAAGCGAGCAGGAGGTTATCCATCTCCGCAGCTCGCGCGTCCTCGATAGAGTCATAAAAGTCAAGGTTGAGCGTCTCCAAGTGCTGAACCAAAGGCTCGCTAAACGATGCGAGCGCTTTCATGACTGGAGGGACGATGACGGTCCCAGAGAATGAGATGTTGAGGCGGCGGAGTGAGGGAACATGTTGGATCAGTTCGACAGCTATGTCACCCATGTTCACGCCCAGGGGCGGGGAATGCATGACCGGGATGTTAATAGATCGGAGAGTGCAAGACGAGCGCTTCACAAGGGAAGGGACAGCCTCCACAAATGTCCTGAGGTCACACCACCAGCCGATGTGTAGGTCTTCGAGGGCAGGCAGCGTGAGGAAGTCGAGAAAGTGGGCGGATCTCGTACGAAGATGGGTAAGGCGAGAGAGCGTGATAGCTTGGGGGAAAGTGATGATAGGGGTAAAACGTGCGCTGAGTGACACCGAAAGGGTAGCATGTGTGAGCGCCGGTGTTTGCGAAACAATCTTGTAAGTGTCCTCGGGGGTGAGCTCCTCGCAGTTCAGCCGGGTAAGCTGGCGCCACGGAACCTCTATCATGCGATGGATATCAAAGAAATCATATATCGTGACATCGCTGAGACGAGGGGCATTTGAAAAGAGTCGTAAAGGGGTGCGGAGTCTGATGCATTCACCAGCGCGTTGATGCCCACATGTCATATCACCGGGACAAAAGCGGATGCTCTCCAGCAATGGGAGTTTTCCTGTTAACGTCGCAAGATTCCCCAGAACGGGATGGTCAGGGTCCTCATCCCGATGGATGTCCAGCAGCACCGTCTTCCAATGAGACGAATGGGAAGCGAGAGCGTCGAGGATTTCAACACATTGAGGAGGAAGTTCTTCTCCGGACCAAGATACGTGCACCTTGAGCGCATGCTGTCGTGACCGACTAAGGACTTGCCGGGCCATTTCACCCGCTTCGGGAGCAGTCACTGAACTAAGAGACACAGAAAAATCGGACCACAGTCTGGGATAAGACCAAGCAATGGCCCTCCAGTTTCTGCATACCCTACCAAAGGTCCAAGGGGCTAAATTAGCATCGAGAGTATCTTGAGGCGGGCGCATTTCTGGGTCTTCATGATGTGCGTAATCAAAAATGATACGCAACACGTCTGCATTCAAAGAACGGATGTGTGCGAGTGTTCCCAGATGGATATCGGTCGCCTCCTTTGAACGGTCCCGGACCCCTGCCAGTTGTACAGTTTCTTCGCGATGAACAGGCTGCCAACGGCTCATCTCAGCGTCCAATTGAGAAAGATGGTTTCTGATAGGGGACGGTCGCCCCTGTACAGTAATCTTTTCAACACCCAGAGTATGTTGCCCATCATTGATCAGATGCATGGAAACACCGCTGAAAAAGGAGTCTCTCCAGCGAGAGAGCATATTATCCGTGATAGAGGTCGTTGAAGACATTGCGGAAATTCTCGCCGACGGGATTAAGCTGTCAGAATGTCCGAAAGAGGTCTCCAAGGTACTTAAAATCAACTTGTCAGTGAAGTCATAAAGCTTAACAGTCGGGGGAAACATACGGTGGTGGTTAGTACTCAAGTTTGTGTCTTAGTTATGTCTCAGTTTCCGTGACGCGGGGTAGATTGTGTGACATAATTCCGATCGAGCGTGACGCCTTGGATCCTCTCCTTCCTGACCACCATTAACTTCAATTAAATCAAATTTTCCAGCGTTTAGAAGCTTGCGTGTAATGGCTGGTGATAAAGATACTCTGCTAGGGATGGGTTTTGAGCCGGCTCGCGTCGAATGTTGGCTCTGTTCTTTCCATTACTTGGGACGCGCGTCGTCGCGGTTCTGATCATGTTCCATCGACTGCAGGGGCTCTCAAGGCAACTGGGAATCGCGGACTACAACCTGCTATGGACCACATCCTAGAGCACGATGGGCAACCTGTTCCAGATATGTCAGGAGTTTCCGAATCTTCTGCCCCGAGTGGCGGGGCTCCGATGGACGTAGATGCCGAAGACGAAGACGCTGAAGCACTGAAGTCTCTAGGTGTGGCTGTCGGTACCCACGTAGAAGCCAAGGTAACTGCTCTACAGTATTTATCATCTATGATATTGACCGAATCTCTCAGAGCATCAAGTGTTCCATGTGCGGAAAGATCTTTAAGAACACCGCTCTCGCGAACTTCCACGCGGAGAAGAGCGGCCATGATCAGTTTGAAGAATCTACAGAAGAGGTGCGCCCTATTCTACATCACTAAGTATGCTAAATATGTCGTCTTAAGGTTAAACCTTTGACTGAAGAAGAGAAGAAGCAAAGGCTGGCCGAATTGCGGGAGAAGATGGCGGCCAAGCGCGCTATAAAATCTGTGGAAGAATCCAAAGAGGCGAAAGCCAATGAGGCTCTTCGGCGCAAGGCGGGGAAGGTCAGGATACCTCGTTGACCGAAATGCGATTTCGGCTCTTTTTATAAACGCTATTTTCAGGATATGAACAAGATCAAGGAAGACTTGAAAGCAAAGGAAATATTGAAGGAAGTCGAACAGAAGAAGAGGGGTATGTGCGAAGAAGTTCTCATGGTGGTCATTTGCTTATATTTCTCTGTCCTCCAGAGAAGATCGAAGACGCCAAAGCCAGAGCGGCCATCAAAGCCCAGATCGAGGCTGACAAGAAGGCCAGAGCTGAGAAGACTGCTAGGGAGAAAGCTCTTCGAGAAGGAAAACCTGTCACCGATAGTTCTCCCTCGGTGCCTGTGGTCGCGCCAGTGGCGGCAGCCTCCTCCGGCGTTTCTGGCAAAGACTTCAAAGAAACACGGCTCCAAATCCGTCTCTCCACCGGCGGCCAGCCCTACACTACGACACTATCTAGCGATGCACGTGCGCACCCATTTCCTTTCATGCTGTTCGTCGTAGATACTGAGAGCTCCCTCGCCAGCTTTGCGGGAAGTTGCCGAGTACCTCGCTGGTCAAACACTTAGCGTTGATGTAGAGACAGTATCATTCGCACAAAATTTTCCCAGGTCAGAATTATACAGCATCATGCTTATGTGGAATAGGTCTAAACATTCCCCGTTGACGTCTGTAGGAAAACCTTCTCGAGGTCTGATTTCTCGAAGTCCCTGAGGGACCTTGGGTTGACTCCGTCTGCGGTTTGTTCGCGTCTTCTCTGCCATTTTGCCTCACTAACATCGAGCTATAGGTTCTCATCGCTACCCCTTGAGAAGAGACGTAGTAGTGAAATTAACTGATCAAATGTATACTGACCATGCATACGCCAGTCTGCCAATGTATTTTGTCAAAATGACGGGTAACCATACCAAGGCATGCACGGCACTCTATGCCTGAAGTCGTCCTGACAAGTTGGAATCCTCATCTGACGTCACATTTCCTTGTCGCTGCTGCAATAGATAATGTCTGATGCTAATGTGATAAATATGTACAGATGCTAGTGCAACGAATCGAGATAGGTGCCCTACAGAAGACTCCCGCCGCCACGAATCTAATTGTAATCCAGAACCTTGATGAGCCCATCGCTAGTCCCGATCGCAATCCTGCCCTCCTCCTCATCCATCGCGATCTTCTGCCAAGTGTCCTGATCGTGGAACGCGTACACTGTGGCCGCCACACTGCTCGCGACGTCATCATCCTCGTTGCCTTCATCGAGAGTCTTTCCCGCCAATCTCTGCCCCTGACCCATCTCCCCTTCGAAGTAGTTCTCTACGTGCGTGTCCAACCAGAGCGCCGTCCCGAACCGACCGATGCACATGTCTGGGACACCGAACAGACGTACCGGGGCGGCGATGGTCTCGATGAGGGTTGGGGGAAAATTGTAGGCATGAGGGGTGTCGGGGGCGGGAATGAGATCGTAGTGGTGTAAGATGTTCACAGGCCATGGGTATCCGCTATTAAACCGGATTAGGAGTGTGATCTTTGGCCGCTGGTTAGAAGAGGAGGCGCGACGGACTATCCTTCCGGCATCGAGCTTCCAGTGGAAATTGTAGCGAGCACTGGGAAGGATCTGTGGAGAGGCGACGCCGTCTCTGAAGGGAGTCAGTGGGTAGTATGTTATTCCTTGTGTGCGTAGGATAACAACGAAGACATCCTCGATCAGCGCTTCGAAGCAGAGTTCGTCCTGCCCGTGGCTTCGGTTCAGAGACGAGAA
Source organism: Gloeostereum incarnatum (assembly GCA_004338095.1). NCBI lineage: Eukaryota > Fungi > Basidiomycota > Agaricomycetes > Agaricales > Cyphellaceae > Gloeostereum > Gloeostereum incarnatum. The sequence continues at coordinate 2,120,548 of RZIO01000009.1, forward strand.
ATCAAGGGCGAGAGGGGGTTCATTGACGTTTACCTGGGTGAAAGTGGGATTGACCAGCTCGTGCTGGACTTGGGGATTTCGGTAGTCCCAAATGCTAGCAGGATCATGTTCTTGGTGAGGTCCACGGGAGACTATGGTAGTTCCACGCAAAGCGTCGAGGGAATACACTCTTTTGGGAAAGCGAGACAGTGTGATGAATCCATCATCAGGAACTGCAGCGTTCGCTTGGAGACCGATGATCTCGATCCTACGGAATATGTCAGACCGCCACATGCACGAGGGGAGATGGAAACTAATGGCTTACTCTTGGCCGACCTTGACAGCGAGCGAGGCATCGCTCTCGTGATCCGTGTTGACTACGTAGCGAAGGCCTTCCCCCCGACGCCTAGCGACGCAGACAGGAGGTTTTTTCTCTAAATCCCAGCACTCAATCGTTCGAATGCCGAGGGCTGGAGGTCGTAAATTGGAGGAGAGGAGGTAGGATCTACCTCCTCGCGTTACGAAATGGAGATTGAAGAGTCGAGATGTGGGAAGGTCGCTTGTGGGTATCACACTTGAACGGGTATACGAAGGAGACGGGGACGTCCAACGTTTGTGCAGCTCATGAGCACATCGGACCATAGATTCGAGCTCGTCTGCGGAAAGACCATCAAGAGGACGCCCACGAGTACCGGGAAGAGGAATTTTGTTGAAGACTTGCGAGAACATAGCGGAATGCCAGACGCTCCGAGTTCTAGTGATGTCGTTAAAATACTGGCAAGTCTGAGCAATGGGGAGAGTGGGTAAATTGGTCAGAAGTCAAGGTCAGAGCACAAAGCATGCATACCTGTCGTAGAGATAGGATGTCCAAGATTGGAAGGAATCTAAGGATGCACGGAAATATATCCATAGGAAGGGTGACCAAGGACATGATATGTACTTCGCCGTATCCCTCTAGGGATCCGTAAAGGAGAGATCCGTGTTATTCCAGGGCGAGTGTCAGAAGCCGGAAGAGAGCAAGAGGCTTGCGGCAAGAGTCAAGAGCAGTGCATTCGTCGGATGAAAATATTGAAGGAGCCTGCGGGATCGCGCCAACGCGTCAACGTTCAACCGTCGTTACAGGTCGAAACCGAAATGAAACTGGTGAAATGTAAATTGCGAACTGGTGGTTGCCACCTATACTACGACAAATTAACCTCAGTTATCGAAACGGAAGGGTGGATTTTGCTCTTCGCAGTCATCGAACATGATGGTACGAAGGAGAGAAGAAGTTTCATGGAGGAAGAATGGTTAGAATCTAAGAATCTAAACATACGAAAGAGACGGAGAGATGTGTATGTCGGCCCGATCAATGTGTCGATGGAATCGCATCAATGCGTCACTACTGACCATGCGACTTACAAATGCCAAGGGGGAGAGTGTTCTCCGATGGCCGGACTCGTTCTTTCTTCCATGCTGCCCAAAGTCGCAAATATTCTCAGGGCAGCGGAATGGTAAGGCACTCAAAGATACATTTTACTAGATGTTCACTGAGTAGCGTTCAATAGAGCCCGTTGTTGCTTTCAGGAGTCAATGAGATGCAGCCAAAGGCGCAAATTTTTAAAGTTATCATTTCATCTTATCGCGATCACATCGCAGACTCAAACCAAATATGGTAACTACTCCCAACCATACCGCGACAGGTACACGCCTCACCGGTTAGAACGGCCATGTTAATTGCTTAACGCCTCTACATCTCCCTTTTATATATGCATCAAAAGTACCCCGTATTATTCCAGCAATCCGCTTTTTTATTATTTACGGCTTTCATAGAAACAGCCTTCTGTGTGGCACGCTCTGCGGAAGGATGGACCTGGGAACCTTGCGATTCCTTCGTGGGTTTTTCACGAAAAGAATCTATCGACGGTGACCTTAACCACTTCTTCCAAGTGATAAATCTTCTGGTCTAGACTTGCAGTTCTTCTTCTTCCAGCAGTACTTTCCCCGAGGACCAATGATGTTCTTCGAATTTGAGCTTCGGGATTTTTCGTCGGCATAAACTGACCTGCTGCTGATCATCTGTAGATGGACAAGTACCTACGGCGATTAGAATAACTCCTGGAGGCTGCTCAACCATGTTCGAGTCCTTGATCGTGGAAGCCATGATATTTCAACCTGGGTCCACTTATTTACGCTGATATCGTGCATTTTGGCATCCGACGACCGACACAAGTACAGTCGTGTCTTCGTCTCTTTCCGTGATCGGCGGTACGTGGTACCTTGCTCAGTTCTCCTGCATAATTAAATAAATAGGCACTCGGGCGCACCTCACTTCCTTCCGAGTATTTACCCGTTTTCCGTAGTCTTGATCCTGACGCTTGATGATTGATCACCACGAGCTTTGAGTTCTCGGCCACAGGCGCTCGACTCGGGGACTGCAGATCGTGTTAGCACCTTGTTAGCACAGTAAACCCCCGCGTGGAAGTTGTGATTTCGAACGGAGGACCACGTTCGTAGTCCTTTCGAGTATCCGTCTGCGTTCCGTACATCCTTTTGACAGGTGCTCCGAGTCAAGGGACGGGTGGGTAAAGCTCTGGACTCTGGAAGTTGGGTTGCCTGGCACATCGAAAGGAAAGCCACTCAAAAGCTTCTTCTGTTCGTCATCCATCTGTCCATTCGTACACCTGTCCTGACTGTGGTAACTGAATGCTAGGTAGACCCCAAGGCTGATGCAGTGCTTATGGGAACAACATTAACGGGCAGGAAAGATTATGCTCTCAAGGATCTCGATCAGTTATTAAATTTCTTCTGCCATCCGTTGAGGGTACTGATCAGAAGACAACTTACTGTGAGGAAATTAAATATTCTTTGGATTGGAAGGAGACGAAGTGCCTATCGCATCGTAAAAATAAATCGAGAAGATACAGAGCGAATACACAGCAATAACTTTGCCATTGATGATACTCTGGAGAATCATCCAAACCAGAATAACGAACCCCTCGTCAACATCCCCCACCGCTACCGACACCGACACCACCCACCCATCACAGACCCGATTATTACCGACATTCGGCATGATCCTGCTCGAGTCACGAGTTTGGCTGAGACATGTCCCTGAGCGCTTTCTGTAGTTTGAAGGATGGTTCTGCGTTCGGACAATTTGGAAAGGCCAGGATTTTACTTAGTTTTATTGTTTTCCGTCGAGGCAGAGTCCTTAGTCATTAGTGGCATAGACGGAATGAATATTGTGTAAACAAAAATTTTTATGTAATCTAAGTGCAAGGGAACGAAAGTTGGAGCGCTCACTGTTACGTTTTCCTACTACATACGTCCACCACCCTGGCAGTGGACTCTCTATGCCTCCCGCCTGATTCAAGCTCTTATGATCAAAGTTTCTTCGAAAAAAAACTAGAAAATCTGCGGTAAAAGCCGCCTTCAACAGTAACGACTCGTACGATGGATGAAACAAGACAAGCTCCGGCTCAGACGATGTAACTGCTAGCGAAGACTCTAAAGCAGAGAAGGATCGCAGCATCCAACCGATCTCTGGACTTTCCTCGGCAGCAGCCTCTGCAACCTTGAGGACAAATGGAACGCAGGCGGCCAACAGTCGGATTCCTCGTTGGATCAGGCGCCTAGCATCAGGTATCTTGTTAGATATTCGTGCTCGTGCGCCGTGGTATGTCAGTGACTGGACCGACGCTTGGAATTATCGCGTTGTTCCCGCTACTGCTCTGATCTTTTTCGCCAAGTGAGTTCCTCAATTTCCAGTGAAAATAACATTCCTTGAGTGCTTTTCTAGCGTCTTGCCCGGGATTGCTTTCTCCTTGAACCTGATTGAGACGACGGAGCAGTATGGTGTTTGCGGAGGTTCTCATTTCGTCCTTCATGGCTGCGTTCATCTTTTCCGTCTTCGGGGCCAGCCCTTGGCAATCGCTGGAGCACAGGTTACAATAGTTCAATCATGTCATCCCTTTTTCTTGCTGAACTCTTTCTAGGTCCGATTACCGTGTTCAATGAGACGATCTACAACATCCTTGAACGAGAGTCGAATCCCCCGTGTATCTTCACTTCATCGGCTGGGTCTACCTCTGGGGGGCTATATTCCATTGGATTACTGCCATTCTCAACTGTAAGTCCCTTTTACGTGCTCGTTCTCTCGCGGATGGTGACTTCCTTCAGAGTGCAATTTTCTCCAATATGTGACACTGTTCTCGTGCGATACCTTCGGCTTCTACGTCTCCTGGGTCTATCTTCAGTATGGCATTCAAGTTCTCACACGTCAAATGAAGGATTCAGACCCAGGTCCGACAGATCCCGGCTCGCTAGTGTCCATTACATTGGCCATCCTTATGCTCGTGGTGTCGTTTTTGTTCCAGTCGCTTGCCGCTAAGACCTTGTTCCATCGTCACGTTCGGAGGTTCCTCGCAGACTACGGGATGCCTATCTCCCTAATTGCGACCTCTGCGATGGCGTATTGGCGAAGGTCCAATGTGACCGACCCGAAGACGTTGCCAGTTGGAGGTGCGTTCCAAGCTGCAAATGGACGATCGTGGCTTGTGCCGTTTTGGGAGCTGGAGGCCAAATGGGTTGGGATCGCGATGCCTTTTGGCTTAGTTCTGTGGATCCTGTTCTTCTTTGACCATAACGTCTCTGTAAGTGTGGTGCCCATCTGCTTTATAGCTGAGCCTGATAGAATACCTCTGTAGTCGTTGATGGCTCAAGGCTCCGAGTTCCCTCTGCGCAAACCCCCGGGATTCCACTATGACTTCTTCCTTCTCGGAATCACGACCTTCATCGCTGGCCTCATCGGAGTCCCTGCGCCCAACGGATTGATCCCCCAGGCTCCCATCCACACCACGTCCCTCGTCATAATGGGTCGGCCGTCAAAGAGGGATGACGAAGAAGAGAAGTCAGAGAAGCGGCGTGAGCCAACAGAAGTGCCCGTTGCAGTGGTCGAGCAGCGGGTTTCGAATTTAATGCAGGGCGCCTCATGCCTCGTCTTGTTGACTGGGCCGTTCCTCTATGTCCTCAATCTTATTCCGCGAGGTATGTGTGAGCCCTTGCCCCCTTCAACACCATTTGTAACTCTCATGTAGGTGTTTTGGCTGGCCTGTTGTAAGTGCTTTGTCCTGCTCCCGCTGCTGTATGCAACTGACCGTTTGTCTTCTTTCCCTCAAGCTGGTATATGGGTGCGGATGCCCTTCGTGGGAATGGAATAACCAAGAAGATCTTGTACTTCTTCCGGGACAAGCATCTAACCCCTTCATACGAACCCTTGAGAAAAGTACGCAAATCGCGTATCGCCCTGTTCGTCGGCGTGCAGCTGGTCGGTTTTGGCGCGACGTTTGCTATCACGCAGACCATCGGTTCGTCTCTTATCCCTTGAAGAAATGGCGCGCCTCCTTACTGTTTGTAACACAGCGGCGATTGGGTTTCCTGTGATTATCATGCTACTTCTTCCCGTGAGGACGTTGCTTGTTCCTGGGCTGCCGTTCACGAGCGAGGAGCTGGCAATCTTGGATGGGCCTGCGGCTTCGCCCTTTGTGAGTCTTTCTTCTTGATTCTTCCTTCTCCCTGGTGCTCACGTATAGATGGTTTCAGACGATGGAGTCAGTTTCTTTGTGAGATACTTCATAATTCAGACTATCAAGAAGGCAATAGAAGGACAACCTATACAACTGATTTCACCAAAATCGAGCTGATCAAAGCAAGAGAATGTACCAAATCAAGATCTTGGCCTTGACTATCAACACCTCCTGGGCCTGACATTTTGGAAAAATGGCAGCTACCTAGTATTTTGTAAAGTAGCGTCTGAATATCTTTGCGTGCACGGCCGGGAACAGTGAGCAAGTCTCCCGAGTCCCAAGCTCAGAGGCATACATATGTAACGCGCGCGCTTGCACTTTCTCTTCCTGTTCTTCGTTGAGTCCTCTCATGACTGGGACAATTGCTAGCGCAGAAAGTGAAACCTTGGAATTAATATGCAGAAACAACGATTGAGCTTCCAATTGTCGATGATCTTTGATTCCAGACCATTCGACACATACTGCGTACGATACTTAATACGATTCAAATATAACGGCAGACGTTTGAGCAGATGCTCGGAAAGTACTTACGAGTTTGGCTGACCAGGTCAACGCCTCGTAAATATTTTAAAGCTCCGCCTTGATGCCAACGATGTGGCGGGTGCCCAACTTCTAACGACGACGATCAACGATGATCAGCAACTGCACGCCACACCAGGATAATTGGAGGCCGCCTTTTTTGTGTCGGTTGCTATATGGCCATGAAATGGGTCTACCTACGATAATTCCTTTTGTTCCCCAAGTACTGACTATGAAGACAACAAAGTGCGAGACGGGCGGAGAATAAATACTGCAAGAAGTCGCAGACGGCCTGTCCTTCTCATATCCCATTCCATTTAATCTCAACAAGTATAGTGCATAGGTAAGCCAAGTCACTTTATCTGATGCTCTCGTATCAACTAAGAAGGTGGGGTAGATTATGCCACGCGAGAATAGTACAACAGGAGCCGTTCGAACGGCTCCTTCATCGAGGTCCAATCGTCACTCTCCCTACCCCTCAGAACCACGTTTGATGTCCAGGGAAGAGATCCCTAATGAACAGCCGTCTTCACGCACGCGACGTCACGCAGGCGGCGGCAGTGTCAGATACTTCTTCTCTTCCTTCTCTGGCATGCTCGTCTCGTTGCTCTCTACCACCTTCTCTTCATCCGTGACGGTCCCCCGCTCAAGATCCTTCTCCGGATCCCGATTGACGAGCATCGACGCGGCTGCATCTGGGAGCCATTCGTCTACCTCAAGACGTGACCATACGCCCTCTACTGAGCAGTCCTCCTCACTGCTGAGGGCTGGTATAAGCGACACTCGCAGAACGAGAACAGGAGCGATATATCTTGATCCTGACAATTTCGTTTCCGTACTCGACCCATGGCCGGACCTCGTAGAATGGTTTCAGGGCCCGATCTCACACAACAGTGAGCAGAAGCAGAGCGAATCGCTTTCCACTCCAGCCAGTGCCATGTCTCTGATGGCTCTGCATCAACTTCCAATTCCTGCACAGCGGATCCCTGACGAAGTGATCTACACCATATTTGCTGTCCGCGACCGTGACGAGCTCGTCAACAAATTCAATCCCATCTGCGTCCAAAGTCTCAGGGAGAGTGTCCGTCACCATATGTATGGAAGGGCGTTCTTCCCAGACTGAGCTCGACCGCGGCATTAGGTTCCTTCTCAGGTTCCTACCTTCTCCCGACAACGATGGTATGCCGCGCTTGGACCTAAGAGATCGCCTCTCCTGTCGATTACATGAGTTCGAGAGCGGGCTTGTTCCATTAGAGAGGCCGAGATATGTCCGACGCCTTCTGTTCGGGAGAAAGTGCGACGTCGATGATGTCGTCTTCATGGTTTCTCTCTGCAAGGAGATTCGAGAAAGTAGCAGTGACGAGCACGGTGTTCTGTAGGCTGCTTGAGCCGCATAGCCCAGTCACGCCCATGCTTCCAGAAAATATGGAGATCACCATCCTCCAGGACCATAAGAATCCCAATAAGCAAGCGAGTTGCCTGCACGCCATGTGCAATGCCATTAATGTCTCGCATACGGAGTCTCCGGCTGTCATGGAAGCAGCCGCTGTCGCTGCTGCTGCTGCAAAGGCCAAAGCGATAGCAGAAGGGAGAATATATGTAGATATTCCTGTTCCTCGGGGTACCCCTCTGCAGCGAGTGAAGAAGCTGACGTTTCTCACGACGCCTCTGCTTTCATCACTTCCACTCGACTTGTTCGACCACCTCTCCCATCTCGCAGTCCCGATTAACTCGTTCGTCACTCCAGACAACGTGTTCATGCTCTGCCCGAGGCTCACCGCCGCGGTATTTCTGTTCCCATGGGAGACGCAGTCCTCGTTCCAAGAGTATCAAGATGAGATACTACGACAGCATGTGTTTGATGATCGCAGGGTGTTTGCTTTCGTGTATGACTCGCATCCCTTATCTAGAAGCCGGCACCCTGGAGAGTACGAGAGGTGGAAGGACGGAGTCAGAGAGGCGTTCGATTTTTGGGAACGTGCTCATGCGTATACGGTGGACTGCGCCAAGTACGTACTGGTCTCTCTTTTTTTCTATGTTCATTCAGCTGATGGGTGATGTCTCTAGGATGGTGCTCGAGTCTCTGGAGTTCAACAATATGAACAAAGAGCTGGTGTCAAGTACCTCTCTCGCTTTGATGGCAATCTCGCGAAGGAGCCTTTGAGCAGGCCTGGTCCACATCGGCCTTGTATGCCAATGTCCCTCATTCGAAGTGTCTATGTCGATCCCTCTGTCGACGACTTGTCCGGTATAGTGCTCCTGATCAAATCCCTTCCCGATGTGGAGATGCTTGCATTGAGTTCTAAACTGCTCGACGAGGTTTTCCTTATTGGCGACACCTTGAGACCTTTGGACCTCTGTCAGGCGAGCATCCAATTGACGATCCTTGACCAGCCTAGTGCTTACTGGCCTTCTTTTGGGCCAACGTCCATGATGAGAAGAGTCACCCATCTATCTTTCGCCAAAGGTTATCAGCTCCAAGGGAATCACATACGGCTCCTTCCCGGGTATCACGCACGTCGCAATGCCCATTACAAGCATGGACTCTGCTTTTGTCAAGGGAACACAAATCTGGCGTCTTCTGCGAAACATACGGGCAATAGTACCTCGAAGCATGTTTGAGACTGATAATGGTCCAATGAACTTCATATCATGGGCGAGGATCTTTCGGGGCAAGGTATCTGGTCCTTTACATGCTCGTATCTCATTTTCATCTGGAGCCTGCCGCTAGAGAGCATCTGGCAAACGTGAACGGACACATGGTTTAAGTCATAGGCAGAAGTGTCCGCGTGATACCGTTCTCTGCCTTACATACATACATATTATACAACACAATACACATCATGCGAGCATGGGAGTTACTGCATCGCCTCTGTAAACTGAATCGCTTTCATCCAGCTATCTTCTCCTGGCTTAACTCATCCACCCGTTATCTGGCCAGCAATCACTGTCAGCGGGATGTCAAATGCATAGACCTTGCAGCTCTTCATTGTCATGAGCAATCGTCTGAAGAAGATTGAAGTCCCAGGTCATCACTACTACCTGCTGTAGTGTGAGGGACGAGAGGGAGGGGCGAAGAAAGTCATGGATGTTATTTGCGGATGGATGCCCAGATGAGATCGATACAGCAAGATGCGTGAGACGAGGAAATAACATCACGTCTAAGTCGGCGCTATCCACCGGTAGGTATTCGATATTGTGGATGGTGAGGTGAGTGACACGCCTGAGGATTGGATGATCGTACGAGAATAAGGCTGCGTTGCTGACGAAAAAGTCTATGATCTCTCTCATCTCCTCCACCTCCCGGAAGGATCATCAGCCTCAGGCTAGCGTCGTTGCGAACCCATGCCGCGTCAACTTCACTCTCTACAAGGGAGAGGAAGCAATCCCCCGTCACAGCATGTTACCGATATTGGGAGACCTCTCCATTATATCAGGCATGAAAGTCTTCGGGTCTCTCTTGGACTGGTACATCACGAACGCACTGATCCACAGGTTCCTGGTGTAGTAAAACGGGATGGACCCAGTTGGTCGAAGGACGACTGACAGGATAATCCATGAAGTAGTCGAGCGCATCGACGTCTTTTATGACGATTGTCGGCATGCAGTGGGGAAGTGCAAGCATACGAGCCCAGGAAGATACGAGACAAAGCGTACGGCAAGACTCTGGAGAGTCTGAGGCTGCTTTCTCGAAGACGATGTGGACGAGCTCGTTTGGGAGATTGGAAAAGAGAGGTGTATTTTCTTTGGTCAGAGCCAGTCTGCCGAGTGTGATGGAAGGGAGACGTAAGAGTCGAGGGAGCGTGAATGGTGCCATTTGCGTGGTGGTAAAAGCGGTGGACGTCGGAGGCGTCGGACAAGAGTCGGTACAGTGTCCATTGCGTTTAAACCTTTGATATATGTACGGTCTTTGTCTAGTTTGGGAACAAGGTTACCAAGTGCCTATGGAACGTAACGAGTTCTCGCGCGACGTGACGGAATGGAAGAACAAGGTGATTGCTTTATTTGGATCCCGCCCCGATGGCGGCCATCAAGGATCTACTATGATCTTGCCGTCTACTTATGTAATGTTGTCTCCAACCCTCTCTCGTAAGACCCAGCACTGCAGGCTGGACTGATGTCTTTGTGAAGTAGTAGCACGGACTGATCACGATGCGACGCGACTCCGATCTGGCCGACCAATTTGCAGCGTCGACGTTGCTTGACTTTCAGACGATGAAGTAGTTTCTTTGTGAGATATGTACTTCATAGTTCAGACTATCAAGAAAGACAATAGAAGGACAGCCTATACAACTGATTTCACCACATTGATTCCATCAAAGCAGAGAGTTTGTCTGGAAGCCAACAAGAAGCCTCTTGGCCTTGACTATCAACACCTCTCGGGCCCGACACTGGCAGCTACCTTCCTTTCTATTTTGCACTTATTATACTTCGAGGCAGAGTCCTTAGTCATTAGTGGCATAGACGGAATGAATATTGTAAACATTGTAAACACCACTGGTAGTCTGTTGTAAAACAAATATAGAGTAACGAAATCACATTTCTTCTGCACTCATAAATAGGACAAATGCTGTGGATTCAAAGACCAAGAGGGGGATTCAATCCCGCTACATCCTGCTATCAGTTTCAATCCGACGCCACAGTTTGCGCCACTGGTTGCTGATCAATCGATCTGATCCGATGCGATACTTGGACTCATATCCAAGTTCCATCCAACTCGATCAGTTTTTCGCCGTTTCCCTCCACAAAAAAAGGCTTTTGGAAGGGTGGGGAAGGGGAAGATGATGCCAATGCAAAAAGTATGACGACAGTGGGATTCGAACCCACGCCCTTTCGGACTAGATTACGTAACATGCGGGTCGCGACTCGCAAACTCACCAATGACACCTGATTCTAGCGCCTTTGGGAGACGCTCGGCCATATCGCCATTTCTTAGTCCCTGACATAGTAATATTATAGAATTGTTCAGAATGTTCTGAAATTTGTGTCAATCTGGAAAACATGCTTTGTCCTCCTCGGAATCTCGTTAAAAAGCTTCCTCTATTTAATAGAAACATGATGGAGTATTTGATAGACATATGCTATAGTCTCCTATCGACCCCTACGCTGCCCTGCAATTCCTCTAGAAACGTCACAAGACCCTCTCGCCTCCTCCTGCCCACCAAAGGTGCGATAAAAGTCTCCGACATCGCTGGCGTTCTCCACGAGCGCTTCTATCTTGATGTTTCCGCAATCGAGGATGAGAGATTGATTATCGGGCTCGTCGTACATGAGCATGCCGAAAAGGATGGAGAGATGTCCCAGCAGAAATGTATCCGATGAAGAGGACGCGTCGGGTTTGAGGGGGAGCTGACGGGTGTAGAGTTTGGTGAGATGAGTTATGGCGGAGGTGTTGTCTATGACTAGGGAGAAGGTTTAATAGATGACACAAGTTTGATAAAAACAAAACTCACTAAGATCTCTGAGAGCCCGTTTAGCACGCTCTACCACTTGAACAAGGTTGGTGATAAGCCCAAGGGCGAGACATAGCCTATCAAGGTTATTCCCTTCTTCCTCGTCCTCCGTAGCATCCTCTTCCTTCTTCACCTTCACCTTCCTCCCCTCACTCGATCGCAAAACAACGCGCATAACAGCCTCCAGAGCCCCATCCATCTCCACCAACCTCTCACACCACCCAGGGGTCAGAGTTCGTCAAACTCACAAGGACGCGCAGAACAGTATCGATGCACGTTCCTCCAGAATCCCGCACACACAGCTCCACCAATCCGTCCTGCGATACCCCGATCGACCTCCGCAGGGTGTTTCAAGAGGTAGGTATCGAGCATGCGGAGGACATTGTTCGTTGTCGTAAAGTCGGACCTGAGGGAGCAGCGAGCGTATGGGAGCAATGATGTGGTTGAGTGTGAGGAGCTCGGAGGGATGACGGTGTGAGAGTGTGCGATATCATAAACGAGGTGCTAGGTGTTAGGTTGGATTTCGTGAGGATTGTTGTATGGATGGATTTGGAGCTAGGATGATATCCGAGAGTGATTTTTTTCCGATCAAAATAGACATACCAGGGTGATATCTTTCTTCGTGAACCCGAGTTTACGAAATGGGGGCTGCTATGCTTGAGGTACGAGGAGGAGGGGGTCAGTGTCTGAGGGGAAAGAGGGACACGAGGGTCTCTATGAAGGAGGGTCGTTGGGCAAGGTCAGAGAGCGACGACGGATCGCGGGCTACTAGTGCACAGAAGAAGACCAGAAGGATATCTAGGATCTGAAAGACACATTAGTGAGGAATGGCGATAATACGTAACTCATACCTTGTCCTCTCCTGTCCGCATCCTCCTTCAGTCAAGACGTCCCACGTTCGGTAAAAAAGTCAGCAGCCTTGGCCTTTCGAGTGAACTCGTGGTCGCATAACTTGGTCGCAAATTTCGAATGCGCTTGAAGGCGAGTCAGTGACGCCTCACAGTAGGATGATGGACACGCACGTAGCCCTCCGAAGACCCAGGCCGCCATCTTTGGTCCATTCCCTCAAAGAGATATCCAACCTCATCGAGAAATCTGCGGCTCTCTCCTTTACTGCGGAGTTCCGTGATACTCTTGAGGGGATTATAAGCTGGCAACACCTCCTTCGCCTTGCCCTTCTTTGTCGGAGTCCCCCTGGGCGTAGAAAGTGGTAGAGCTGGACTTGGTCGGTGACAGAGACAGGTAAGGATCATCTTCCGAGTTGTCCACTCCCCAACGAGTTCGTAGAGAGGTGTAGGATTCGCGATTGAGAAACTCTTCCTCCTCCCGTTCGATTTGATCAGCCAAAGGCCCGCCGGGGCCGATTAGGGTATGTGACAAGGAAAGAACGAGAAGCTCCAGCATAAGTTTTAGTGTTTTTCAGTGGTCTCCTGGGGGAAACATACTGCGAGGGAGGTTGAGAAGTTGGGGCTGGAGACAGAACCGCAGGCAGGGAAGGCGTTCTTTCCACCAGTTACTACTGGAAGAAGATGCATTAGAGTCTATAGACGACTCTGTTTTTGACCTTCCCAGCATACGCTTTGCCAGTTTCGACGGTGAGGTTGGCGGCGCTGAAAGATTCGGACTCAATGCCGCCTCGAATATCTGCGACAAGTCTCGCACTGGTTTCTTTGGCGTCTCGGTACATTCTAGCTGGATTTCTGGCGTCGGTTTCTGGCGTTTTTGGGATTCATTAGAGGGTTCAGCCTTGCGTTTTATGCTATAAGTACGGGCCACAGACATGATAGTGGTGTTGGAGAGAGAGACGCGTTCGCACGTGATGTCACTTTAAAAAGGTGACCAAGTGTGACGGTCGCGTACTCTTCCCGCTACCACCACCGACAACGATGGAAGCGTATCAAGAACGGCTGGACTCTTTCAACAAACCGAAACGCGTAAAAACTGGCTCTAAATCTGTTCAAACGTTCAAATGGCCTCATGGATCTGATTTCGTGGCGACCAAGGAGAGTCTCGTCGAGGCTGGCTTTTATTTCGACCCCAGCGAGGAGGACAGGGACAATGTTACTTGTTTCATGTGTAACAAGCAAACTATCAGAGTGGGAAAAGGACGATGACCCATTTGATCTTCATTTCAAGAAATGTGCGTCCAAGTGCGCGTGGGCGAATGTAAGGTGTGGGCTGAAAATGGATATGGACGAGGATGAAAAGTACGTCGATCGTCTGCAAGGCTCTATTTTGAAGACTCAATACTAGTTTCAGATGGGCATTCACCGACAAATCGCGTGTACCGACATCGAAGGCGATGGAAAAGGCACGGGTGGAAACGTTCACAGCGGGGAGCGGGTGGATCCATGACCAGGTCAAGAATCACGGTGCTTCATCCAAGAGGGTAGGTCTTACTCTTTCGAATATATTAAAAATACCCTCTCATCATTAGCAGATGGCTCGCGCAGGTTTTGTATACACCCCTCTCGCGCCTGGCGACGATCTCGCTACGTGTCTCTACTGTAACACTTCTCTGAGTGGTTGGGATGAAGATGATGATCCTATGTCCGTCCTTCTGTTAAGCTTACCACTATTATCTAACACACCTGCTTAGGGAAGAACATCGTACACGCGTAGAGAAGAAGAAACGGCTCATGCCCCATCTTCTCTCCACCTGGTAAATCCAAAGGAAAGCACAAGGACCTCGAGATGCCTGTGAAGAAGTACGACGGAGAGGGTGAACTCGCTGAGGCCCCCAAGACGCCAAAGAAGTCACGGGGCAGGGGCACAGGCAAGACTCCTAGTTCGCGGACGCGGAGTCAGTCGCGTGCGCCGACTGCCACTGAGGACGAGCACGAGGAGGAGGATGAGGAAATTCCTCCACCAGCAAAGAAACCTTCGAGATCCAAATCCGTCTCAAGGACTACACCGGTAGAAGACGCGCCTCCTCCGCCAAAGAGACCCGGTAGACCCAAGTCCAAAGCGGTTCTGCAGTCGGATGACGAACAACCACCCCCGGCTTCCAAACCTCCCTCTCGTACCCTCTTCCGAACCAACTCCAAATCCAAACCGACGGCCTCTCCACCAGACGAACCCCCTGCTGCCAGACGGAAACCTTCCTCTAGAAACCTCAAATCCTCCACAACCAGGAAAACTTCAGATGACGAAGCACCTCTTGCTTCGAAACGTTCCACTTCCTCCCGCGCTCGCAGTAAACCTCCCGTCACCTCCGACTCCGATTCTGAACTCCCACTAGCACGAACGATGAAGAGCAGAGCTAAATCTCGCGCTCCATCGACCGTGTTCGAAGGAGAGGAAGGGGAGGAGCCCGCTCTCAAACGATCGACGCGGGGAAAGAAGGCTCCGCCACCACTCTCTGACCATGCGGAATCTGCTTCACGGCCTTCCACAGTGATGGAGCTCGATGAAGAGGACACGGTGCAGATGGAGTTGTATGTTCCCCCGCCGTCTACTTCACCCCCTGTCCTCCCTGCTCCCAAGACCAAGAAGAAGGGGAAGGGGAAGGTTGTTGCGCAGCCCGAGGAGGAGGAAGATATTGTCCCTGACGTGGTCGTTCCGTCTCCGCTTCGGGCCAGTACGAATAGGAAGGTGTCGAAAGCTAAGCCAAAGCCTCCCCCGCCGATTGTAGATGAGGATGAGGAGGAAGAGGAAGATGATATCATCTCGGCAGCACCACCTCCTCCTGTGCGAGCGAGTATAAACAGGAAGGTGTCTAAAGCCAAGGCTAAACCTCCACCGCCCCCTTTCTGATGTAGAGGAAGACGAGGTGGAAGGTATGGTTTCGGAAGTGCAACAACCTCCTATCCGTGCTAGCACGAATAGGAAGCCGTCGAAACCGAAACCGAAGCCGAAGCTTGCAGTCGAGGAGGATGACGGAGAAGAAGTGCCTGCATCACCTGCAAAACCTGCTTCATCTCGTGCTAAACCGAAATCGAAAGCTCCGCCGTCTGAGGAGGATGTGGAGGAAGAGCTTCCACCTGCTAAGCCGGCATCCTCGCGTTCCAAACCTTCCTCGTTCAAAGCCAGACCTCCTGACACAACGCCGCCGGACGAGGACGCAGATGCTACCTCCGTCAATCAACTTCCCTTCTCTGACAAAGAAGATTTCGATATGGCCGTGGACGTAATGGGTGGTCCGCCGTCACCCTCGCCTATGGGCAAGAAGATCAAGAAGCCGGCAGCAGCGCGAAGGAGTGCGAGTAAGGTGGAGGAGAGACGGGAGGCTATGCAGGTGGTGGAGATTTCTTCGGATGAGGAGGGGAGGCAGGCAGAGATGAGGATGGAGAGTTCCATTGTCGTGAATGGGAATACGAAAGCGGAGGAGAAAGGAAAGATGGCGGCGTCAAAGAAGGAGACTGAGATCGTTGAGAAGGAAGAGAAGATTGTTCCGAAGACGAAGGCACCGAAGAAGGCTCAAGGAAATCCTTTCGCGAAAGCATCGGCCGTTCCCGATAAGGAGAAACGGGAGAAAAGTAGGGAGATGAAGACGACGCCTAAGCTCAAGGATATGGATGTCGTGAGACCGGACGACCAAGAGGCCGTCGAGATGCAGACACAAGAAGCACCTCGTCCGAGAGCACCTCCCGCTTCCCCACCTGATGTTCAGATGCAGCTCCAGCCTTCCACACCTCCACAACGACGAACGCCATCGCCGTCGCCAATCCTTCCTCCGCCGGCAAAAACCCATCATTTCTGAGACTTCTCTCTTCCACGCGCCGCTCTCTGTCGAGCCATTCGTGAACCTCACAGAGTTGACAGAGCAGGAATTGGACATGACTGTTGAAGAATGGATCGTATATCACGCTAGCTTGGAGTACGACAAGTTTAGAACGGACGGGGAGAGGAAGATGGACGAATTTTTACAGCGCGCCGAAGAGGTTAGGCGGGGTATAGAGGCGTTGTGATTCAGGTTTGACTTGTAAACACGAACTATATGAACCTTTTGTACGCCCTAATGTGTTGAATGTTTATGTTCCTCTAAAGATTTTCTTGGAGTTGTTTTGTACTCTACATATGTACGTCTTGTCAGAACGAGCCTCAGCGTCACTGTGGCGACAATCCTACGCCACTGAAAATACGTGGACCCACTCACGTTTGCTGAGTGGTTGGGCTTTCACTATGTCTGCATGGAAAAAAAAAACATTGTACGCCCATAGTAATATTCAACCTGACAGAGAATCTTGAACGTACATACTCAATCCACAGTTGAATGCGGCTCTACGCGGCTCCATCGAGGATCTCAGTAGGCTTCGCGAGATGGTCGTGAAGAATCCCGCCTCCGTACTCAAACTCCAGCATGTTATCCTCCTTCACATCTCGGCTTCCAAGATTCCTTCGTCTACATCTGATACAGCACACTTCGAAAGGGTCACAGACATTGCGACAACTTGTCTACAAATTTTGCAAGCAGCTATCCCTGCGTGTCGCCAGGGGGTCAATTTAACTCCAATGATTCTCAAATACTAGTCAGATATCTGGCAATGAGAAAGCTTCTTCGATCTTACGTCGATTGCCCGCAGAGTTTCATATGGGCAGACGCACAGAAGCAGGAGCATGTACATAACATCTGCTACAGCGTCTTACAAGGAGTGATGACTATGGACACCGATGTCCTGTTGGCCGCATGTCATACCCCCGACGTCCTTCCGCTTCTCTTCCGCGTGTGGCGTAGGGAGGTTCTAATGAAGACCTTCCCTCCAAGAGCATCTGTTGCCACACTAATATCCCTCATCCTGCTAAATCCCAAATATGTTCTCCCTGATTATAATTCTGCTGCCATCGTTGACGAAACGTCAGAGACATTTGCCTCACTCTCCGCACTTGCCACACCACTACAACCTTGGGTCCTTCACAGTCAATTTTCGATTCTAGCATTAATTAGCGCCGAGAACAACAACCACACGAGACGACACCTTTTAGCGCAGGGAATAATCCCCGCAGCGCTTTCCGCGCATTCGCATTTATCCGCTCGAAACTGGCTTCCTCCAACGCCAGCTCGATCGGTTGTCCACGAAGTCGATGCCATGGATTCCATCACGATCTTCTTTGCTTTGGCTCCAGGACTGCTGGAAGAAAGATGGGTCCGTTGGAAAATCGACTCCTACCGATCTCGTTCAAGTGTGCATATCGAATCTCGGTGGTCAATGAAACTGCGGAGCTGAAAGAACACAGAATTAAAATTGCCAAATTCTTCACTGATGTTGTAGGCATACACCTGATCATAAGTATGGGAGTCGTTGAAGGAACAGGTTAGATATCGCGTGGCGTGTCGTGACGATTTTGACGAGGCGTATTAACGTCAAGCTGAATACATTCTGCCCTCACAATGTATGAATCAATGCCGTGCACTTCTCTGCAGCTTCCCTACAATTAATCGTATAGCACAGGATTAGGATAGACGATTCTATCCTGCGAGGCGAGTATACAAGTATGCTCCGGCCGCCGTATCCGCTTCTATTGCTCTGAGCAGTGTCCACGACAGGCATGGGTCAGCGGGCACCGGAAAGAATGTGACAGGATACCTCGTACGTATGCTCGGCAGGTCCTTATATTATCATGTCTTCGATGCTGATTTACGCTCCAATTGCAAGGCGGACTTCTGACACGTTTTTCCGACCCTGATCGCCAACGTTGAGCATCCGCCCGAGTACGCTTTGCTCCTTCACATGTCAACTGTGATTGTATTTGACATAGAGAACCTGACGGGGGATTCAGAGGGATAGACTCCCTGGCCAAAATGGGTCTTCACGCCACAAACGCCTCATGCAGTACGATTACTGATGCCACTGAATCCCTTCAATTACAAGATGATACGTTAAAAAGCACAAACAATAGCACCGACAGTCATAAGCCTCCGACCTGGTAATATCCTAATCATCTTCATCATCGTCCCCAATAACATGCTGCCTCTCTCCCGCCTCCGCATTCGGGACTCTCGCGTAATATTTGCTCCTCGGTGTAGCAGGAGTCATCGGGAACACATCCCCCGCCGCCTCCGCCGCTTTCTTCTCTGATAGCGTGGCGTAGAGGTGGATGAGGGACACGATGAGAGTGTATAGGAGGAATGATGTACTGTTCGGAAAGGGATTTAGGTGAAAGGAGAGGAGGAAGAGGTAGCAAGCGGACCTGAACATGATCAATATATACGTAACATGATCCATATCCTTTTCATGCACGAACTTGAGCTCTTCATCAGTGGCTGACATGAATAGAATTCTGGCAGGAAGAATCAGCCGAATTGCCTCCAGATTTCATGTCGAGTAGGGTGACTCACCCTGAAGCGACAAGTAGCTATGTAAGGCGCAACATAAATTCATATCCCCTACCAGAAGGAAAGGAAGGCCGGACTCACGAACGGCGGTAGATGCCTCCACGCCCTCGCCGCCCTCTCCTTTGAGCTCGGTTCTCTCGGGACGAGGATCGGGGCAGCATCAGCCAAAGTATGATCGCTCTCATCATCCGCTGAGAATACTGTCGTGGTTGTCACTTTCTCCACTGCTGTAACGGAAGGGAAGAAGCAGATCTCGATAATCCGGGAGATTCCGGCGAGGATGAGGGTGTATCCAAAGGCAGAGTGTACTTTTGTAGATATCATGAGGGCTTGGGCGTGTTCAGACATTGCCCAGCCGGTAAGAATGATGCTACGTTGGGAAAAATGAGGATGAGAAGTAAGGACCGGGTGTATGAGAAGGAAAGACGGACATTAGGGAGGGAACGACGTTTCTCTGAGGAAGAATGGATGAGAGGGACGTTGATCGGAATGAAAGCCCAAGGAAACGTACCTGGTTACCGCGTGAAAGGAAGATGCCCAGTATTCCTCCTGCCCACCCTTGAATAGAATGTCAATTCAAGAACCCATGGAGCAGCACATATAAACGCACATAGAACACCCAGGACGGTATGCTGCATGTCCTTGGCAGACCACTCCCCGCCATGATGTTCAGTGAACGTATTGACGATGCCCTAAGCATAAGTGGTCAAATCAGGTCCGGTCTGCCTCAAAGTTTCACTGACGCACCCAAAGGGTGATAAACCACGAATCCCACCACTCCGGGCTCCTCCCGCTCCTCCTAACCCACGCCTCTCCAACGAAGTACAAGATAGCCATTATGCATCCATAAGCGATGAACGCGCTCCCCATGATGTAGTGTGCTAGACACTGCCCCAAACGACCGCCCTTGCAATATCCACCCATTGTCGCGGCGCCAAAGATGAACTGGACCCATCCCAAGATAGGGTATGCCTTCCCAACGATCCCGTGTAGCCTGACCGCCCAAGGACGAATAGACTTCTCGTGAATGTGCAGCTTCAGGTAGATGCCGAGAAAGAGTTGAAGTCCGATCGGAAGCATGAGAATGTTGGCGTACGTCCCATGGACAGTATGAGGAAAGGATCTGCCCTTGTGAGAGTGTCCAAGGAAGTATCCCGCGATGGTCAGCGCGTATCCGGTGCTCTATTGAAAAATACTGCTTGTTCGTCTCGAGCTGCAAGATAATGAAAGGAAGAAATACCTGAACTGGAACATGCCATCTACTTCGCGAGATCCCTAGTACCATACCGAGGGGGAATAAAACACCCCATACAAAAGCCTGTAATAAAACATGGATCCATAGAATGGTATCTATCGGAGCCATAGCCTCCTCCTCGGAAACCTGATCGTGGTGTTTATGTGCCAAAGCGAGAGAGGCGAGAGGTAGTACAGCGAAGAGCAGCCGCATAATTACAACAGAAAGACCCTCTCAGTTCAAATAAACAAACGACACCAGTCAAGGTATCACACCGTGGTGGTACAGAATACAGTAGTAATGATGAGTAAGACGAGACTACACAGTATGCCGATCGAGCCGACGCCGGTAGACCTCTCACGTCGGAAGGCCCAAGGTTCGGACGGAATGAAAACGGCCTGAAAAAGGCATTGTAAGAACTATCAAAATTTTGACTCATTTTCGGGCCTGGATAAGTCAAAGTTTGCTCATTTTAGAAAGGTTTAGGTAGCTAAATCTATACAATAAGTTATGAGAATATAAAACTTGTCCAAGCTTGGAGGCCTCTTGCCAAACAAGAAGCTCTAGAAAAGTACAAAATTTGAACTTTTAGCTTTTAATTGAATGATGTCTTCATGAGGACATTTGATGGTCCGACAGTGCGATAAATTTGGGGAAGGCACTTACAATAATGTGAGAACTTTTCATTTGAACAATTAGCAACAGGAAATGGTGAAGTTTCTCTATTCTTTGCAAAGTTGTTGAAGAACAAAAAGTTTGAATGAGTTCCCGAGCTTTTTTGTTCTCGTTGTGCTTCTTGGGGTAGATGGAACTTATCATCCTGGTTACTTTATGGTTGGTTTCTCAAACTTTTCATACAAGAAGTCACCAGAAGTGGTAGTTTTCAAACGTCATGAAAAGTACAAATTTCACAAATATTTGTCCACATTAATCCTTTTTTGCTTACAAAAATGAATCTCGCAAATTTTATGTATTTGAACCCGTTCAAGAGCCCGTTTTATCAGGGCTAGAATGGTGGGCTGACCGACGTGTCTACATGTTCAATGCAACTTCAGATGTCATGGTATCAATCTCGCTGTTCTCCCTCGGATGCTCATCATACTCATCGAGGCGGACTATGCGGATATCCATAGGCGACAGTCTGTAGTCCAGCACCACGAGCAATTCGCGTAGTATCGCGGTGC